>CAUYUJ010012147.1:168964-283964 GCA_963575745.1 Prorocentrum cordatum | reverse complement strand
CTCCCTCACTCCCTCTCCCTCTACAATTACTCAATATGAATACTACTCTCCCTCTTCCCCTGATGACGTCTTGGGAGTAGCCGCCCCCCCCCGCGTATTGTTTTTTTACACAGGTTTCCCCGGAGTTGGGTTTTCGCTTGCATTTTTTTTTTTTTTTTTTCCAAAATGCTGCTCTCGCTGAGGCGCCGGCTTCATTTCCGGGCCCCGCTCGTTCCGAATCGTGCTCCCGCTGCAGCGTGGGTCTCATTTTCGGATCGGTGTTTTGCCTCCGTCGTTCAGGATGGCGTTCTCGCCCCAGCGCGGGCCTCTTTCTCGCGCGCCCATCCGCCCGCCACCACCGCACCGCGCCCCGCCCCGCCCACCGCCACTTCCACCCACCAACGCACGCACGCACGCACGCACGCGCACCGCCACCACCACCCCACTACCCCACCCGCCACCACCACGCTACACCGCGTCACACCACATCACACGCGCGCGCACACAGACACACACGCACGCACACACAAATACACACGCACACACACACACACACGCACATACACACACACCACCACCACCGCCACCACCACCACCGCCATCACGCACGCACGCACCTGGCCCACCACCAAACCACCAAGACGCCACACCACGTCACACCACAGCACACGCGCACATACGCATACACACACCACCACCACCACCACCACCACCACCACCACCACCACCACCACCACCACCACCACAACCACAACCACAACCACAACCACAACCACAACCACAACCACAACCACAACCACAACCACGCAAACACGCACGCACGCACGCACGCACCACCACCCACTACGCACGCGCGCGCGGAGCCACAGGTCCGCTACGACACGCGTCCGCGGATAGAGAAAATCAGCGCCATGGTAAGGGATGGGAGGGAGGGGTAGGACGTCAGATATGACGCGAGCGCACATAGCTTGCCTCTCCCCTCTCCCTCCCTGCCTCTCCCTCCCTCTCCCTCTCCTCCCCTCTCCCTCCCTGCCTCTCCCGCTCCCTCTCCCTCTCCCTCAGAGACCGAACACCCGCGGCCGTGACGGACTGTGACTTCACGCGCGCGTGGGCAGGCGCGGGGCTCCGCGATGCGCGCGCGCGCGCGCGCCTGCTTGGTTGCAGGGCGAGTAGGCGCGGCTCAGCCCTCCCTCCTCCATCTCCCTCCCCCTCTTCCCTCCCCCCCCCCTCCGCCCTCCTCCCGCCCTCCTCCCTCCCCTCCCTCCTCCATCCCCTCCCAGCCCCCCTCCCCCCCTCTCCCCCCTCCCCTGCGGGATGGCCCACGGGGCCTCCGCCGACGCCGCGCCCGCGCCGGGCGCCCCAGGTAAGTCGGGCGTGTCCCTCTACAGGAGGAAGTTTCGAACATAATATAGAATAGTCTGGGGACGATTTTGTTAGTATGTTTGCTCATTTGTTTGGTTATGTGTTGACGATTTTTTATGTTTCGTTTAAACTCCGTTTGTAGGGGGACACGCCCGACTGAACCCCAGGAACTTGAGCCTGCGGGCCAGTCGCCGTGGGGGAGTGGTCGGTCGCTCCACCCTCCCGAGTCTGAAGATGTTCCAACATTTTTTAGCCTTGCTCGCCAGAGAGAATTTGTCGAGCACCAGGGAAGTATCGAAGCTGGAGGGTTTTCACGTCGGGCCCTGGGAGGCGATACTCGTTCGGTACCTCGCCTGCGTGTCGGGCAGGCGCTGTTTCGATGCTTTGCGGGGTGCTCCAACGTTTTCTGGGATATGGTACTTGCGTACGATGGAGACAACAGAACAGCCCCGCATTCGTTTCGAGTTACGATCGTGGAGTCGCGATCGCACAGCTGCTTCCCGTTCGCGCAGCCGGCGAATGCGAGATCGTGGATGGAGCCTGCGTCCCAGGCCTCCGATCGTCGTGTTGTTGTCCGCATCCTGATTGCTTTTTCGTAGATGTCGGCCTCATCGGGTTCTTCGATAGCTTTCAGGGGTATGTCATCGATTTCTTAGTCCCGGCAGGGGTATGTCATCGATTTCTCAATCCCAGGAACGCTTTCGCCCCTCGTGGCCGTCAAGGAACGGCTCAGGATGAGGAAGGTGTTCCAGGGGAGGGGTCGGGATTTGCCGGGGCCGTGTCTTGTGGAAAATGGAATGCGACATCAGATGCCTGGGATCGAGCGCGCGCGGCCTGTGACAGTTGTCCTGCTGCTGTCTTGCCCCGCACTGCGACTGGGCGACAGGTGCACATGTGCACCCAACCCTCCATGGAGGTGGTTCTTGCCTTGATGTCTCTGGAGCACTCTTCACCCTCGGAGCCCTTTGTTTGCGCCCTTGTTGGCCCTCGGCGCACGATATCGGCCCGCGGATCCCGAACTCGTGATGAGACAACCCGATCGCGTGCCCCGATCGTGAGAAAGCGCTGTGCTTATCTCGTGGAGCCAGAAGGTCTGCGGACGGGGTGCGCTCCCTGTTCGGACGGCGACATTGCCACGCAGAGTTTGACCGTATGTGCCCCTTGGCTCATGCTTGACCAGGAGCGACGAACCCGTCCAGATCCGTGCCCTCGCGGTATGGATACCGGGCGCGATCCCGTGCATGCATGCGTGGTTCCATTGATACATTGGAAGCCCATGCCAAGAAACACCCTGCTTGCCTCCAGGGTGCCCTGGGTTTCTTCGGTTTCGATGGTTCTACGATGGAAAACGTGACGCCCCCATACAAAACATCAATGGAGGTACTGGGGTCTCAGGGTTGGGTTTTTTGTGGAAGGTGTCTCTTGGTCGAGCTCCTACTGTGCGCTGCGCGCGGGACATTCCCGCCGTGCCGCCCTGTGTCCGTGCGGTCGCTGCCGGGGAGCACGGTCCGCGAGGCCGTGGACATGAGCAGGCTTCCTTGACGTCGCTCGGACGTGTGCATTGCTTCTCGGCGAGGGCCATCGAGGAGATCCTTGGACCACCTCGCGAAAGAGGCAGACGCACGTGACCGAAAGCTGCACGGGGAAGCGTCCGAGCGACGGCGAGCTTCCCGCCATCGACCTTCGCCCGGCCGGAATGGGTGTCGGTACACAGATGGCATCGCTCGATCCGTCGAATCGCGCCGCCGAAGCTGCTGGCGGCGGAGTGGGGCTCGGTGTTCCAGTGCGGCAGGCGTCGTCGGGGGTGGCATGAAGTCTCGCTCGGGGGCTATTCGTAAACCTCCTCTCGTCGTCCGCAAAGATCGCGACGGCATGTCTTAGTTCATTTTTGGCCTCCAGGGGCCCTTCTTGGCCGAGGACTGTTAAACAGCGGCGCAGGGTGAGACTCCAGAGCCAGGGACGGGGTCAATTTTCGCGGGAGGTGGGTCCCCCTCTGCCGTGGCCAGCCTGTCTGCTTGGCTTGCCCAGGAGGGGTCCGACTTCGATCCCGAGAGGGAAACGATTCGGCTACACGTAAGGGAGTCCTTTCGCCATAGTGACCTTTGGAACGGGCCCATCACTGGGGCTCCCCGATCGCCGAATGTTGATTCGATAGCAGCGGCTTGCGCGCCTGGTGGTGTTCCCAAAGGGCCCCCTTCTTGGGCTGCGCCGCGCACCAAAGGTCGCTCTTGCCTAGGGCCACTCTTGCGTGTAGCCGAACGGTGGAGGTGTGTGTGTGTGTACGTGTGTGCGCATTCACGGGTCGGTCGGTGCGGCTGCGTCGTAGTCGGTTGTTTCGGTCGGTTCGGTCGTCTGTTGTGCCGACGCCGCTTCGCTGCGCCCTTCGGGGCTGCTTGCGGCCTGTCGGTATCGGTCGGTTTCGGTCTCCTTGTCGCTTCGCTCAGGTTTCGGTTGTGCCGTCGCCGTGGACGGCCTTGGGGGAGGAGGAGGAGGAGGAGGAGAAGGAGGAGGAGGAGGAGTAGGAGGAGGAGGAGGAGGAGGAGGAGGAGGAGAGGAGGAGGGGGAGGAGGACAAGCTAGGTGCGCTCGCGTCATATCTGACGTCCTACCCCTCCCTCCCATCCCTTACCATGGCGCTGATTTTCTCTATCCGCGGACGCGTGTCGTAGCGGACCTGTGGCTCCGCGCGCGCGTGCGTAGTGGGTGGTGGTGCACGTGCGTGCGTGCGTGCGTGTGTGCGTGGTTGTCGTGGTGGTGGTGGTGGTGGTGGTGGTGGTGGTGGTGGTGGTGGTGGTGGTGGTGGTGGTGGTGGTGGTGGTGTGGTGGTGGTGGTGGTGGTGGTGGTGGTGCTGGTGGTGGTGGTGGTGCTGGTGGTGGTGGTGGTGCTGGTGCTGGTGCTGGTGGTGGTGTGGTGGTGGTGGTGGTGGTGGTGGTGGTGGCGGTGCGGCGCGGTGGTGGCGGGCGGATGGGCGCGCGAGAAAAAGGCCCGCGCTGGGGCGAGAACGCCATCCTGAACGACGGAGGCCAAACACCGATCCGAAAATGAGGCCCACGCTGCAGCGGGAGCACGATTCGGAACGATTCGGGAGCAGAAATGAGGCCGGCGCCTCAACGAGAGCAGCATTTTGGGAAAAAATGACGCCGGCGCCTCAGCGAGAGTCGTTTCCCGGGATTTCCCGGGCATCCTGTGTGTAAAAAAACAGTACGCGGAGGATGCGCGGCTATCACCCGGACGCCATCAGGGGAAGGATTCGGGAGCAGAAATGAGGCCGGCGCCTCAACGAGAGCAGCATTTTGGGAAAAAATGACGCCGGCGCGAGAGCAGCATTTTGGGAAAAAATGACGCCGGCGCCTCAGCGAGAGTCGTTTCCCGGGATTTCCCGGGCATTCTGTGTGTAAAAAAAACAGTACGCGGAGGGTGCGCGGCTATCACCCGGACGGGGAAGAGGGAGAGTATATTCATATTGAGTAATTGTGGAGGAGGAGGGGGAGCAGGAGAAGACGGAGGGAGAGCAGGAGAAGACGGAGGGGAGGAGTGGGGTAGGTCCCCGACCGCCGACGTTGTGGTCTTTCTCGACGTGGGCCTGGGAGATCTCGAAGCCACTTGCGGAGCCGCTTTGTCGCACCCGTGGCCGTTCCCTTGACATCGCCTGTGGCCTGGAAGTGGCCCCCCAGAGGACCGAATCGCGAGAGAGCGCCCGTCGTCGTGCTTCCGTGCGCGGCGCTGGGGGGTCTGGGGAGGACGATCAGGCGGCGGTGGTGGCGGAGCCATCTGGGGGCTGCGGGCAAGAATCCCAAACCACACACAGGTCGTCAACGGGGAAGCAGCATGCGCGCGACACCACCACCCGTGACCTTCCGCTGTGCTGCCGAGGGCGCCTGTCGGCGGGGGGGGTGCGAGGTGCGAGGGACGTGGATTGGGACAAATGGTGGTACTGATATTGATGGTCATGGTGGTGATGACGTTGATGATGCTGCTGTAAATGCTGACGAGTATGCTAATGATGCTGCTGATGATGATGATGCTGATGATGGTGATGCTGATGATGATGATGATGATGATGATGATGATGATGATGATGATGATGATGATGATGATGATGATGATGATGATGATGATGATGCTGATGCTGATGCTGATGCAACTAATGATGATGATGACGATGATGGTGATGCTGATGGTGACGGTGATGGTGTTGGTGCTGGTGTTGTTGGTGATGATGCTGATGGTTATGACGATGATGCTGATGCTAATGATGATGATGCTGGTGGCGATTGTGATGATGATGACGATTCTGGTGATACCCTTGATGGTGATGATGCTGCTGATAACGATGATGATGATGCTGATGGTGACGCTGATGATGTTGATGATGATGATGGTGATGATGGTGGTGATGGTGATGGTGATGATGGTGATGATGATGCTGATGCTGGTGACGGTGATGATGAGGCTGAAGATGACGACGATGACGATGATGGTGATTAATATGTTGATGATGATAACAATACTGCTGAGGATGACGGTAATGACGATGCTGCAGCTGATGATGATGATGATGATGATGGTGTTGATGATCATGATGGCGACGATGCAAATGATGCTTATGATAATGATGTTGAGAAGGTTGATGATGGTGATGATGTTGATGATGATGATGAGGCTGGTGGTGGCAAGGATGATGATGATGATGATGATGCTGATGAGGATGATGATGATGATGATGATGATGATGAGGATGCTGATGCTGATGCTGCTGCAGTTGAAGGTGATGATGACGCTGATGCTGTTGATGATAATGATGATGATGACGACGACGATGTTGATGACGATTGCGATGACGATGGCGATGACGACGATGGTGGTGATGGTGAATAGGAGGACGATGATGATGATGAGGACGGGGATGACCAGCATTCTGCGGCTGAGGACGAAGAGGACTAGAAGGATGATGATCATGAGGAGGATGAGGATGATGATAAGGCTGAGGATCATGATGACGATGATGATGATGATGCTGATGATGATGATGATGATGATGGTGGTGATGGTGATGATGATGATGATGATGATGATGATGATGATGATGGTGATGATGATGATGATGATGATGATGCTGATGATGAGGTGGAGGAGGAGGCGAAATGAGGAGATAGGGAAGAGTAGGCGAGGAGGAGGAAGAGGAGGAGGAGGAGGGACAGAAAATAAACAGGACAATCATGATTGTTATAGACGGTTGAGTAGAGAGCAGGACGAGGGTGGGGGTGCATAATATAATGATGGTGAGGAAGAGATGGATGAGGAGTCGTAGGTTGTGGATGATGACGATGAGAATACGGGACGAGAAAGACGAGGATGATGATGATGATGATGATGATGATGAGGAGGAGGAGGAGGAGGAGGAGGGTGGTAAGGAAGGAGGGTGGATGAAGGACGAAGAGGAGGGAGAAGGGGGAGGAGGAGGAGCAGCATTATAATGAGGAGGGGGACGAGGAGGAGACGGTGGATGGCAGGAGGCGGAGGCTGAGGAGGCATTGAGAAGAGGAGGAGGAGAAGGAGGAGGAGGAGGAGGAGCACAGCAAGTCCTCTACAATCCTCCTTCACCGGCGGCAGAAACCTCCAACGCTGGTAGTTTAGCAATATTGGTCCCGCCTTTTTCCACATCTGCTACTCCGTGTCTTCCGTCCGCCTTCACTCCAAGTATGGCATTGCCTCCTGCTTGGACCTTGTCCTCTACGGCTACCTTGACTTCATCAGTGGCCCCCAAGTCCCTCACTCCTGAGGTACCTCAAGCCCCCACCTGACCGACCCCTCCCTCGCCGCTTCTGCCTGTACGCCCCTCTCCCCACCACCGTTCGCCCGCTAACCTCCACCTCCCCCTCTCGCACCGCCGGCGCCAGGGGGGAGATTTGGTGAGGGACTGAGGCTTGGGGTCGGGACGGGAGGAGGCGACGGGGCCACCGTCGGCACAGGGCCCCCTGCACGGAGGCAGGGGGCCGTGCACCACCTCGGCCGCTGCGCACTGAGAGCCGCTCAGGCTCACTTCACCCCCCCTCCTTGCACCCCCCCCTCCTGCTGCGTTGCGCTCGCGTTGTGCCGCACCTTGCCTCCTCTCTCCTCCTGACCTCTGGACCCTTCTGAGAGCTGGGGGCGGCCCCACCCAGGAGAGGCGTGCCGAGGTGGCCCTCAGGTGCCCCAGGGGCTCGGGTCACCTCTACACCCGCACAGCCGCCGCACAGCCTCCCTATGCCCTCCTCCTCCTCCTCCTCCTCCTCCTCCTCCTCCTCCTCCTCAGGTGCATTAGGTTCTTGTTCTGCTGTTCGTCTCCTTCTCTCCCCCTTATCTTTTGTTTTTTGTTTACTCCTCCCACCGGCCAGTGGGAGGGATTCGAGGGCTTCGACCGATCGAGGTGCCAGACCGCAGTATCGAGTCTCGAGGAGGAGGAGGAGGAAGAGGAGGAGGAGGAGGAGGAGGAGGAGGAGGGAGAAAGACGAGGAGGGGGAAGACGGGTAGGGGGAGAGGTGGCAGGGGGATGAGGAGGAGGATGAGGAGGAGGAGGATGAAGAATATGGAAAAGACGACTGGGAGATTTCCCAGAGATTACACAGCAGACGGAGGCTGAAATTCCTCATCCAGGCCACGATCTGTGTATGGACCTGGCCCAACATGTCCAGGGGACAGTGCTTGGACCGCGGGAGCCCAGGTCTCAGAACAAGAGGGGAGGGCGACGACGAGGGGGTCGACGACGAGGACGAGGAGGAGGAGGAGGACGACGAGGAGGCGGAGGAGGAGGAGGAGGAGGAGGAGGACCCCCTCCATCCTCCCCTCCCGCTCCGACCATCATGCACCTGCGTGCAGTGCGGCTCCAGTCAAGAAGCCCCCCACCCCCCCCTCCTCTGGCATCGGGCACGCAGACTCCGGAGTCATGGGTGTTGTTCTCGCCCGTTCCGCAGCCTATTTTGGGGTTCGGAGTCCACCAAGCACTTAGCTGTGAAGAAAATCCCATTCTAAAAAGAGATCTCCCCGCCCCGACGGCGCACCCCTCCACCCCCGCGAGGTCTTCGGCGTCCCCCTGGGGGCCCACGAGCCTGCCGGATGCCCCTCGGGGCGCCCCTGGAGGCCCAGAAACGGCCCAGAGCGTCGACCTTCGGGCTTGCGCTTCCTCGACCCCCTCGTCGTCCTGCTCGAACTTCCGCTCAGCAGGGGCCCACGAGCCCCTCACGAGGCCTGCTCTGGCCAGCTGTCCGAGCCGCGTGCGGCCGTGGCGACGGGAGCCCGCAGGTGCACCACGGAAACCTGCGCAACGACGACGACGGCGACGGAGCCACGACGCCGACGACGACAACGGGACGACAGCGTGGTCGCCGCCCTGCCCCCCCCCCCGCGCGCAGGAGCAGGCGAGCAAGGCGGGAAAGCCGGAGTGGACGAGCCAGGCGCCGCTGCTCCCCCCAGCGCCCCGCGCCCGCCGCGCCCCGCACCCGCCACACGCCCGCCGCGCCTGCGACCGCTGCCCCCCAGTCGGCCAGGCAAGGCGCCCGGCCCTGGCGAGCTGGCGGACGGCGACCACGGCGGCGGCGGCGGCGGCGGCGACGACCGCGACCCGCGACCAGGACCAGGACGGCGGCGACGGCGATCCGCGACGGCCTCGGCGACGGACTGATGCTGATGATGCTGCTGCTGCTGATGCTGCTGATGCTGCTGATGCTGCTGATGCTGCTGATGCTGCTGATGCTGCTGATGCCGATGCTGATGCTGATGATGATGATGATGATGATGATGATGATGATGATGATGATGATGATGATGATGATGATGATGATGATGATGATGATGTTGAAGGTGATGATGATGTTGATGATGATGATGATGATGGTGGTGGTGATGATGATGACCATGATGATGATTATGAGGAGGATGAGCATGAGCATGAGGATGGGGATGATGATGATGAGGATGACGATGCTGATGCTGAAGATGATGAGGATGAGGATGATGATGATGATAATGATGATGCTGATGGTGATGATGATGGTGGTGATGATGATTATGCTGGAGATGATGAGGATGGTGATGCGGATGGGGATGCGGATGATGATGCTGATGATGGGGATGATGATGAGGATGAGGATCAGGATGAGGATGATGATGCTGATGGTGATGATGATGGTGATGCTGAGGATAATGAGGATGATGATGATGATGATGATGATGATGGTGGTGGTGATGATGCTGATGCTGATGCTGATGCTGCTGATGATGATGCTGATGATATAGATGTCGATGATGATGATGCTGATGATGATGATGATGATGTTGATGATGATGATGCTGATGATGATGATGATGATGATGATGATGAGGATGATGATGGTGATATGAGGGTAAGGATGAGGAGCATGAGAATGAGGATGAGGCTGATGCTGATGCTGATGCTGATGCTGATGCTGATGCTGATGATGCTGCTGCTGTTGCTGATGATGATGATGAGGAGGAGGAGGAGGAAGAGGAGGAGGGGAATGAGGAATGGGGGGAAGGAGGGGGCTTGGAAGGGGGCATCGGGGCCTCCTTTTCCACTCCTGCCCTTCCGGGGTGCCTTCGTCGCCAAGGTCAAATCCGCCGCGGAATCCTTCTCGACAGGTCCACGAGACACTTTTGACGACGGTTGGGCAACTGCGACGACGGCGACGGCGACGACGACGACCCCAGACCTCTGCCGTTTTCGGGCCACGGGGCCCTCGGAAAGCGGCCCATAAGAACAAACTTTGTCCCCAGGGAATGGGCTTAGGGATCTGGGTGTCCACGTCGTGAACAAACGAGGACGCCAGAGGAGGTCTGGGGTCGTTCGACGACGCAAAGAGCACGACGAGGAGGAGGAGAACGAGGAGGAGGACGACGAGGAAGGAGGCGCTGTAGGAGGAGGGAGAAGGGAGTGTGTCGCTCAGTGTGCCAACCCGTCGCCCGCCCACTCCCACTCCTCTTCCTCATCCTGCTCCCACTCCGCAGCCATTTTGGCTCAAGTGGGAGCTCGCTCCTCACTTGGGACGACATGGATGCCGTTGCTCTCTCTCGCGAAGGCCCCTGCCCACAGTGCTCTGCAGCTGCGACTGCCCGATGCCGCTGCGCACCGCCATCGTGCGGCGCGTTCGGCCCCTGGGCGGCCATGCATACATTTGAGCATGCCGCACGCTGCAGAGAGGTCGTGCTCAGCTCTGTGGCCAGGCCAATCGGCACGAGCTACAATTTTGCCAGCTACTTCCAGGTGCTGATGCCCATGCACCAGGCGACCATGGTGGTGCCGCCCCAGCTGGTCGTCTAGCGCATACTGCGCCTGGGCCGTTGTATCGACTTTTTCCTGTCTATTCTTTGGGCACCTGCATGGATGAAGATTTACCGAGGGTCACGCAGTTTATACAGCAGCTCAATCGTGGCGGCCGGCACCTCGCTGGGCGTCTTCTCAGCGCTGGTCCGTTTCCTCCACGTGCTGGCGAGTTGGCCGAGAACGCGCGAGATGACCTTCTGTATGACGACCGCCCTCATTTTCTCCGAAATCCTGGAATGACTCAAGCTGCCCATGCTGTCGACCTTCCTGCCGCCGCGAGCGGGACAGGGAATGAGCCTCTGCAAGATCCAGGACGCCTCCCTCGGATCTTCAACGACGCGGAGTGGCAGTCGATTCACGTGAACATGGAGACGAAGTCGAGGAGACGGCGCTGCGTACCGAGGCCCAGATGCTAGACAGGGCTGCGGTGGCTGCGACGCCTCACCTCCGCAAGCGCACGGCTGCCCCAGCAACTGAACCAGATGTCTACATTCCCCCTATGCTGAAGCACGTCCTGAACAGGCTATTCCTGCCCATGTTGATGGTGCTGGCGATGGCTCTGCAGGTTCCTCCTCTCGGAGTGGCCACGCTCCCGCCCGTGCCTGCCTTCCCGTGGGCAATGCCTCTGGCAGCGTGCGAGGTAAAGCCCAGCCACCAGGATGCCGTGCAGCGGCAGCCTTCTGCGCTGCCCCATCGCGCCAAGAAGGACACGAGGGGACACTCGAAGAGACGTCCAGGGAAGGCCACGCGTGGCTCGTCGCTGGGGACGGACGGACGGGGCCTCCCTGGTCCGTCCCGCGGGCCTTCGATCGACCCTCGTCGGGAACCGGGTCGGGAATGTCCTCCTGGTCAACGGCGACCGTCTCGGGATCGAGATCCGACGTGTTGCCAGTCAGAAGTTGGTGCGCCCTGCAAGTTGAGAGCCTTCGGCGGGTTCGCCATGAACGCGGTGTCCTGCCTGTGCTGCTCCACTGTCGCGGGAGGGCATCCTGGACATTACGCGAGTGTCGTGGAGGAGAGAACGAGCTCCACAGCTACTTCCCCTCCGACATTGACGGTTGCCCCCGCCGCTCTCGACCAAGCGGCGTGGCGGATGTTGTTCGGCCTGACGCTAAGCATGGTGTCGACGATGCGGCGGATGGTGCCAATATTTGTTCTGCCGCTGTTGTTGACCATGGTGGCGACCTATTTGGAGTCCTTAAGCTGGAGGGCCGAAGTTAGTGCTGAATGGCCCCTTCGTCCTCTGCTTCGATTCGCGGGTGGCGCTGGCTGCGCGCGGTATCCGACGATACCTGTGCTGATCGAACCTCTGCGCGAGCGATGCACGATCCTGCGTCCGTCGCGCTTGTCAGTCACTGCAGCTTGAGATTCACCTTGTCCGTGTCCTGCTGCCGCTGTCTGCTTTAGCGGCCATGCTGCGAGGCGCAATTCGAGACCCCGTCTGTGGTCACATATGCCTTATGCTCCTCCTGGTCACACTGGCGCCTCAGCGGCCCCCAGTGGAAGGGGTGGGGGAAGGGGCGGGGCGGGGAACGAGATGTGGAAGGACAGGGGATGCGAAAGATGAGTAGGCAGAGGCGGCCACCTCCTCGCCGTATTCCCCTGCCCTTCTTCATACTCCTCCTGCGTCCGACGACGATTACGACGACGGCGACGACGACGACGACGGCGGCGGCCGTGAACGAAGACCGTGGACGTCACGACGGTGTCGTTGACGTCGAGGACGACAACGACCACGGACGGCGACGACGGCGGTGGCGACGACGGCTATGATGACGACGACTAAGACGACGACAACGACAATGACGACGACGACGGATGACGGACGACGGGCGACGGACGACGGGCGACGGACGACGGATGATGGACGACGGAAGACGAACGATGGACGACGGAAGACGAACGATGGACGATGAACGACGCACGATGGACGACGCCGGACGACGGTCGACGATGTACGACGGTCGACGGACAACGATGACGATGACGGATGATTCCGGCGAACGACGACTGCCACGTCGACTGCGAGACTACGACGACCTGAACGAGGACGATGGTGTCGACGACGTCGACGACGACGACGACGACGACGACGACGTCGGACGACGGCGACGACGAATGACGCCTAGCAGCGGGCGGCGCCGAGCGGCGGCCGCGGCGAGCGGCGGCAACGGCGCCTCGCAGCAGCCCCCCCGAGCGGGGGCGTACCCATGCTCGGCGCGGCCCGCGGCGGCGGGTGCGTCCGGCTCGGCGCCGCGGCGGGCCGCTGGCGCCGCGGGCGCGCCGGCCCGCAGGACCTCCCCCCTCGGGCGCGCATGGAGGGGGGTTGGTCAGCCCGAGGTGGACTGTCGGGGGTAACGTTCGGGGGGGAGGGGTTATATATATGTGTATGTATTATTATTTTCATCATTATCATTATTATTGTTGATATTATTATTATTAGTAGTAGTAGTAGTAGTAGTATCATTATTATCTAGGTAGATATGACATATGTAGGTCTGTCTATTCGATCAAGCTATCTGTGTGTATATGTTTGTGTTTCTATCTGTTATGGCACGTGAGATCTAGCTATTAGCTCTTAGCCATCGGCCCCCAGTCGCCCACCCCGCCGTGGCGTCGTCTTAGCCGGAGAGCCGCTCCTCTCCAGGGGCGTCTGCGGCGCGAGTGGGCGCGGGGCTGGAGCGGAGCTGCTGCGCGAGGCGCGCACTTCGCGCGGGGCGCGGGGCGCGGAGAGCCTGGCGGCCCGGTGGCCACGCGGCGCGGCGGCAGCGGCGCTGGCAGCCCTCGACGGAGCCACTCCGCCCAAGGACGTGCGGTTCGGCCATCGGGGGCCTCTCGCCGATCTGTCGGCGAGGTATCGCCGATTCCAGGTAGATATGCTGACCCTGGAGCCGCCCCCCCCCGCCACCCCATGTGGTTCCCCAGCCTGAGGTTGATCTTTCCCTTTGACCTCACCTGTGGCCCTACCGTCAACCCGCACTGAGGATGGGCAGCCTTCCCAGGGGCATCCTGGCATCCTTGCCTCCTCGGCCCATCCTTGGCCACTTTCGTTCGCCGCCCAGCGCTGAAGAAGCTTCGACAAGAGCGTCCGGCCCCGACGGGCGGGGGGGAGGGGGGGAGTTTAAAACAGAGCTAGGATCGGGATAAATCGCTCCAGAGCGTTCCGGAGCGCTCTCAGAGCGTTCCGGAACGCTCTGGAGCGGCCGCGGCGCCCAATACATCCTCCAAACCCGGAAATCCAGGCGGGTGGGCCATGGGGGGTGACCCGCGTGCGGGGTCGTCTGCGTGCAGCCGGTTCCGGCCCCGCCGTTGGGTGCTTCCCGCGAGGCGTCGCCGCGTTTGGCGCCGGGAGACACGAGGGCACTAGGCTGGAGCGGTGCTGATCTGCCAATCCCCCCTCCCCTTTCACCCGCCCCATTCGGAACGGCCATCCGAATTGAATGCGAATTGGGGTCGAGGCCTCTAGGCGTAGTCAGAACGTGACGCAGGCGGGAAACGGTTTGGCGATGTTGTTTCTATGCCGTCGCCCTCGCAACGGCGCGCCCAGACCCAGCGTTGTGCGCCGGTCTTTCCATGTGTGTTTTTGTGTGCAGCTCTGGGTGCCGGGCTTCAGCATCGGCCTAGAGTTTGCGATTCCGAGTCCAGGCCCATGACTTCTCGCTTGAGCAAAATAGTAAGCCACGGCCTCCCTCTCACACCTCCATCCCCCTTTTCGTTCCCTTTCGCCCATGAAGGCCAGTGTTCCTTTGAGAAAATGGGTCCTGGAGCTAGTGTTCTGTTTTTCGGGCGAATCTGTTTGTTTGCATTCCGGCCGCCCTCGTCTTCGTTCCCTCCTCTTGCACGCTGGACATGTCGCCTCTCGGTTGCCCTGATTCGCCTCACGCTGGTGCGGAATGCCTCTGCTCGGCGGCGAGCGAGGGGGCAAGTGAGAAGGAGAAGGCCTTCTCAGAAGGCTCGGAGGTCCCCCGGCCTTCTGAGAATTTTCTACGCTTCCCCCGAAGACACAACAAAAATTCTCAGAAGGCGCGAGGGCTTCTGAGGCGTCCCCCCGCCCTCTGAGAGGGCCTTCTCCTTCGCACTTCTACCCCTCGCTGGCTGCAGATCTGCCTCGCCGCCGACGAACAAAATCGTTTGCATTCTGGTTCTAGGGCCCCGGGAGAGGTTGCTGAGCAGATACCACTGGGACCAGACCGCAGACGTCCTGAAGGTCCTCCTGAGAGGCGCCGAGGGGTGCGACAACGACGGCGGACACGGCCTACAGAGCCTCGAGGCTGAATGGCGCCGGCTACCAGAGGGCCGAGCGCCCCAGGGAGGAGGTGCCGGGCCCCGGAGCCGTCAAGCGACTTCGAGCCCTCAAGAGCCCTCTGCAATGACCCAGGGCTCTCGGCGAGGAGTGCGGGGTGCCTTGGCCCAGGAAGAGGACGAGGCCCCGCTCGTATGTTTTGTTTTGAGGTCAGGCGAGCTTCGTTTTGGCTGACCTCTTAATGCCCATGAATGAATGAATGACCGTCAAGCGACAGGCCAGGACGCCGAGGAGCTGGAGAGCCCTGGGGTCCCGGGCCAGGCTCCACCCGGGCCTCCGCCCGTGGCGACGCGGGAACCTGATCAGCGAGAGGCGCTTGTCACAGGTGGCGTTTGGCTACCGCAGCGGCTGGCACAGCTGGGTTACACAGACTGCTCAGAGTGTGCGATGTGCGGTGCCGTGAACTGTGGTGTGCATCATGTTGTTTGGAAATGCTCGTGCGATGTATTATCACAAGAACGTGAACAGGTGATGTCTTGCGTGGATACTCGTGGCTTTCCATCGTGTGTCGAGGGCTCTTGGTTCTGGGATCGTGGGCTCATTGGGCGCTCTTGCTTCCCAGCATTACCACCTCGAGACGACTCAGGGACCTGGAACATCCTGTATGGAAACCCATGGGGTGTCTCGGGCAGGGTCTACACGGACGGAGCCTGTCGTCGGATTTGGTACTGGCCCGAGTCGGCCCGAGCAGGGTGGGGCTTTGCCACCTTATCTGATCGCGACCGTGGTGGAGTTCAATATGTTGTTTTCGGAGATTTGCCAGGTCCTGTGCAGACCTCCCCTCGGGCTGAGATGTTCGCCGCCCTTCAAGTCCTGATGGCCTGCCTGCCTCCTGTTACTATAGTCACTGACTTTAAAGGTTTGCCCGATGGGATAGTCAGGGGCCCAGATTGGTGTTTAGCTCCTCGTAGGAACAACCTGGACCTCTGGGAGGCCATCTGGGGTAAGATTCACGACCTCGGTGGTCTCCAGAGCGGGGTCTCCTTTGAGCTTTGTAAAGGACACCAGCGGGGCGGCAGCGAAGTGGCGCGAGGCAATCGGTGGGCCGACCTGGCCGCCACCAGAGGGCGCGATCTTCACTGTGCTTCGCAACAGGCCCGTAAGGCCATGGCTGTCGCCTTTAAGACCTATAATCTTTGTCTCCGTTGGATGGTGCGAGCCCTCACCATCTATGGTGGCATGGGGCGCTGCCCCACCAAGCCTCGGGCTAAACGTACCCGCCGCGCCCCCCTTCCTGATGAGGCCACGGGTGACACCCCGTCTCATCTCCGACACGTTTTTGTCAAGGTCCCTGGGAGGAGGATTTTCCGCTGCGGGTACTGCAAGCTAGGCGCTATGACTGCCGTGAGAGTCGGTCGTCTCGAGGTTCTCTTTTGCCTTGCTCGCCTTCGGGCCTCGGCGGCTACGCTCGGACTCGTGGCATCGGAGCTCCCAGACGTCCCCAGGCCTGGCCCTGTTGGGCATGCGTTGGCCATCGGCCACTCCATGGGCTCTGATGCGTCTCCGTCGGCCTCGACATCTCTCCGAGATGCTGAAGCAGGCCGAGACGTGCAGATACCTAGTGAGGTGGCGGTGGCTGGCGTTGACACCGCCATGGGGGCGGAGGCTCCCATTCCTGAGAGGGGCATTGGTAGCGCCCGTGCTGCTGCCTACTCGCCTCCCCACGTCTTCGTCGACGTCTCGGACCTTCGGCGGTCGACCTGTCGTCCTCGCTCGCCTAGTTCCGAAAGTGAGGGCAGTCGCAGTGTTAGGCCGAGGGTAACTTTTGACCCCATAGTCCTGGCTCGGTCTCCTGGACAGGAACAGCAGGACCGAGCCATCGCGGACGTCAGTGCTGCCTCCCCAGTGCCAAGCGTAGGCGACAAGCACGCAACCCCCGCCCCAGACTGGGTGATACCACTGTGCCGATTACCCCGTTGCCAACTGCTGGCATCGTGCCGCCCGAGGCGGCTAGGGGACATCGGTGCTGGGTTGCCCCAGGGGAGGTTGTTTTGTGCATTCGGTGCGGTTTTCACACCACAGGGGTCGCGAGTCACCTCCTAGTGGACTGTCGCCCTCCCGACTTCAACCAGATGTCGGAGAGGGCGTCTCGTAATCGCAAACTTTTCTTGGAGGGTCGGCACCCAGCCGATGAGGGCAGGCCGAACGGTCGCACCCTTCGGACCCCTCGGCCTCTTTTGGCCACCGACCCCGAAACACTCTGGTTGCGCTTGGGCCCATCTGGGGCCTAGCGCACGTTTTGGGCTTTTGTCCCGCTAATTATCTTGGCGCTTGCGCCTGGCTCTTCTGAGCTTTTCGTGCTGGTGGCCCGCCCCGAGATCCTCGGTGGGGGCGAGTCGCTCTCTGCTAGCACGCGGGATGGGCTTTTGCCTGTCCCATTCTTTGTGCACGCTAGGCGCGATCACTGCGCGGCGTCCGCCAGGGCAGTGCGTTATCCTCCTCCTCCTCCTCCTCCTCCTCCTCCTCCTCCTCCGCCTTATCCTCAACCTCTTGCTCATCATCGCCTCCTCCTCCTCCTCACCGCGCCCTCTCCAGGTTCCTCCCGGCCCTCGCAGCCCTCCGCCCCGCGTGCCCTCCCCGCGCCCTCCCGTCCTCCCCGCGCCCTCCTCCCAAGACCTCGCCAGCCATCCGAGCCGGCCCCCCCCTGTGCATCCATCGTCGTCGTCGTCGTCGACGTGGTCGTCGTCGTGGTCGTCGTCGTCGTCGTCGTGGTCGTCGTCGTCGTCGTAGCCGCCGTGGCCGCCGCCGCCAACGTCGGCCTCGCAGGTGCCCGTCGTCGTCGAGATCGCTCGAGCCGCCGCCGCCGCTCGCCGCCGACGCCGACGCCGCCGCTCGCCGCTGCTCGCTGCCGGCAGGAGGGCGCCGGCCGTGGCGTGCGGCCCCTCTCGCCGCACGTGGTGCTGCTCGACGAGCCCTCGGCGTGCAGCGGCGCGCCCGCGCGGGAAGGTGCGCGGAGTTTCGTTGGGTGGCAGAGCTGTGGGAGCCGATGGCCTGTCAGCAGTACAGCACAAGGGGCGGAGCGGGTGGGTGAGTCGGGTGAGTCTATATATACATATATATATATGTATATATGTATATGTATATATATGTGTGTGGTCCAGGGTGGTCCCCCCCTCCCCCCCAATACATATGTGATCGGGCCCGCCCCCCCGCTGGATGGGTACGCTCGTGAGCCTCGCGAAGGCCTCGCGGAGGCCTCGCGACTGGGATCATTACCACCCCTGTGGTCGTGGCCCTGTGTGCGTGCGTGGTGGAGGGTGCCTGTGCATCTCTCGCCATCCCCCATGTGGGTGGTGGTTCGTTGTCGTCCGTCGTCGTCGTCGGCGGCGGCGGCGGCGGTGGCGTTGGAGTTGGCGTTCCCCCAATCCCGGCGGGGGGTCCTGTGAACCCTCGATCCGGGATCATATATCAGAGGAGGGTGAGTTGAGACCAACGGTGGTTGGCTTTCGGACGGCCCCCTCGCCGCGGCGGCGGGGTGCAGCTCGGAAGGAGGGGTCCCGGGGCCGATGTTGAGTTGCAGACGTCTCGCCCGCAGTGGCGCGAAGAGCACCGCGCGTGTCGCGCGTCCCTGCCCCGGGGTCCCCGAGGGTGCCCTCCTCCCAGGGGGGAGGGCGCGAGGGCGCGAGGCGAAGCGCGAGTCGCTCACCGTGGCGCACGAGCCGCAGCACGGGCACGGAGCGGATGGCCTCGGCGAGCGAACACTTGAACACGAGAGTCGATGCCGCCCGCCATCGGGGGCGCCTATTTCACAGAGGCTAGAAAGCTGACAAGTACCCCGACGCGCCACCGCAGGGGTGTGATTCAAGCTCTCCAGCTTCTCTGGGACACGCGCCCCGGGTGGCGGGAAAGTTCGGGACGAGCCACTGCCTGCAGGGAAGAGTTTGCGACTCCCCCGGGGTTGGCGGGGTGGAAATGCAGCCCATCGGAAGTCTGGGTCAGCATGGGGGAAAAGCAGCGATGTAGGTTTCGCATTATTTTTTGGGCTGGCTGG
The DNA here is from genome assembly GCA_963575745.1 of Prorocentrum cordatum. Classification (NCBI taxonomy): domain Eukaryota; class Dinophyceae; order Prorocentrales; family Prorocentraceae; genus Prorocentrum; species Prorocentrum cordatum. Next base: position 265,010 of record CAUYUJ010012147.1, on the reverse strand, counting down.
GCCCTCCCCAGGCCTCCCAGAGGCGTGACAGCACGACTCGGGAGGAGATGCTGGTGCCCAGGGAAAGCCCCGAGGGGTCCGCCCGGGACCCGTTTCCACCAGGCGGGATCCGTTCCCCCATGCCAAAAAGAAGTTGGGTCGCCCAGAAGGGGCGCGAAGGTGTGCCGCGCTTTGCGGTCGGGGCCGCAGAGTTGCCCTTCTCCAGGGTGCCCCTAGCGCGAGAGCGCGACGGCAGTCGCGCTCTCGTGCCACGCGAGGCGCGAGAAGAGGTGGCACAGCGGAGGGACGGATGAGGCGGAGGGACGGGAGGCGGCCCACGAGCGCGATGGTCAGGTCAGGGGCTGGGGGGAGCAGGGTGCGGGGACCGACACGTGGATCGGGAAGACAATTGCCGGGTTGGGAGGAATGAGGGTATCCTTACCCATAGGGGGCCGAAGGTATTGCTCAATGCATCCAGATGCTATTGCTCATACCCTTCGACCTCCCAGCCCCTTCCCCCCAACACGAGAATTGTCCTTCTCAATGGAGGGATGATGGGAGCGGAGAGGTGGAGGGACGGAGCAGGGATGAGAGGGCATGAGAGAAGGCCAGTCCGTCGCTCGCAGCGGCAGCGGCGACGGCGCAAGGGCAGAGGGGCTGCCGATGCACCGGCAGGCAGGCCGCGAGGGACTTCTGGATGTCGACGCTGATTAGGCACTGAGCCTGTCAGCAGGGGTTGGCGCGCAACTCGCCGAATAGTGTCGGGCGGGTGGTAAAGGGGGGGTGACCCACATGGGGGGGTGAAAAAATGGGTCCCCAAGGGAACCTTTCGGGCCAGCCGCTTTTCGAGCCAGCATGGGCCCAAAGTGCCCCCTTAGGGCCCTTTTCTGCCCCCCCCCCCCCCATGTGGGTCAGCCTCCATTACCACCCGCCCGATACTGGTGAGATTCAGAATCTCTGCTCGGGCACCCAGGTGAAGGAAAGTAGACAGACCGTACCAGCTGGGCAGTAACGTGAACTGCCTGCAGCCGACCGTGGCGTTCGTTCGTAGTACCTGAGCGGGAGAGCTATCTTCACTCATGGCGCTTTCTGGCCGTGTCGCTCGGCAAACGATCTACCGCAAGATGGCTGTATTGAATGATCGGGTCGGGCGCACGCCTCCGAGGAGGACACACTGTAACCGACCTAGGTCTTTAGACCCCCAAAGGATAGTGGGAACTAATTATTTTCCGGCGCCCTCAATGACGGACCGGGGTCCCACCAAGAATGGAAAATGAATCTTTCTCCGCGGCGCCCGCCGCGCAACAATGAGGAGAGGGGAGGAGGAGAGGAGGGGAGAGGAGGAAGAGGAAGAGGAAGAGGAGGAGGAAAAGGAGGAGGAAGAGGAGGATCAGGGGGAAGAGGAGGGACGAGTTCCACTTCCCGCCGAGAGCAACAGGGGGGGGGGGGGAGGGACAAAACTCAAGACACTTGTGGCGCTGCTAGAGTGCCCGTTTGCGTCCCACTGGAGAGAGGGAGCGACCAGCCTCGGCGGCAGGCGCCGCGCCCGCAGCCCCGCCGCCGCTGCCAGGGTTAGGTCGGGCGTGTCCTCCTGCCGGCGGGTTTCGGGCGAACAGAAAAATAATGGTCGAAACCTCTGCAGGACATGTTCAGTCATAGCAGAACGTCGTCCTCTGATGGTTTGTGGACTCTCTGGGGATCCATCCCCCGTAGAGGGGCAGGCCCGACCTCCTGCCACGGCGGCCGGGCGGAGCCGCCGGCCGCCCCGCGGCGCCGTCGGGCGCGGCGCCCGACGGCGCCGCCGCCCCGCGCCGTGGCTGCGCGCTCGGCGGCTCGGCTCTCGGCGGGCTCCGCGCGGGGGGCCTCCGTCGCGGCCGGCGGGCGGGCTCGGCGGGCGCAGGGTCGAGTGGGGCCTGTCCCTCTGCAGGAGGAGCATTCCGAGGTGCTCCCAAAGCCGTCTGTGCACGATGTTCTGACTACCTGTGATGTCTGGCCATCTCAGATGGGCATGATGTTCTGGGCGCGTCTCAATCGTCTGAGCACGATGCTCTGACTACCTGTGATTTCTGGTGGCGTACTTGTTGAGTGCGTTTCATGTTTCGTCCACGGTCGGCCTGTAGGGGGCCATGCCCGGCCTAAGCACAGGGTGCCCCGAGATGCTGGCGCTGCAATTCTTGCTCAACGGGCGTTGTCGCCGGGCCTCTGGCCTTGGGGCCCTCCACAAGGTCGACGTGGCCCGAGCAAGAGAAGGAGGCAGGAAGACACGGGGTCTCCTGGGCTCCGGTCGTCGCTTGTTGCGATGGTCCCGTTGCGTTCGCGACGTCGGACCTCAGGGTGGGCGGCCGCCTCGGCGGCGGGCGGCGGGAGCGCCTCGAGCTCCCCCTCGGCGGCGGGCTGCATGGGGTCCGGGGCCCGCGTCGCGCAGCGGAGGGAGGTCATGGCCGCGGGGGGTCGGGGGCCCCGTCCTCTCGGAGGAGGGCGCCGCCTCCCCCGAGGTGTTCCCCGCCCCGCGCATGCTGCAGGTCTCGCTGCGTTTCTCGTGCGTCCAGGGGCTCGGGGACACGCGCCTCCCCGGCCTCAGGATCTCGGCGGCCCATGCAGAAGGCCGTCTCCCTCGGGGCCTCCGTGGGCCTTTCCAGGCTGTGGGGAGCAAGGCTGGAGCAAGGCATCCGCGTCAAGCCATCAGCGCCGCGAAGTTTTTGGGGTGGGCTCGCAGGTGCCAAGGCTGGTGCTGGAGGAGCTCGTTGCCCCACGGCGAGGCACGCCCCCGCGCCCCGCGCATGGTCTGCCTGGAGAGACCCAGTTGGCTCCCTCGTGAACTTGTGTTCTATCTGCCCGGCTCGTCGGCTGGACCATAGATCGAAGGAGAACAATTGCTGTAAACATAGGCTCTTGGCGCTCCGCGCGGATTTCTTGGATCGGCGCCTGGGCCCCCCTGGTGGTGCCTCCAGCGCCGACCCTGGCGCGCTGCGTGCGCCAGGGAAGGGAGGGGTGGCCCAGCCATATCGAAGAAGTCCGCGCGGAGCGCCGAAAGCTTATGTCTACGGCGTTTTGCCTTGTTCGAATCGAGGATGCGGACGGGGACGGCGGTGGACGAGTGGGATGTGGAGTCGGGCTTGCACTCCCTGCGTCCTGCGATGCCTTGCTGACAGGATGGGCCCTGCCGCCCGAAGGGCCGCAGACGGGAAGGCCCCGCCTCCAGGGCGGTGCGGGACGGGCTGCTGAGGCGTGCCGGAGGCCGCCCTGAGGCCTGCGGTCAGGACGCGGGAGGGAGGGCCACTCCGGGCTCGGGAGGGGCTCCGGGTGTGCGGGCCGTTCCTCGGAGCCCGTCCGTGGCCGAGGCTCGCCGTGGCCAGAACAAGAAAAGGCCCCGTTCGTTGCCGATGCTGCGCTGCCTATGGGGTGCTACGATGGCTGTGCTCCGGGGCTCCTGTTCCGGAGCTGGTCGGGCTCATGGGGCCGCCACGGGCGAGCAAAAACTCTCGGGGGCGTCGCTTCGGGGTTGTGCTGGACCCTGGGGCGGCTCCACGAGCACGAGCCAGCGGTCCCTCCCGAGCGGCAGCTTTGCAGAGCCGAGCGTGGCACCCGCTCTGACAGCTGCTACACATGTTCCGCGCACGACGCTTGGAGAAGAGCAACAGCCCGATAATGCGAGACACGCCGACGCCGCTGGCAGGAAAAGGGTTGGCTCGAGTCACTTTCCCCGATCCAGGCCAGCGTGGCGAACGAAGGCCCTTTGACCCGAGTTGAAGGCCCAGAGCTTCGGAGGGTCCCAGGAATCCCCCTCTGACGCTGGCCGCTTCTCCATATGCCAGTCGTTCTCAGTCATTCTGGCCGTCTTTCGACGGTGCTGGGAAGCGCCGCGCGGGCCACGGCCTCTGCCTCGTCTGGGCGCGCGCCCGGGAGCCCGAGTCTCGGCGTCGCGTCTGCCGTGCGGTTCTCCATCGTGCTCGCCCAGAAAATCAGCACGCTCTTCACCATCACTCTCACGCTTCGCGAACGGCAATGTTGAGACCGTGGGCACTTTCACATCTCAAGCGTAGTCCCCGACGCCATCATCATCTCCGTCACCACTACACTCACTCGGGCATCCGGCGCTCTGTCGTTGTACTGCAACTCGTTTTCGCAATCACAGTCGGCACTGCGGCAGTCACGGCTGCCACCCTGACGCCGCACATCGCCAGCACTACAGGCGCGCGAGATCAGCGGGGGGCCTCGGACCTCGAGGACGGGGCACGTGCAGCCCGAGCGGAACACGGCGGCGGTGGCGGAGGGATAGACCCGCAGGCGCGGTGCAGCCACGTGACCTCCGAATGTGCTCGAAGCGCGGCTCGGTGGCGAGCGCATGGCGGGGGGAGGGCGAAGGCAGGATTCAGCAGGGGGGGCGACCAAGCAGGCCGTGTGGGCCGTCGCAATTCCGCCGGGGAAGGGGGGGTGGAGCCAGGCTGGTGGAGCCTCCGGTGCCCTGGTGGAACTCGCTGCATGTCGGGCAATGCGCCGCTCGCGCAGCGCCGAGGAGGTGGGCTGGGTCACCCTCAGGGGCGCGAAGATAATCGCGCTCGCGGCCTGGACCAGAGAGCTGCACTTGTCCAAGGTATAGCGCGAGCTGCGCACCGCCCAAGCGCGGTACACGAAGCGTTGCCCTCACGTGCAGCTCCTTGGCACCGCTGCTCTCGGCCTCGGGGACCCGTCTGCGATCCCAGGCGACCCCGAGACGACCACGATGACGGCGCCGGTGGCGGCGGCGGCGACAGGAAAGGCGACGGCAACTGAAGGCGGCGAAGGCGAAGGCGGGTGCGGCGGCGGCGACGGCGACGGCAATCGCGGCGGCGACCGCAGCGACCCCTCGAGGTCGGCGCCGCCCCCTCGGCCGCACTCCGCGGGCCGCCTTCAGGCTGCCGAGGGCGCCGCGAGGCGCTCGCGCTCGCGGGCGGGAGGGGGGGTGCCCCGCAGACGCCGTTGCGACGAAGGGCGGCGGCACGGCGATGGCCACGGCGGCAGCGGCGGCGACGGCACGGCGACGGTGGGCAGGGCGACAGCCGCGGCGTCGTCGACGCTGCGACGGCGACGACGGCGACGACGACGACGGCGACGACGGTGACGACGACTGGGGCGGCGCTGCCGACGCGCCGCTCGCCCTCGCTCGACGAAGGCGTCGGGAGCGGTGAGGCCCGCCGCGGGTGGCCGTTGCTGCAGCGAGTGCTCCGGGCTTGGGTCGGGCAGCGCTGGGCGCCCGCGGCCAGGCGTTGCGGCCGAAGTTCGGCGGATCAAAGATGGGGTGCTGAGGGATGGTGTCCTGAGGGCGAGGTGCCTGAAACAACTTAAATCCACTCTTGGATCCCTTCCTATCCTTAGGACCCCATCCCCCAAGACCCCATCTTCGAACCACTGAGAAGTGCTCGGGGCGGGAAGGCGGGGCGGGGCAGCCGCCACGCCCGCGCACCCAGAGGTCTTGAAAGGGTCTCGGGCGTGCGTGGGCGCCTGGGGCCTCGGCTGCCCTGAGACGCCCGTGCTGAGACGCAGCCCGTGCCGTGCTCAGACCGTCCGTGGTAGCACGCTGCGTGTTGGTTCGGCACGTGTTGGCCCACGTTTCGGCGAGCGTATCGCGCCAGGGCTATGCGTGGTCAGTCGGCGTGTCGAAAGCCGTGTCAACACGCTAAGTGTCGCGTGTTGCGTACAGGGGGGCAGCTAGGCCTGGGGCATTTGACGTGGCCTCTGGTGGCTTCTGGAGGTTTTGTGCGTATGGAGGCTTTCAGGGACCTCGCGGGACCTCCAGGAGCTTCCACGGGGGGCTCCCGTTCGAGGTTTGGGGTGGCTTCCAGGAGCGCAGGCGGCTGGGCCGTGGTGTGGAATATCCACCGCCTGCCGTGAGCACGGCACTGGCCCTCGCATCCTGTGCGTCGTTGTTAGTATCACGACTGGCGTCTTTGCACCTTATTCCACGACGCTAGTGCAAAATACCATAGCCCCCGCAGTTGTTGATACGAGTGAGGGGGGGACGGGGTCGTGGGCAGCCTGCGAGGCTCTGAAGAACCGCCGTAGACGTTTTGTTTTACACATTACACATCGAGCCCAGCACAGGCGAGGAATTTTGGTCAAAGCAATGTGGTTGCGTCGCGGCTGCGGGTCGCGGGTGGGTCGCGGGCGGGTCGCGGGTGCGTCGCAGCCAGTCGCGGGCGAGGACGACGACAGCAACAACAATCAACCAACAAACAACAATCAACAAACAAAACCAATCATCTTCACCGCAGAAGTTCACTTCAGGCACGCACGCAGGGATGGTTTAAGGCCGCCCGGCTCCCTCACCCTGATGTATATTTGTATTTCGATATCTGCGCCATTACACAAGATTATGCATGCACAGGCAGTTGCTCCAGTTCGACTTGTGCACGGGCCCGATGGGCTGAACCCTGCTTGCCCCAGGCGGGCTCAACGCGGCCCAAGAAGGCCTTTCCGTAGCCGTTTCGGCTCAAGTGTTCTTGGTTCAAGCGTAGGGAGCGATAGCCAGGGTTGCTCTGCTAACCCACCTGCTCTTCAGCCGACTGGCAGCGAGTGGCTGGGTGGGCCATGCCTGCCGCTTTCGTGCCCCATCGCCATGGTTATGCCATGGTGATAGCTTGCCAAGTCGTGTATTGGTCAGGTTGGGCCCAGTACAATTGGATCTTCCTGCCACGGTTGCGGGAGGAGCTTGAGATGGTTTGGGCACCAGGGGTCTCTGCAACAACGGTTGTCGGCGTCATTTTCAACGTCGTGTTTTTTCTCGCCGTGTGGTCTTTCATGCGAACTCACTGCTCCGATCCTGGCGGTATCACCGAGGAGTGGCGATGTTTTGTGCGCGAGAACCACTTGAAGATCCACGAGCCGAGATTCGCCTGGCAGCCCGCGCAGGCAACTTGGTGCAGCAAGTGCGAGGATATCCGGCCAGAGCGGGCCCACCACTGCTCCTCGACCAACAAATGCGTCTTGCGTTTCGACCACTACTGCCCCTGGACTGCGAACAGCATCGGTGCTCTGAACCACAAGTTCTTCGTCCTCGTTGCGTTCTACACATTCCTCTCGAATCTTATAGCTGCGACGACGATGCTGCCAGTGGCAGTGCACATCGTGATCGAGTGGTTGGGCGGCGATCCTAACCCGACCGCCTGGCCAAACGCGGTCGTCATAATTCTCGCTGCCATGCTTGCTTCTGCCCTTACGTGGCTTTACGGGGACATGTGCCGAGACCACTTGTCCAAGGCGTGCCACAACATCACGTCAGTGGAGGTAAACTACACCAACATGCGCAATCCCTATGACTTGGGGAATAATCGTTTGAACCTGTCCGAGGTGTTCGGCGACTTCGGGCCCGACTGGTTCATTCCGGTTCTGCCCCAGCGGCCACGTTCCGACGGCATCTCGTTCGAGCGAAGGTGTGAGAAGAAGAGGGTCGATGAGCGCAAGCAGCTGGTGCACGACGCGGACACCTTGCTGTACTTCAGGTATGCCTCTTTGGGCTTGGCGTCGGACGCCTCAACGGAGGAGGTTTCTTCGTGTGGGAGCGGGAACTCGTCGGAGGGGACCGACGACTAAGCCCTGAGAATCGCAATCGCTAACAATTTGGGGATGGCGCTCACAGTTAAGCGACATCTCGGATAGAGTTCCCATCTTAGTGGAGCCAGCTTTTGCATTTGCAGTTTCTGCGATGGTGCAAGCTCGTTTGCCTTCGGATGCACATCGGAGTTGAGCTCGCGCTCGAGAGGCAAAGCTACTCAGCGAGCGGGCGGCGTAAACGAAAGTTTTGGCCCGCCCCCCCCCCCCATCCAAACCCCAAACATAGCACGGCCCAAGATCGGGGCCATGTAAGTCTCGAGTACGCTGGGTCTCGGGTTTGCCGACGTTTTTTGACGAGCGCGTCCTGGATTTTGACGGTCCAGTTTTCGCGGGGTGCTTGTAACGGGAGCTCGCATCAAAGTTCAGGCTGGGTTCCGTCATTTTCATGGTGGCCCCGTCAAGCCAATTCGAGTCCCCCGAACCCGAGTCTGGCATTTCACCGATAAGAAGGCCCCAGGAGGCCTTGAGGAAGCTTCGTCGACAGCCAATGACGGGCCAAGGACGGCGAAAGACGGCCGCAAGGTGGTCAAATGGGCCCCTTTGCCGGCTCAGGGGGACTCGAAGAGGGCCTCTCGTACGCCCGTCATAAGTTTTAAGAAAAAGCATCAAACTACATGGACCCCAGATCTCGCTTCAGAAAATGTAGAATATGGACTGGACCCTGGGCGTGCTCCTGGCACTGCCCTTATTCGTAGCACGATCGTATCTCTGGACCTAAACTGCGGTTTTTAGACCACGCTTGGAGCGCAGGGCGTTGTCTCAGCGCAGCATGCTCGTATCTCTAGACAGGGGTGCAGGCCCCCGAGAGGCAACACCCTCCTTGCGTTGTGTCTCCGCTGGCTTTTGCCAATTTTGGCACACCTCCTCCTCCTCCTCCTCCTCCTCCTCCTCCTCCTCCTCCTCCTCCTCCTCCCCTCCCCTCCTCCTCCTCCTCCTCCTCCTCCTTCGCTTTGGCTACCAACCGAGGGATACGAAACGCGGGACTCCGCATCCGCCACTCTGGGCCTCCTGGATGGGGTCGGATCAGATGGTGTCGGAGGATCGCGCCGCATCGTCGATGCATCGGCGATGCGGCTCGATGCGGAGCACGAGTTTCTCCACGCCAGCGTCGCCACCGTCGACGTCGCCGATGCATCGGCAGTGCATCGGCGATGCGGCGCAATCCTCCAACCCCATCTACTCGGATCCCATCTGGGAGGCCTTTAGCCATGGTCGGCCCAGGGAAGCCTCCGGCGGGGCCGCAGCTGTGAAGAACACCCGTCCCAAACCCTCTCTGCAGTTCCGTCCGCGCCCGCCCGACGCGGCAGTCGTAGCGTATGAGAGCCTTGTGGGGGGCAGCACAGCCACACCACATGTACGTGGTTGCACTGTTTGTTTCACGCCTGTGCTTAGGGGACCACGTAGGTCATTGGTCTCATATGTTTTAAGCCCCCATCAAGTGTCACAGAGGGGCGCATGAGAGCAGGACGAGGAGGAGGGAGGAAAAAAGGGGAGCAGGAGGAGGAGGAGGAAAGGGGAGGAGGGGGAGGAGGAGGAGGAGGAGGAGGAGGAGGAGGAGGAGGAGGAGGTGGAGGAGGAGGTGGAGGAGGAGGTGGAGGAGGAGGAGGAGGAAGCGGGAGGGGGTCGCAGGGGAGGGCCGCGAGGCTGACTTCTTACGAGCCTAGCAGCTATAGGTATCACCACAGCCTGTGTAAGCGAGGCGCTTAGTCCTGGCGGGACGCGTTATGGCCTGAGGCTGTCGCAAGAAGAAGGACGGCGGGAAACCGCCCTCCACTCCCCCAGGCACACCTTATCGGGGAGCTGGACGAGTGACGCGGACGGTCCAAGGGGGTAACTATGAACAATGGGCGGGAGAGTGGGGTGGGAGGCAATCGAGCAGGAGGAGCAGGATCAGGGGGGAGCAGGCACAGGACGAGCAGAAGACCGCGGAGGAGGATGGTGCAGCGGAGGAGGACGAGGAGGAAGAGGCCGAAGAGGGATGAGGAGCCCTGAGGCTGGCACGCCCGACACGACACCCGAGCGTGCTGGGACAGGGCCAGCGCACGCCGAGACTCGCTGCGGAGCGGCGGGGCGACGAACACGACGTGCGAGGGACACCGGGTGACCACCTTTGGGCTGCCAGAGGTCGAGACGGTGGGAGTGGTCTGCCCTGTCCGATGCGCGGGCCCACTGTGGCTCGCGCCGCGCGTGCGTCGCTCCCATCCGCTCGTGGGCTACGTCCTTCCAGAGCGCTCCTCAGAGGAGTGGAGGAAAAGGTACCCATACGGATACACTTCCCGCATTTTCCCTTGCGTGAGCCTCCTGGGAGGCCCTCATCGCCACCGCTGGATACGCCTCGAAATTCGGATCAGAACGCACCCCTGGAGAGGTCTGGGGAGTAGGGGTATCGGTGCCTTTTGGTTTTCCCTGCCCCTGGGCGTTGTTCCTGAGCGCTCTGGAGCGGCCGCTGTGCCCGATGCATCCCGACCTGATGTTGTCCGCTTCGCAGCGTCGTCTCGCAGCGCATCCCTGGCCAATCCAGTCCTGGTCTGATCGGTGCGCGCGCCCTCCTGGAGGAGGAGGAGGAGGAGGAGGAGGAGGAGGAGGAGGAGGAGGAGGAGGAGGAGGAGGAGGAGGAGGAGGAGGAGGAGTAGGAGGAGGAGGAGGAGGAGGAGGAGGAGGAGGAGGAGGAGGAGGAGGAGGAGGAGGAGGAGGAGGAGGAGGAGGAGGAGGAGGGAGGAGGAGGAGGAGGAGGAGGAGGAGGAGGAGGAGGAAGAGGAGGAGGAGGAGGAGGAGGAGGAGGAGGAAGAGGAGGAGGAGGAGAAGGAGGAGGAGGAGGAGGAGGAGGGGCTAGGGCGGGGAGGAGCAGAGCACAGAACGGCAGAAGCGGGCACAGCCGTGAACCTCTGAAGGTCCGCTCGAGTTCCCTGGGCCTGCGTTGGGCCCCCCATTCCTCGCATGCCTGGCGGCGCCTCTGCAGCCGCCCCTGGCGCCCTCGAGAGAGGGGGAGCGGGCAGAGGGTCCGGCGCCGACCCAAGAACTCGTCGCGGAGCTCCAACACTTTACGCACATGCAGAGGGGACGGTTGGAGTCGCCCTCGGAGCGCTCGGAGTTGTCGCTCTCGGGGTCGTTTTGTAGATCTCTTGGGCCTCTCATGGCTGATCTTGGAGCGGTCTTGAAAGCTCGGGATTCCATCGGAGCCCTTCCGACTGCGGCTTAGACAGTCTGCACAGCCATGTCTGTTTTGTCCGGAGACGGCTTGGGGTGGTAGTTTGAAGCCTCGAGAGGTTATCGAATTCCTTTGGACGGCGGCCAGGGTAGTTTAGACATCCGTGTCCGTTAATCCAGAGACGGCTGGAAGCGCTCTCGGAGCGCTCGGTGTCGCTCTTGGGCAGCCTTGGTGGTCTTTGGGGGTTTCTCTTCCAGCCGATCTTGGGTGATCTTGGAGCCGTCTTCAAGCCTCGGATTGCCTTCCCATGGCGGTTGGGAAAACTTAGACATCCATGTCCGTTGTTTGTCCGGAGAAGGTTTGGGGCGATGTTTGAAGCCTCGAGAGGTTATCGCCTTCCTCTGGGTGGCGGCCCGGACAATTTGGACACCCATGTGCGGTTTTTCCTAGGAGCTCGGGGCGTTCCTTGGGCCGCTCTTAGGCGCTGTTGGGTCGTGTTGGAGAACTCTTGCGGCCTCTTCGGGCTCTCGTCCGGCCATCTTGGAGCCGTCTTGAAGGCTCGGAAGGCCATCGGAGTCCTGTGGACGGCGGCCCAGACAATTTGGACTCTCATGTCCGTTTTGTCTGGAGTTTCGGGCGCGCTTGGAGCCCTGTTAAGCGATCGTGGGGCCGCCTTTGAGATCTTCCAGAACATCATTGGGGCTCTCTTGGAGCATCTTGGAGCCATCTTGAAGCCCTAGAAGGCCTTCTGTACGTTCGGGATCAGCGCCTATGGTGCAGTTAATCTCATCGTCTGCGTCTGCGTCGGCGTCTACGTCAGCGCCGCCGCCAATGAGGGGGCGTCGTCGACGACGCCGACGATGAGGGGATGGGTTTTTGAACAATTGCGAAACCTAATTACCCCTGCCAGCGGGTCAGATCGACGCTGGGGTAGCGGGGGCAGCGGACACCCCCGCTGGGGCTTGCTGGGCGGCAGGCACCACTCGAATTCACGACCCCAGCGTGGCTTCAGGAATCTGACCTGTAGTCAAGGGCATAAAAGACGCCCCTACCCTGGTTTACGAGGCGCTGTGTGCTGAAACTCCTGTGGGCTGACAGGGTAAACCCTGCGTGATGTGCCGCGACCTTGCGGCGCTAGGCTTTGGGGGTTCCCAGGAGGTTTACAGACCACGCACTTGTAACCCAGGGTAGGGTCGTTTTTTCATCCCTCAGTGTAGGGGTGGGGATCTCATGTGGTTACCTCATGGGGGAAGGGGGGACGGATGGGCCTCTGGGGCCGGGGGCGCGGGGCTCGGCGCCACGGTTCGCCACGTCTGGCTCCGCCCTGAGCTCGTGTCCAGTGCGAGGACTATTCCAAGGGGGGGTGCTCGGAGAACCCAGCCGGGGAGGGCATCGAGGGCATCGGGGCCAGGACCATGTCTTGAATCGGCCTCGGCCGCGGGTGTGTTGGTGCCCTGGCGTCGAGGTCTCATCTTGCATGGTGCGGCTTGCGGATTTGATGGAGCTCCCCCGGTCTCCCGCACTGTCCCTCTTCCTGTCTCCTCCATTCTCCTCCTCCTCCTCCTCCTCCTCCTCCTCCTCCTCCTCCTCATATTCCTCCTTCTCCGTGCCGCCACACAGCAAAGGTCGTGGCCAGGGCATTTTGCATTTCTCCGCCCCTCCTCTGTTTCGACGATGCTCATCATCAGCAGCAGCACCATCAAACGGAAGCAGGCCACCCCTCGATCTGGCTCGCGCGCGCCGCGAAGTGCGCGGTGCGCGCCAAGGCGCCCTTCTCGCGCGCAAGGCGCGTGTGCGCCGTCGCGCGCGCCCCTCGCGCCCGTCCCTCGCCGAGGCGCGCCCGAGGCCGGCCGCAGTGCGCCGCGCGCGTGCCGAGGCGCGTGCCGAGGCGCCGCGTGCTCCGCGCCAGGTGCCCTCGCTGCCCTGGCACGCGGCGCGCGCGCGCGGCCGCGCTCGGGGCCCTGGCGGCCATGCGGCGCTCGGGGCTGCCCCTGCTCGGCCCGGCGGCGGCGCTCGTGCCCCTGTGCCTGGCCGGCGCCCGCGCGGCGGCTCCGGGGCCGCCGCCGCCGCTGGGCGGGCCGTACTGCTCCCAGCACGGCGCGTGCGCCTCGTGCGTGCGGGAGCCCGCGTGGGTGCACTCGTGCCAGTGGTGCTCGGCGCCTCTCAGGGGAGGGCAGGGGTGGGACTCGACGAAGAAGGCACGCCACAAACATGGGTAAACTGTTGGCGCGCCGCGCGGGTTTCTCGGACCCGCGCTGGGGACCCCCTGGCGGCGCCTCCAGCGCCGCCTTTGGCGCGCTCCGCGCGCCAGGGAGGGGGGTCCAGCGCAGTTTCAAGAAATCCGCGCGGAGCGCCAAAAGTTTATGTATATGGCGTGGTTTTCTTCTTCTATCTCAGATGAGGGCGGGGTGAGACAGCGGTGGTTGGCCTTCGGGCGGCCCCATCGTCGCCGCGGCTGGACGCAGCTCAGAAACATGATGCGTTTGGGCCCCGGGAGGGGTCTGGGGACCGACTTTGAGCCGCCATTGCCTCCACTCGCCTTCCTCCGATGGGGAGGGCCGGATGAGGGGCAACGTCAGGGGGCATGAGATGTTCAGGGGGCAGCGCATCGGCCACCGATCGCATATTCATCGCCGATAGTGGGCCAATAGCCCACCACGCCAAGGAGCGTGTGGTTTTGCTAACGAGGGCTTATCGCCGATCGGCGATGTATTGCCGATTGCGGGTCGATGCCTGCGTTCCCCCTCACTCGTGGAGACGGAGGCCAGGAGCAGCAGCAGTTTCTGTTTTTTCTCGGAGAGGGGCGGGCTTCGCTGTGGGTGTTGCCGCGGACGCTGCCCAGTCGCGGGAGGAGGAGGAGGAGGAGGAGGAGGAGGAGGAGGAGGAGGAGGAGGAGCAGGAGGAGGAGGAGGAGGAAGATGAGGAGGAGGAGGGGGGGAGGAGGAGGAGGAGGAGGAGGAGGAGGAGGAGGAGGAGGAGGAGGAGGAGGAGGAGGAGGAGGAGGAGAGGGAGAGTAACGTCGCCTGCCCAGTCGCGGGACAACGCTGGCTGCCGGGCGTCGTCCATGGCCGTTTTCGTCCCCGTTCCGGGCTGCGCCGCTTGTGCCGGCGGCGCGCAGAGCCCCCCACCTGTCGGACGGCGCCAGCTGCGCTCCCACACCGATTCTGGCCAGGGTGAAGTCGGGCATGTCCCCCTACAGGAGGAGTGTTCAAACCTATTCAAACAAATGGTCAAGAATAGTCAGACGAGTAGTTTGGACTATTCTTGAGTATGCGTTGAGTATGTTCCGACTAGAGTCCGCCTGTAGGGGGACATGCCCGACCTAAGGCTAGGGTGGCCCTGTGCTCGGGACAGGTGTGCCCAACCCCTCCGATCGGAAGCCGGGCAAGGGCTGCTGAATCCGTGGCTGCCAAAATCGACCTCCGGGAAGTTGTCTTCGTCCTTCCGGGAAGAAGCCCGCTGTTTCGCGTGCCGCGCCTCATTCCGGGAAGTTGTTTTCTCCTTCGGGAGGGCCGTTTGAGCAGCCACGGTTTTAGCAGCCCTCGCCCAGCGTTCGATCCGAGGAGGCCAAATGCTGCAGGCTGCGGGCGGAGCAGGCCTCGGGGCCGAGCTCCACCAGGGCCCCGTACTCCGAGGAGAGGCGAGGGCCAGGGCGAGGGCGAGGGCGAGGGCTCCTCCTCGTGGAGGAGAGGCGTGGCGGGGGCGAGGCGGGGGCGAGGGCGAGGGCGAGGGCGAGAGGCGAGGGCGAGAGGCGAGGGCGAGGGCGAGGGCGCGGAGTCCTCCTCGCGGAGGAGAGGCGTGGCGAGGGCGAGGCGGGGGCGAGAGCGAGGGCGAAGGCGGGGGGACTCCGCGGAGGCCGAGTCGAGGGCGCACCGAGCCGGGCCCCAGGAGGGGCCTCGCCGAGGATCGGCGTGAGAGGTGCGCAGCCGGCGTCCTCCCGGCACGGGGCGACGCGCAGGGAATCACGACGGGCGGTTTTTGGGAACCCCCAAACCAGGTGGTGAGATACCAGGTTGCGACCTGGAATCCCCAAAAAGGTCACCGCTGGGTTTGGGGACGCGGGGTCACCACCGGGTTTTGTGACCCCTGGACCCACCAGTGTCCGGAACATCCTCGGAAAACCGCACGAGTCCCCAAACCGGGTGGTGACACCAAATCGCCCGAGACTCACCGCCAGGTGTTGTCACCACCACGTTTGGGGACTACCAAGGTTTCGCTCGGCTTCGGGTGCTCGCAAGGTCTTCGTTTCTATTATCCATTGTTCTCCGATCGGCGCGGGCCCTCGCCCCCCCCTCCCCCTCCCCCCCCCCTCTCCCTGGAGTAGACCTTTGCTGTGTTCTGCGCCAGTTTCGAGCAGGTGGAGTCTCCCCGTAGGACGCACCGCTGCAAGCAGTCGCACCAAGCAGAGGTCCAGAGCCAGCCCCCCCCCCCTGCCCCCCCCCCCTTCCGCCCAGTGTCGAGGCGCCGAAGGAGAAAGCGTTCACAGGGCTCGGTCCAGCCCGAGAAGTCCAGCAGGAGGCCCGGGTTGAGAGCGCTCCGGAAGGCGAGAAGCCCTCCCCCCTTGCACTTGGAGGGGCCTCTCCTGGTCCCCTCCCGGGGGTCCAGCCTGGCCAGTTCCTCAAGCTGCGTCCAGCCATGGCCGCGAGGGCCCCCAGGCAGGCCCCCAGAGTGTCACTGGACCCAGGAATCCGTACCTTGTTCATGTCCAATTCTCTGAAAGTTCTTGATTTTTGGGGGAATTGTTCTATCCTGGGTCTCTTCCTGGCCACTAGGGGCCAGGAACAATCAGAAGCGAGCACAATTAGAAATGAGCACGATTTGAAATGAACGACGTGTATCCTGCCAAGGTCTGGGCCTCCTGGATGTGGGGTCGGGGTAGATGGGGTCGGAGGATCGCGCCGCATCGCCGAGACATCGCCGATGTGGCTCGATGTGGAGCCCGATTTGCTTCACGTCGGCGTCGCCGATGCATCGCCGACATCGACGATGCATCGCCGGTGCATCGCCGATGCGTATCCCATGCATCGCCGATGTATCGGCGATGCGGCGCGATCCTTCGACCCCATCTACTCGGACCCCATCTAGTAGGCCTCTACAAGGTGCGCGGCCGACCAGCGCTGCTACTACTGGGGCAACCCGTGCGGCGCCAACCGCACCGTCACGAACGCCTCCCTCTGCCCCGCTCCGACGCCCGCGCGGACGAGCTTCAGCACGGGGGAGGCCGGTGTGGCCTTCGTAGGCGTCGTCTTCGAGGATCGATGTTCGAGGATCGCACCGGCGTCATATTCGAGGTCTTCGAGGTTCGATGTTCGAGGTTCGGTGTTCGAGGTCTTCGAGGTTCGATGCTCGAGGATCGATGTTCGAGGTCGTCTTCGGCGGCGAAATCCGAACCCTGCCCTCGCCGATCAACGATTCCGGCAACTGAATGGGCGGCGGGAGTGGGGTTCGGAGTTCGTCGAGCACGTGGCGAAGTCCGAGCCCTGCCTCTGCGTCTCATCGGCTCAGGAGACGCGATGGCTGTTGGGGATAGGGTTCGGATGTCGCTACCTGCCGAGGCTTTCTGGCACCTCCGGGCGACAACAGTCGTCGTCTTCGCCACCGCCGTGACAATCGCCGTCGTCGTCAGTGTCGTCAGCATCGTCGTCGTCCGTTGTCGTCGTCGTCGTCGCCGTCGTCGTTGTCGTCTTCGAGGGTGCCAACGCACCCCGGGGGGAGGCGTACGGCATGTTGCTGCACTCCAACGCCGTGTACTACGACGACCCGATCGCGAAAGGGGTGCTTCCGCCGAGCTTCCGGCTGAACAAGTCGATGAAATATTCCATCGGGGGATCCCCTGCGCGCCAGTGAGCCCCACGGTCCCCTGCGGGTCCAATTGATGTCAGGGTATCGGACATCCCCGCTGGGGGGTACATGGCTGCAGACATCCTTTAAAGTCTGAACCTCAGTCTCCTTGTCGCAAAGTTCCTCCTCCTCCTCCTCCTCCTCCTCTTCCCTCCTCCCCCGCATCCTCCATCTACTCCTCCGTCCGCGTCCTCGTCCTTCTCATCATTCTTTCTCCTCCTGGTCATCGGTTCTCGATCTCTCCCTCCTTCCTCCTCCCTGCTGCCTACTCGCCGGTCCTCCTCCTTTCCATCCTCCGCCGTTTCCTTCTCCTCCTCCTCCTCCTCCTCCTCCTCCTCCTCCTCCGCACCGTGTTCCCACCTCTTCCTTCCTTCCGTCCTTCCTTCCTTCCTTTCGTCCTTCTTTCCTTCGTGTTGCGATAGTTTTTCCACAACTACGACATGCACGAGGGGCCCTGGGCGGCGCAGAAGCGAGCATTTGTTTGTTCCACGGCGCCAGGAGGAGAGGGCCCTCCCTCCTCCCCCCCCGCCAAGTGACGTCGGCCAGCTCCTGACCCTGAGAGGAGGAGGAGGAGGAGGAGGAGGAGGAGGAGGAGGAGGAGGAGGAGGAGGAGGAGGAGGAGGAGGAGGAGGAGGAGGAGGAGGAGTAGGGGGAGGAGCGGCCGACGGAGAAGCACGCGCCGGGGGCCCGAAACGCCGGCGGGTTCGGGCCAAGCATAATTTCTCGAGGCTCCGCGCAGATGACTTGCCCCCTGGCGGCGCCTCTGGCGCCGCCCTTGGCGCGCTCCGCGCGCCAGGAAGGGGTGTCCAGCGCAGATCCAAGAAATCCGCGCGGACCGCCGAAAGTCTACGAGCCTGCCGCTTTGTCCTTCCCCGCAGAAGTCGGCATTTTATCTCGCTTCTGGCGATCCCCACCCGAGAACGCGAGGCGGGACCAGCAGTGATCACGGGCACCCTTTGGGCCTGTCGGCCACAGCACGCAGTCCTCATCCGTCGAGGGCGCGAGGCGGGACAGCCAGTGAGCACCGGCACGCTGTGGTCCTGGCGGCTGCGGCGTGCAGGGTGTGCGAGGTGGGTCGGGCAGTCTCTTCTCGGCGGCGAGCGCGGGGGGGAAGTGGGAGGAGAAGGCCCTCTCAGAAGGCGGTGGGGCTTCTCAGAAGACCTCGCGCCTTCTGAGGAGCGTTTTCTGTCGTCAGGGAAGGCTTAGGAAACTTATCAGATGGCCCGGGGACTTCCGAACCTTCTGATGAGGCCTTCTCCTTCTCACTTCCCTCCCTCGCTCGCCGCCGATGTTCTTCAAATCTAACAACCGCAACCTGCCAGATGGGGCACAAGCGAGTTAGGAACAACCTGACGGGCGCGTCGGGATCCCCCGCGCCGTCGGCATGTGGCAGGACGCCTTCGCGTACGTCGGCGTGGACGACGGCTCCGGCCGCGTCGTTGTGGCCTTCCGGGGCACCCTGACTTGGAGGGGCGGGCTGGGGGGGGGATGCAGGGTGGCAGGGGCGGAGAGAGCAGGGAGGAGGGGGAGAATGATAGAGGGAAGAGGGAGGGTGTGGAGGGAGAGGGTCGAGAGAGAGAGAGAGAGACGGAGATGTTGTAAGCCGTTTTCCAACATGGCCTGTATAAGCATGCGCTTATTTCAGCGACGCGGAACATTTCTTTCTACGCCAGTGGTTTCGTTCACATATTGCAGAGCGTATTGCAAAAGATGTTCGTTCTGTCGCACTTGCACCGTCTCCTTTCCGAGCTCGGCAACCACAAGTGCAGCAAGACGAATTGATGCAGACTGTGCATCCTTGTCTGTGACCACACTCTTGCTCTGGGAATGGTGGCCCAGCGCTGCGCGACACAGGTTTTCGAAAGAAGGACAAACAAAGAGAAAGAGAGAGAGAGAGAGCGAGAGAAAGAGAGAGAGAGAGAGAGGGATGGAATCCACAACAAGGGAAGCGTTGCCACACATACTCAAGGAAGCAGTGAGGGATGACAGATGGATGCAGCGGTGCGGGGAGGGAGGAGACGGCGAATGCGGAGGAGGAGGATGAGGAGGAGGAGAAGGAGGAGGAGGAGGAGGAGGAGAAGGAGGAGAAGGAGGGAGATGGTGCAGTGGAATGAAGAGGGAGGGGAGGTGGAGAAGAGGAGGCGGAGGAGGAGGAGGAGGAGGAGGATGTGCGGGGGGGGGGGTATTACTTAGGAGGAGTAGCGGACAGAGGAGGAGTTGGGAGCTGGGGAGGTGGAGTAGGAGGAGGAGTAGGAGTAGGAGGAGGAGGAGGAGGAGGAGGAGGAGGAGGAGCGGGAGGAGAAGAAGGAGAAGGATGAGAAGTAGGAGGAGGAAGCGACAATGGAGAAAGACAATAAAACAAAGAGGGAGGGTGAGAAAGGGGGAGGAGAAGGCGGAGCAGGGGTGGATGAGAAATGGGGAGGAGCGGAGGAGGAGGATGTGAAGACGGAGGGGGTGGAGGAGGTGAAAAGAGGGATGGTTAGGAGGAAGAGGAGGAAGCAGATGACCAGAAGTCGGTGGATGACCAGAGTAAACCGAGGATGCATCGACGATTCTGCCATACACTCTCCCGTCTCAAGTCTTCTCTTCAGAAGTTCCCATAATGCCTCCCTCTTCACAACAAGAAGTGCCCCCTTGGAAGACGATTGCCCTAGGGGCCTCTCCATCAGGTGGGGGCCCCGTCTGGAAAAGGAAGGGTCGTGCCTCGTCAGCGGCGGTTTTCACCAGCGCGGACAGGGACTTCTCCCGGCGCAGGCGGGAGGGCTTTTGTCCTGGGGTTTCTGCGGCCCGCTCCGCTCCCACAAGCGCGGGGGGGACGGCTGCGAGGGACAGCATCTGCATGCCATTGCTTTGTGTAGCATGCCTCTGGTCAGCATGGCTTTCATCTGAAGGAATCTGCTCATGTTGGGGTGGACAGTGTTAATGCAACGTCTCCGCCCGAGCCTTGGGCCAAACCTTGGAGCGAGCCAGCTTGAGCCAAGACTCTTGAGCCAAGACTTTTGCCCTGTGGCAGCTAAATGTGGCAGCTAACAATCCCACACAGTGGGAGAACGCACGCGGCACGAATTGCATGTGCTCGTGCAATATGTGTTGTCCAGCAGGGTCCCGCCGAACTCTGCCGTGAAAGTGTGTTTTTCCGACCCCCCCTAAGGAGCTTTGGGGGGGGGATTCTGTCGATGAGCATTTTCACTCGAGTGCATTTTTCTATCTCCCGGCGGTTCAAAAGGTTCTTGTTTGATCCAATCTTGATCCATTCCACTCGTTGCCTGGATTTCTTGCGTCCCGCAGCTTTTCTGTGCCCTCGACCCACGGGGTGGGAGGGCGCGCCATGTCTCTCCTCCCGCCCTGCCCTGCCCCGGAAAAAGGGGGGCTTGGCGGGCGCAGCGCGGGGCACACCCGCACCAACCCCGCATCTGAAGAGACGGGATCGTCAGTCAGTCCGCTCCAGCGTGTGATTGCTATTTTCGTTATGTCTCGCGTGCTCTCTGTTGACCTCGACGCCCGTGATCACCGCAGCCCCCACGAGGGGGGGACTCTAGCCACTTGGTCCCCTGGGGGGTTGTAGCAGTTTCGGCCCCGAGAGCGTTCCGGTGCCGATGCGTGCATTGGTCGATGCTGCCCGATGGCCACCTGGCTCAGCATATGTATAATCATGCGTTTCCACGAGATGCCACACGAGAGCACAGTGTGGGAAAGGAACCGCCCCCGTCCGAGTAATGTTTGGACATCCGTACTGTTACACACTCGCTGGTAGCGGGTCTCAGGCGATAGCCCAATTTTGAAAAGGAGCCGCTCTTCGTCAGCGCAGCTGTTGCACAGTTTGAAGTTTTGTTGTTGTCGAACTTAGCGGGATCACAATTGAGATCCTTATACTTTGAAGAGGAGCCGCCCTCCAGCTGAAACGATAGCCCCATGTTTAAAAGGCACCGCTCTTTATCGTTGTGTCTGCTGGGCGTTGTAGGCTTCAGGCTCATGCATTGCGCGGGAAGGTCTAAGCTGAAACGCGCAGCCCGCCCTGTCGACACGTCTGGTGTTGTGGCAGGGAGGAAGTAGATGGAAGGAACAGCGATGGAGGAGACGGAAGAGAGAGGAAGAAAAGGTGGAAGAGAATGAAGAGAGGGGGAGGTGGGAGGAGGGGGATGAGAGGAGAAGAGATGGAGGAGGAGGAGGAGGAGGAGGCGGAGGAGGAGGAGGAGGAGGAGGAGGAGGAGGAGGAGGAGGAGGAGGATGGAGGAGGAGGAGGAGGAGGGGAGGAGGAGGAGGAGGAGGAGGAGGAGGAGGAGGAGGAGGAGGAGGAGGAGGAGGACGATGAGAAGGAGGCGGGGAGTGAAGGAGCAAGGGAGGCAGGGGATGAGAGGTGGGAAGGAGGAGGAGGAGGAGGAGGAGGAGGAGGAGGAGGAGGTGGGGAGTGAAAGGGGGGGGAGGGAGGGGATGAGAGGGGAGAGGAGGCAGAGCAGGCATGGAGGGAAGGACGCAGCTGTTCGACGAGCTTCTCCAGCACGCCCTCGTGAACGTGACGTGGGCACCGCAGCCCGACGCGCTCCTCAACGAGTACTTCGTGTGGGCCGTGGACAGTCTGTGGGGCAACCTGAGCGGCGCCCTGACGGACATCCAGAGAACGCACCCTGGGTATGAGGCCTTCTCCCTCCTCCCTCCCTCCGTCCCTTCCTCCTCCTTCTCCTCCTCCTCCTGCTCCTCCTCCTCCTCCTCTTCCTCCTTCTCCTCGTCTCCCTCCTCCTCCTCTCCATCCTCCACCTCCTCCTTCTCCCTGCTGCTGCTGCTGCTGCTGCTGCTCCTCCTCCTCCTCCTCCTCTACATCCTTCCTTCCCCTCTATGTTCTCCGCATCCTCTTCCTGCACACCCTCTTGTCTTCCTCGAGCATCGAGGAGGAGAAGGAGGAGGAGGAGGAAGGGCAGGAGGAGATTGGAGGACCGAGAGGAGGGGGATGAGGAAGAGCAGGCGGAGGCAGAAGCCGAGGAGGAGGAGGAGGAGGAGGAGGAGTATTCATTCTCATGCCTGCACCTTTTCCGCATCCTCTCCCGTCCCCCTCCTCCTGCCCCCTCCCTCCCCCCCCGCCCCGCGATCGCGCCCCCAAGCGTGCTCGGAAGCGCGCGCGTACGACGGCGACGATGATGGCGAGTGCGGCTGCGCCACAGGTTTTCGAATGTTTTGGCAGGTTCGTGCAAAAATTGAGGCCCCCCCCGAATGGTTTGGCTGGCTGCGCCAAAGCTCGCGCCAAACGCCGTGCTCAAGGCTTTGCGCGCTTTCCCAAAAGGCACCGCCCCAGGCCCTTCTGGACTTCGAGCCCAATACTTGCTGGGCGCCCTCACCCCCGCCGCCCGCGCGACAGTCTGCGAGCAGCTCGCGGCCGTCGGGCACCTGCCGGCGAACGGGGAGGCGCCCCGGCAGTTGGCGCCGTACCTTGCTGGGGCCAGTTTTGTGGCGCTGGAAAAGGAGGACGGCGGTGTCCAGCCGATCGCAGTCGGCGAGGTGCTCCGTCGCCTCACGAGCAAGGTCATCTGTGAACACGTGAAGGGCAGGGCCCGTCAGACGTCGTGGCCACTGCAGACTGGCTGTTGCAGCCCGTTGGGTGCGGAGGTACCAGTGCACGCCGTGCGCCAGTGGTGAAGCGCAACAGCACCCCTGGCAACAAGGTCCTTCTCAAGCTGAGCTTCGCGAGTGCCTTCAACACGTGACGGCGTGGCGAGGTGTTGCGCGCCGTCGGCGACTGCTTCCCCGAGCTGGAGCGGTGGGCGCGCTGGACGTACGCGGAACACTCGCACCAGCGGTTCGGCGGCAAGAACACGGTGTCTTCCCAAGCTAGCGTCCAGCAGGGCGATCCACTGGGGCCTTTGTTCTTCTCCCTGGCTGTGCACCCAGTGCTGGAGGAGTTGGTCAAAGACCAGGAGTTGGACCTGAAAGCCTTCTTCCTGGACGATGGCTTCTTGGCAGGCACAGCGGACGCGGTGGCGCGGGCGCTCGCTGCCTTGCAACTCCGCTGCACAGCGTTTGGTCTTGCACTCAACCTGGGTAAGTGCGAGCTCGTGGCCCCATGGGGGAAGGCGCCAGGCGGCCTGGATCGTGGCACCAGGCCTCCCGGGGGCCGGCGTGCGCCGGCCTGGGCCTGCGGCGGCTGGAGGCGCACGCGGCGGGCGCGTACCTGGCCAGCCTCGGCTCCACGCGGCGTCTCTGCTCGGAGCCAGACTCGGAGTATCACTGGGCGCCAGAGGATGCAAGCGCGCGGGCTGGAGCTGCTCTCTCTCTCTCTCTTTCTCTCTCTCTCTCTCTCTCTGCGTACAACGCGCAGCTCCCGCAGTCTGCCAGCTTGCTTGCGCCCTGATTCGAGAACCTCGGCGGTCGGGCTTCCTGGAGGCCGCGCCCAACGAGAAGTTGGGGCTGCTCTTCGAGCCGGAAGAGTTCTTCACCGAGCTGCGGAGGCGGTTTCTGCTCCAGGTCTGACACGGACCATGTATGCCCTTGCTGCGATGAGCCTTGCGACCGGCGCGGGCGCCACGCTGGCCTCTGCGCTGGTGCGGGAGACCAGGTGTGTCGGCACAACGCCGCGCGCAACCTTGTAGGGCGATTCGCCGCCGCAGCCAGCTGCAACCCAGAGCTGGAGAGGCTGGGGCTCTTGCCACCGCGCCCAGGCGACGACCGCGCCATCGGCCGTCGCCCCGCCGACGTGTACATCCCGAGCTGGCACCTAGGCACGCCTGCCGCCATCGTCTTCGCGGTTTCCTGTCCGCGCCGGCAGGCTGCCAGGGGGCTGGGTTTCCAAGGGATTGGATGAGCCGCGAGCGCGTGCGAGGTGGTCAAGCGCACCCACCTCTACCTCGACACGGAGGTCCTCTGCAGGCAACAGGGGATTCTCTTCGTCCTTTTGGTCGCAGTGCCCACGGGAAGCTGGGGCCCGACGGGGGCCGAGACGCTCCGCCGCCAAGCAAGGGCCAGTGACGCGCGCCTGGGCGAGGAGCCGGGCGCAGGAGCGACGCGTCTCTTCCAGCAGTTGTCGGCGGTTTTCCCGAGGGCTTCCGCCCGCGCCGTCCTCCGGCGGCACCAGGGCGGCCGCAGCTGCCCGGGACGTCCTCGCCGAGGAAGACGAGGGTTTCTTGTAGGCCGCCTCCTGGAGTGGTGTTTTGAGTTTTGGCGACTACTCGCAGCGTGATTCACCCTCCCGCCCGAGTTCGGGCAGCTAGCTTGCACTTTGATTTCTTCCGCTTCTAACGATCCCTTCTGCTGTCGTCTTCTTCGTTCGTCGTCGTCCGTCGTTCGTCTCTTCCGCTCTACTTCGCCTTTCCCGCTCCTTCTCCGCCGTTGGCGTTTCCTCAACCCTTCGGGGGGCTTGTACCTTGCGGCGGGTAGATGAAAGGTGCGCTCCCTGCTCCCACTTGCGGAAGTTGGGGCGTGCGCCGATCGCGTCTCGTTGCTTGGCATAGCCCTCTGCTCGCCCTTGTGCCCCTCGGGACCTCCCCCGTCGTTGCTGCTCGCTGATGGATCGACGCGCGCCTGATCGGCACTGACGGCAGAGCGACGTCAGGATCTCGGGATGGGCGCTCCGAGGGCGCCCTCTCGCGGCAGAGGCTCCGCAGCCTAGTCGTGCAGCTAGCTCTTGAACATTTCGGCATCTGTAGGCGTTGTCCTCGAGGAGCGAGTGCAACGGAGAGCCTGGCAGTAACCCGGCTTCGCGCCCCATGGCAGTGCGCGCGCGGTGCTCGCCAGATTGTCCTCCACTGCTCCTCTATAACTGACGGGGCGCGGGGGAGGCGCCATGTGCCCCAAATTTTTGTTTGTGGCTTCAAAGCCGCGCGCAGGACCGCCGCGGCTGCCTCCTCTGCTTTCCATTGGCTGTGCCAAACCAGGTGGCCCCTCTGTGCGCGAGCTTGCTCGCGCCATTGCACCCGCAGAGACGTGCTAGCCAGTGCCAAGTAGTCCCCCTCATCGTGGCGTCATGGGTTGTTCAAACCAAGCTGCGGCTGGGAATGTGGTACGGTTGCGCGGGAAAATGGAGTCTCAAGTTGTGCGATGTGGATTGCACTTCGCACTTGCATTGCAAAGCTTGCGCCGCACAGCGACAAACACATATATCGCACCGCGCACCTTTAACATTTACAGCGCAATCGCGTATGAATTTCGGGCCCATGCTGGCAAACAGCTCGTTGTCCGATGTGCAATTCATCAATTTTATAAGGTGCAGGTTCGGCCAAACAGCGTCTAGCGGCCTCACAACTTCGCGGCCCCCGTCGGCGCTGTGGATTGCTGACTTCGCGGCCCATCCGAAGCAGGTGGCAGCGACCGACACTTTCTTCACACTCTTTTCCTCCTCCCTGGTTCCCTCTCCTTCTCCTCTATATCCCCTGCCGGATCCACCTTCCATCACTTTCCCCCCCCAGCCCCCCTTTGTATCCATTGTTCGTCGGCCCTCGTCTTTCATTTATCATTAGTTGTTGTTCCCAACCGTCCTTGATTGGGTATTCGTTTTGAATGGAGCACTGTGGTCGCGTCCTTGCTCCTCCTCCTCCCGCCTCCCGCCTCCTGTCTCCCGCGAGAACTCGCCGTCCCTGGGGGGCTGCGATCTGCGAAGCTGTCGCCACTTTCGAGGGCTGCTGGTGGGTCCTGCGGACTGAGGCTCCGCGGGGATCCGAGGTAGACCTCGCCGTCCCTGGGGGGTTGCGATCTGCGAAACAGTCGCCAGTTTCGAGGGCTGCTGGTGGGTCCTACGGACTGAGGCACCACAGGGGATCTGGGGTAGACCTCGCCGTCCCTGGGGGGCTGCGATCTGCGAAGCTGTCGCCACTTTCGAGGGCTGCTGATGGGTCCAGCGGAGTGAGGCCCCGCGGGGATCTGAGGTAGACCTCGCCGTCCCTGGGGGGCTGCGATCTGCGAAGCTGTCGCCACTTTCGAGGGCTGCTGGTCGGTCCAGCGGAGTGATGCAACGCGGGGACCTGAGCGAGACATCGCCATCCCTGGAAGGCTGCGATCTGCGACACTGTCGCCACTTTCGAGGGCTGCTGTTGGGTCCAGCGGAGTGAGGTCCCGCGGGGACCTGAGCGAGACCTCGCCGTCCCTGGGTGGAACTGCGTTAGTAACCACTACGACGCCCTTACATCTTGATCGGGGGCCTGTGAGCCTTCCGATTGCTGCTTGCAAAATCACAGGCGTCCATGTGACGTCGTCGCCCCCGTTGTAGCAATCCTGATGTACTTAAGCCCCGCATTGCGCAAGGGTTGGGTACGTCGCCAGGGTAATTTCCTGTTCACACCTCCATGCCCCCGGTGATTCTCCATCATCGTTTTCCGCCATCCTCTGCCTTCCTCCCTCGCTACAAGCCGCCCCCTCCGTCCTTCGCTTCATCCTCCGTCATCCTCCGTCCTATTGCCTCATTCCCATTCATCTTTTTCCACCTTACTCATCCTTCACATCCTCGTCACGTTTCTGCTCCCACCCGTCCTCCAACCTTTTTCTCCGACTTCCTCCTTCGTTTTCACTCCCTAGCCCTCCCCCCCTCCTTCCTCATCCCGGGTTCCACCCCTCTTTTTCATCCTCCCTCTTCCATTTCTCCGCCATCCAGCTCTTTTCGCCCTCGCGCTGTCTTCCTCCCAAGACCTTCGACGAATTATTCATTGGAGCCCACTGGCCCCCGGACCTCTCGACCGCAGGCTTGTTCGTCATCACTGGCATGGCCGTTTAGTGGCGGCCCGCCCCAGTGCTTCGAAACGGCCGCAGACGCCGAGAATAGCGACAGACATCTGGCGCGATGTTTCTCGAGTCGACTGGAGATCTGGGTCTCTACTTTCGGTTTTTGTGCTATAGGCGTCGGGGCGAAGGGCAGGGTTGGATTGGGCCCCTCTCAGACATGACTCCCCGGAGCTGTCCTGGAGCGCGATTCTACCAGGATCTCGTGCGGGACCCTGCCGATGCCTCCAGCAGCTTGCCGCGGGGCCAAGGGAAATGCGAAGACACCAGAGGCACGCTGATCCTCGAACCTCCTCCTCCTCCTCCTCCTCCTCCTCCTTCCTCCTCCTCCTCCTCCTCCTCCTTCCTCCTCCTCCTCCTCCTCCTCTTCCTCCTTCCTCCTCCCTCCTCCTCCTCTCCTCCTCCTCCTCCTCCTCCTCCTCCTCCTCCTCCTTCCTCCTTCCTCCTCCTCCTCCCCCCCAGTCATCCAATTTGCTCGATGCGCGGGGCCCCACGTCTCGAGCCCCCTCTGCGGGGCCAGCTGCTCGCCTCGAGTCGCGCTCTGCCCGGACGGCCCCGGGCCCGCAGCAGGCCTGCGAAGACGGGAAGCGGCCACAGACAGGCCGCCTCCCGGGCGGGTGTCGGAGGGCACCAACTATACACCAACACCGATCCTGGCCCAGGATCACCCTGGGCCCAGGATCGGTGTATATGCCTTCTTGCGCAAGGCAGGAGGGTGTATACACCGATCCTGGGCCCAGGGTGATCCTGGCCAGGATCGGTGTTGGTGTATAGTTGGTGCCTTCCTAGGGTGGCAACGGGGGCTGACGCGACCGGGGGGGTAGGAAAAGGGCCCCAGATGGGGCCCTTGAGAGCCCCCATGTGGAGCCAGCGGGGGCCCCAAACGGGTCCTTCGGGTCCCCACGAGGGTTCTCTGGCCCTCGAGAGCCCCTCTTTCGGAGGCCCCAAACGGGCCCCTCGGGTCCCCATGAGGGCCCTGTTCTTCCACCTCATTTTGCATCACCTCTCATTGCCACCCGCCCGAGCTTTGAGTTTTTGTTCGAGGCGCCGGACTTCTGGGTCTGGCTCACGGGGCCCCGCAGAAGTCTCGACCCTTCCCCCAGGGCCGGCTTGTCCCGAGTCGTTGTTTGGCGGTCCCAGGGCTTGGCGAGGGCCTCCAGAGGCCTCCAAGTTCGAAGACACGTCTGGTGGTCGTGGCTCTCCCTGCACGGCGCGAGGCGGTGTGTTTCCTCCCCCCCGCCCGCTGAGGTCTGGTTCACCGGCCATAGCCTGGGCGGCGCCATGGCCACGATCACAGCCCACCGGGCGGCGGAGATGCTCGCGCGCCCCCCGGTCGCGCACCGCAGCGTCCGCATGATCGTGGCTTCGAGATCGAGGATCGGGGATGGAGGAGTGGGCTCGACTTCTCGCCCCCATTTCCCGAGATCACCCCCAAGACAAGCTGCCCTCGAGTACGGCAGGGAAGCTCGAGCATGCACCCTCGGGGGGGGGTGCTTAGTGCTTAGTCATTGAGTGCGCCACCATCGAGGAATGACACCCCCCGAAGTCGTTGGCCCGTCGAGAGACCCACATACGAACTCGGCGGTTGGGATCGCCAAGCCTCTTCGTTACGAGGTTCAACGATCGAGGACCAGAATTCGAGTTCCGAGGATCAAGGCTGGGGATTCGAGGATCAAGGTCCGAGGTTCCAGAAACGAGGTTTCCAGGTCCGAGGCTTCAGGATCGAGGTGCAAGGTCCGAGGTACGAGGGCTTCAGGCTCGAAGTTTGAGGATTTGAGGCTCGGGGTCGGAGGTTGTCGGACGCCCTTGGCCCCTTGCGGGCCGCATGCGGTCTCTCCGCCGACCTCTTGGGGGCCACTGGAGAGACACCAGGTGGAACAGGCCTCCGGGCACCGCGATAAAGCGGCGACGGGCGGCCCTCCCGAGCCTGGGGCTTTTGGGGGCCCGCTTCGGCGGCCCAGCGGCCGTCGCAGAAGGACCCGCGACGAAAGGGCAGCCCCACGTGGGGAGGGCCCGAGAGCTCCGCGAGCCAGCCGCCCTGAGCAAGAGGTACTACTACAACGACGCGAAGATCGGGACAAAATCGGATCGGGATAACTCGAAAACTCTGAGAATCGGCGGGTTTGGAGGATGTATTGGGCGCCGCGGCCGCTCCAGAGCGTTCCAGAACGCTCTGAGAGCGCTCCGGAACGCTCTGGAGCGATTTATCCCGATCCTAGCCTTGTTTTAACTACGAAGGAGGTCCGAAGTGGTGGTCGACAGTAAACTCGGGCGGGGGGCATTGGGGGGCGACTCAAATGAGGTCTGAAGGAAAGGGCCATACAAAAAGGGCTCTTTCGGGCCCGTGCCGGCTCCCAAAGGGGCCGGAAAGGACCCCGTCAGGGCCCTCTTCTTCACCCCCGATGTAGGCCACCCCCCCTTACCACCCGCCCGATACACGTGGTTGTTGATCGCACATGGTCGGCTCGGCCGGGTTGCGCCACCGTTTAGCATCGTGATCGCTGGCTACCGTCGAAAAGTGCTGGAGGGGTTCGTTGCATGCGGTCGGTTTCGCGCGTGCGGTCCCGCTCGGACGTCGTAAGCACGGGGAGATAAGCGGGTGGGCGCCGTTTTCAATGGTGCGATCCGGACAGTATTGAGTTGGCCCTTGTTTCGGTAGGGAAAATGAGAATCAATTGCACGCTGCACTTTGGAACCCTCAGCGTTTTATTCGTCCGTTGTTGTCCGAACGCTTGTTACTGCTCAGCAGTGCACGCCGCAGATGGGTTCCGCACGGCGGCGGGTCACTGATACAGTTGCCGCTCGCGATGTTGGCCCATGGTCACCACGGTGATGGGACTCGTGATCGGATCCGATGGTCGGCCCAGTGATCGGCTCGACACTCAGGTCGTGTACACGTTCGGCCAGCCTCGCACCTCCAACGCCGCCTTCGCGCGGCTTTTGGATCATAGCTTGCCAAGGTACTTCCGCGTCACGAACGGAGGGGACCCAGTGCCGGACGTGCCTGGGTGCACGTACTCGAGCAATGGCACTTGCATGGCGACGCCGACTGGGTACCACCACGCAGGGACAGAGATCTGGTTCCCTGGACCTCCACCTTCTGCCTACTCCGTGCGGCAGGTGCCTCTGCGTTCGCGGCAGCCGCCGCGAACGCAGCGGCGGGCCCACCACGGAAAATGGAGAAGAGGGAGGCCGAAGGTTTCCGAAGGGGGACTACCAGAACGGCGTCATGTGCGGATACCGCGAGTGTACCGGCGAACCGAAGGCCGAGGATTATGCGTGCGGTCAGGCGAGCTCCTTCGGATCCGTCTATGATCACTGCGGGTATTTCAACCTGATCCCTGATGGGTTCTGCAACAAGCTCGGCGGTTTGGGTGGGTGGAAGCCAATCAGCCACTTGCGTCATCGCACCAGTCCTGGCCCCCATTGGGGATGCTCCCGGGGAGGCCTCCTAAAAGCCCAAGCAAGGGGCAGGAGGACGACGACGAGGAGCAGGAGAAGGGGGAGGACAGGGGGGCGACGTCGAGTCGAAGGAGGAGGAGGAGGAGGAGGAGGAGGAGGAGGAGGAGGAGGAGGAGGAGGAGGAGGAGGAGGAGCCTTGCCGTGGCGTTCCTGTCAGGCGGCTCGCCCGCTCTGCTCCCCCCGCTGGCGGTCGGCGGGGCCGCCGAGACGGTCGTCGTCTGAGCGCGCCGCGCCACGCACGCCAGGGGGTCCCAGAGGAGGAGGATGAGGAGGAGGAGGAGGAGGAGGAGGAGGAGGAGGAGGAGGTGGTACGAGCGCAGGAGGGGAGGGGAGGAGCACGGGGAGGGGGAGGAGGGGGAGGAGGAGGAGCACGGGGAGGGGGAGGAGGGGAGGAGGAGGAAGAGGAGGAGGAGGAGGAGGAGGAGGAGGAGGAGGAGGAGGAGGAGGAGGAGGATGAGTGGGGAGGAGGAGGAGGAGGAGGAGGAGGAGGAGGAGGAGGAGGAGGAGGAGGAGTGGAGGAGGAGGAGGAGGAGGAGGACTCGCTAAGACCAAACAACTCCCAAGTTGTGCACCGCCAGTTGTCATGTGCCCGGCTCTCTAGAAGGTGTCGAAAGGCTACCAGGCTTCCCTAATGTGGGATGTGGGCGTGGAGGACGAAGAGGAGGAGGAGGAGGAGGACTGAATGGGAGGAGGAGGAGGAGGAGGAGGAGGAGGAGGAAGAGGAGGAGGAGGAGGAGGCAGGGGGCTCGGTAAGACCAAAGAACTCTCAGGCTGTGCACCGCAAGTTGTCTCTGTGCCCTGCTCTGGAAGATGCCGAAAGGCGACCAGGCCTCCCTAATGTGGGAGGATCATGCGGAGGAGGAGGAGGAGGAAGAGGGGGAGGAGGAGGAGGAGGAGGAGGAATGAGGTGGAGGAGAAGGAGGGAGGGGGCCATTGAGGAGGAACAGGAGAGGGAGGACGCAGGCGATGGGGAGGAGTGGGGGAACGATGGCGCTGACGACGAGCAGGGCAAGGGGCAAGGAGAAAGAAGAGAAGGTGAAGGGAGAGGGGGAGAGGGAGGAGGGGAGGAGGGAGAAGATGGGGGTACTGGGATGAGGATGCTGACCCGTGCACGCCCAAGACTCATCAACGATGTTATAAAATACCCTCCCTCCAAGCTCCCTCTTCATAGGCCCCTACAGGGATTCATTTCCACTGATGGAAGTGTTCCGTTGGGAGACAAGTGTTAGAAAACACTGATGCGCACCAAAACACCATTCTCGGGATCCCAGCGCCACGAATCAATCTGACTGTTGCGTCTTGACGACCCAGAAGTGTGCCAGAACGCCTCATTTCTGGGAATCCAGCACCGCGAATCAACGTGAGTGTCACGCCCTCGCAGTCCTGAATCGCTCTCAAACACGATATCTGACACTTTGACCATGGGAATCCGTGAAACGCCTGCATGTGTTCAAAACTCCTGTGTGCGGCGCTAAGGCGAGAGTCGCATGCTGAAAAGGAGTCGCTCCCAACCGGTGCAACTCTTGCAAATCTTTAGGACGAATGCGCGCGTCGCTGAGGTGTGAGCCACATGTTGAAGAACGGCCCGCCCTCCATTCGTGAAATTCTTGGATTGATTGGATGAAAACCGTCCGCCCTCATCTGTGCAAGTGAAACTTTCAGGATCATGACTGCTAAGGAAGTCTCGTGCACACCGCGGGGCCGATCCTCCCGATCGGCCTGGGGTTGCGACAGGGAGGAGCGACTTATAAGGAGAAGGAATTGAGGAGGAGGAGGAGGAGGAGGAGGAGGAGGAGGAGGAGAGGAGGAGGAGAGGCGCCGATGAAGAGGGGGGTCAGGGCGCGAATGGGGGATGGCGATGGGCGGATTATAGGAGGTGGCGGAGGTGGCGGAGGTGGAAGGGGCGAAGTGGGGGGAAGAGAAAGAGGGATTGGTGGAGGAGCAGGTGGATGAGTAGGAGAAGGATTGAGAAGGATGAGGACTCTCAGGTGCTACTCCGTATGGTTATCCTCCTCCTAGCCGCCTTTAGCCCCTTCTTTCTGCCTCATACAAGATCCATACCTGTCGCACCACCAGACGTGTCGTTAGGGCGGTCTGGGCGTTTCGCCGGAGACTTCCCCACCGTCTACGGGCTTGAAGCTTGAAATGTTAAACAGGTACACGGGTGGAGGGCGGGTGGTTTTCGAAGTGAAACTTCCGCTTCAGCGACACAAGGAAATACGATTAGCAAACACTGGGTACACATTGAGAGCGAGTCATTTTCAAAATGAGGATCTCACCTCGGCGACGTGCACCATCGTCTTAACAAGTCAACAAGTTATGTAGATGGCGGCTCTTTAGCACAGGGGCCCTCCTGCAAATAGTTCCACCACATGTATACAATACGTTTGTAATGGCTACACGGATGGAGGGCGGCTCTGTTTCGACATGAAGTTTTCGATTGTGATTTCGCCCAGATGTATAATTAAGATAAATGTTAGCCAACATGGGCCCTCAATGCTCAACGTGAAGTTGTCCACTCCATTGCTCGCGCAAACGTCCCACCCACCCACCCGCAACTAGGTTCACAAACCCTATGCGGCGGCGATTGCGATGAGTGCTTGGCGCTGGCTGGTGTATCTCTGCGGCCGCGACAGCCCGCGCATGCACGCGCGCGCATGTACTTTGGCGCGACCGACGCAGCAGCGGTGGCGCTGACCGCTGAGCACATCCCAGCGGGCACTTCAGTGCGAGTCGGCGACTTGGCCGTGCGTGGTATCATGGCAACGTCGACAACGGTAGACACGGTGATGCGACTAGCGATGTTGGCGACGACGATGACAACGGCGACCACGGCCAGTCACGGTGCGGATGTTGATTATGCCGACGGCGATGGCAGCGTCCTCGCGTCGGCGATGAAGGTTTCGGACAGAGTTCGACATGCGCGCGCGGCCGACGCGCGAGAGCGGCCGGCATGGTTTATTTGACACGGATCGTGCCCCCCCCCCCGCACGCGAGCAAGGGCGTGCGAATGATGCCGGCATGCGGCGCCAGAGGCCCGTTTGGCAGAATTCCATGAAGATGTTGCAAAGATTGTTTTTGTTCGAGAATTCGCAAGAGCGCTCGCGCGCAAGCTTTTTCGAAAACCGATGACGCGAAACCTGGTGCTTTTTTGAGTGTTTGTTGGACATGCGGGTTGGAATTCGTTCCGAAACCCGAAGTTTTTGAAGGATGCCGACATGCGCGCGCGATGACGCGCGCGTGCGCACGCTGTTTTTTGTTGCAAAGGGTTCTCGCGACGGCAAGCGCGCGAGGGCGTTCAAACGATTTCGACACGGTGCGCGTGAAGCCCGTTTGGTAGCTTTTTCTGGACATTAAGAATTCGCAAGAGCGCGCGCGCATGTTTTTTTTGCCATGCCATTTGTTGTTGTAGGTTCTTTGGGCACTCGATTTTGAAATCCTTCCATAACCGACTGTTTTTGAAGAGTTCCGGCATGCGCGCGACGACGCGCGCGTGTGCACTTCGTCCTGTTTGTTGTAAGGGATTCTTGAAAACCGATAACGTTTGATGACCGAGTGCGCGCGCATAGTTTTTTGTTGCTGAGGATGGCGGGGGGGGGCGATACCAGCTTCGTTGGGATGGTACGAGCTCATAGGCAGGATGCACGATGGGGCAGAATCAAATGTGAAGTGCAATACGGAAAGGTGGATCGATAAAGCGGGGGATCATTAAAAAAGATATGCGACGGCGACGGCGGGGACGGGCGGCACCGCTCGCAAAAACCGCCACTCGCCCCGAGCGGAAGCGCCAGCGACGGCGACGGCGACGGCGGCGACGGGCGGCACCGCCCGGAAAAACCGCCACTCACCCCGAGATGGTTAAGCCAAGTAAGAACCCCTAAGTACAAGCACTGTTTGGGCAAGTTTGCGCAACAGGTTGCATGGACATAGGACGGCTCCTGTTCAAACGAAGTTGTTATTGGGCACGTTAATTGTTGTTGACCAAACTTTGCCGCAATCAGTCAAGCTCGAACGAACGATCAAATGAAGAAAGGCATTGTCTTGCAAGACGGAGCTCCCGCGTCACTTGCATGTCCATGGGGCGCTCGTTTTTACAGGAGGACGCCTCGCGCAGTGAAACATGTTGGTTGCAGGGGCTGGTGAGAAGGGGACTTGGGACGGGAGGGTGCATTGCAGCATCTTTTGTGTATGTGGTTATTCTGGTCTCCTCTCATCCTACTCCTTACTCTTCTCCTCCTCCTCCTAGTGCTCCTCCTCCTCCTCCTCCTCCTCTTCCTCCTTGTCCTAACCCTCAGCACACATGATAAGATATATTTATACCTCCTTGATCCTCCTCCGGCTCATTTGTCCGCCCTGCTTCTCTTGCCTCGTCTCCTCGCCCGAAGCCGCCTCCCCCATAGTGGATGTGCCGATGCCGTCTGCACTGTCCCACTCTGGGACCGCGCCCCGCAGCACATGGCACAAGGGGATCGAATGCCGCTCGGCTCGGTCGCTCCCACCGCACAGGTGCAAGGTCGCCTGGGTTGCGGCCCGTCCCGGTTCGACCGCGCTGTGCCCCCGCCTACACCGCTGCGACAAAAGTGGTCTGCGCACGGTCCCGCAAGTCGTGAGCCTCGGCCTCCGCGCCCGTTTGAAGCATCCGGAACCGAAGGGGCGCAGTGCGATCTTCCGAGCACGCGCGATCGGCAGCAAATCATGGGAGTCTAGTGTACCCTCGTGACTCAGTCTTTAGAGCGCGCTCGCGTCGATTTGTGTCTGGTATTCGATGAGGTGGCGTCGATTTAGCGTCGATGTAGCGCCGATGTAGCGCCGATTTGGCGTCGATTAGCGTCGACTAGCGTCTGCTACCGTCGGTGACTGTCGATTCGCAAGAGCCGGCAAGATGGTATGGGAGGCTTCCACGAGTTGCCGCAGAACTTGCGCCCAGCCGAATTCGTGCGGCGCGCTCCGCCAGCTCGCCGCCCTCGTTGTACAGCGAGCCCTCGCTCCGGGCCGTGCCGGGCGGGGCGCCCCTTCCAGCGGGGACCGCGCAGGCCAGCCTGCAGTCTGCGCGCACGGGTGCGCGGGCCGAAAGACCGCTTGGGCTGACTGGCAGGAACCAAGGTCTTCTCCCCTCCTCTTCCTCCTCTCCGCCGCCTCCTCCCCTCTTCTCCCCCCCCAACACGCACGCGCACGCGCTCACACTTGCACACACTTGCACACACTTGCACACACTTGCACAGACGCACACACGCACACACGCACACGCACACACGCACACACGCACACACGCACGCATACGTACGCACACACAGGAATCGTGCGGCACGCACGCGCGCACACGAACGCACACACGCACGCACACGCGGCACGCACACACGCACGCACACGTACACATACACATTCACATACACACAAGCACACACACACACACACGCACACGCAAGCATGCACGCGCACACGCACGCGCACACGCACGCGCACAAGCACACGCACACGCACACACGAGCACACGCACAACCGCACAACCGCACACGCACACGCACACGCACACACACACACACACACACACACACACACACACTCACACAACCACACACGCATGCACACACACACCACGCACGCACGCACGCACGCACGCACGCACGCACGCACGCACACACACACACACACACACGCACACGCACGCGCACGCACGCACGCACACACACACACGCACACACGCACACGCACACGCACGCACACGCACACGCACACGCACACGCACACGCACACGCACACGCACACGCACACGCACACGCACACGCACGCACGCACATACACACCAGCACGCACGCACACGCACGCACACACATGAATCGTGCGGCACGCACACAGGCTTAAGTACACACACGCACACACACACACACGCGCACGCGCACGCACACGCGCACGCACACACGAAACACACACACACACACGCACGCACGCACGCACGCACACACACACACACACGCACGCACACACGAGCACACGCACACGCACGCGCACACGCAGACGCATACGCACACGCACAAACACACAGACACACAGACACACGCACAGACACACACACACACACATACAGAAACACAAACACGCACACTCGCACACACGCACGCTCGCACGAACGCACACGCGCACACACGCACACGCACGCACACGCACACACACGCGCACGCACACGCACGCATAGGAATCGCGCGGCACCGAAGGCCCAGCGTGCCTTGTGCGCCACCGCCGCGCCGAACCCCTGACCGTGCAGCCGTGGGCTTGTTCGACCGGGCGTTGTCCTGGCTGCTGCCCCCTCCGAGCAAGCAATTACCCGGCCGACCCTTGGGGCTTGGGTCGTGCCGCGCACAGCAGACGAGACCGTCCAGGCGTCAGCCCACCGCCAGACTCCACCAGGACGAGGAGGGAGAGCGCGAAAGGAGATACGGCAGGAGGACGGGCACGAGGACCTGGACCAGGACGACCGCGGCGTTGACGGCGGCCACGACGTGGACGACGACGACGACGACGACGACGACGACGACGACGACGACGACGACGACGACGACGACGACGACGACGACGACGTTGGCATCGTTGACGACGACGCTGGTGACGTCGAGGCTGACGACGTTGACGTCGACGTTGCCGGCGGCGCCGAAGACGAGGCCGACGACGACGGACCGACGGACAGACGGCCGCCGCAGGCCCGGAGGGGCGCTCCGCGGCCGCTCCGCCCGCCGCCGGCGAGCACGCGGCCTGGGCGGCCGGCGCCCCCGCGGCCCGGGTGCACGAGGCCCCGTGGGCCCCCCGGGGTGGCTCACGAACCGCGTGGCTCGCGAACCCGGGCCGGCCTGAGGGCGTCGGCCCCGCCCCCGGCAGCATCCACCCCCGCCGCGCGGCGAACCCCGACCCTGGCCCCAAGCGCCCTCCGCCGCCCCGCGCCGCCCTGGCGCACTCCGCCGGCCCCGCGCCCCCGCGGGCTCCGCGGGTGCGCGGGGGGAGGGCTGCTGCGGGAGCCTTCGAGGCGGGGGTCACGAGGGTGTCTATGACTCCAGGCCTCCCAGAGGGGGTCCGCGTGAATGGGGTCGGAGGATCGAGCCGCATCGCCGGTGCATAGGCGATGCGGCTCGATGTGGAGCCCGATTTGCGCCTCGCCGACGCCGACGATGCATCGGCGATACATCGGCGATACATTGGCGATGCAGCGCGATCCTCCGACCCCATCTACTCGGACCCCATCTAGGAGACCTCTGATGACACAGAAGTACGTCTCGAAGGTGGGGCGCCAGGGGAAAGAGCGGGCCGGCCAACTCGCAAAGCACGCTGCCATGGTTGAGGGTCACATCCACGATCAAGCCGATGGGAGGGCCTGCGTGAGCCGGCATGGTATGTGTTAGGAACGTCCACGCGCCTTCGGTGTTTGACTTATGTTTGTGTGCGTGAGACGGGGGTCAATGCAAACGGGGGTCAGCCAGATCGCCAGGTCTTGCATGATCCTGCAGAGCCAGGGGTGCACCGACCCGGGTTAGCGAGCAGGTCCTGCAGGATCCTTTTGGATTTTGCAGGGTCCGACTGACTAAGGTTTGAGTCGACCCAGGTCAATACCCCCGAGGTTGGCGGCGCGCACGAGGGGGTAGGGCGAGGGGGGCGGCCTTCTAAGAAGGCGGGGGAGTTTCTATGGAGGCCGGGGCCTTCTTGGATGGTTCTTGGAAGCCCTCCCGGCTTCTCAGAGGACTCCTTAGAGGCCTCCAGGCCCTTCTCAGAAGGCCCCTGCCTTCTAAGAGACGCGCCGTTTTCTTAGAAGGCCACCCTGGCGCCACTCCCGTGTGCGCACCGCCAAGAAGGCCCCTCTCGAGAGGCTCGAGGTCTCTGTGCTTTTCCGCCTTCTCGTCGGTCTTCCAGCCTCGGGTTTTTTTTGTTGGCAGCTGCGCCTCGCCGAGAGCCGTTTGCGGGGGGCGCAGCTCGTCCCGAACGGCCGCCCCGAGGCCCGAGCTGTTGCCCCAAGAAGCCAACGGGGGGCGGGGATGACCGTGAGTCACCACCTACCAAACCACCCCAACCCAACCCGAAGGCCTCAATTTGCCCTCCATTTCCAGTGGGGGGGGGTCGGGGAACCTTGAAAAAACACATGGAACCAGTACCCCCCCCAACCCGAAATTCGGTTCAGAGCAATTGTCTTCCTTTTCCGGCGTCGCTTCTCGCCCCCTGGATGTGGATCGCCGCCACCTGACCTCTCCGGCTGGTCTCCCGGGCTTCCTCGGGATTCTTGAGGATTCGGAGACGGACTCCGAGCGGATCCCACTAGGACTCCAATCGGATCCCACTGAGGTTTCGATGTCATTCAAATGCAACCGGATTCTACAAGGTCCACGTCGGATTCCAATCAGATCTCAATCATATGTCAACGAGATTCCAATCTGGAGTCCAGTTGGATCCCCGTATGATTCCAATCAGGTCCCAATCAGATTCCAATAGGACTCTAGTCGGATTCCGATGAGATCCCCAACAGGACTCCGATATGACTTCAATCGGATTAAAAGTATATGCCAAGCATATTCCCAATCGGATTCCAACCGAATTCAAATAGGATGCCAGTAGGATGTCAGTGAGATACCAGCAGGATTCACAACAGGATCCCAAGAATGCTCACGTCGTATTCCAATATGATCCCAATTAGATCCCAATCATATCCCAACCAGTTCCCAATCGGACCCAAGCAAGAGGGCCCCAACTGGAGCCCATCAGGATTTCAAAAAGATTCCTCAATATCCTTGCTGCCCCCCTCACTGGCGGGAATTATTATTTTGATTTCTTGTGCTGAAATGTCGGGGTCGGAGCGGGAGGACATTCCCTGGCGTGGCCTATTCTTCAGAGCAGCAGAAAACAAATGTTGAATAAGGGGTCTCATGTGGAATCTGCACAGCCGCTGATTATCCCCATCCTCTCTTTGGCTCCTTCGTCATTCCTCTTTAGCTCCCTCTCTCGCTCTCTGTCTCTCTCATTATCTCTTCCAGTCTTTCACTCTCTCTCA
Source organism: Prorocentrum cordatum (assembly GCA_963575745.1). NCBI lineage: Eukaryota > Dinophyceae > Prorocentrales > Prorocentraceae > Prorocentrum > Prorocentrum cordatum. Next base: position 226,275 of record CAUYUJ010012147.1, on the reverse strand, counting down.
CTCTCTAAATATCTCTTTCGACGGCTTCCGAGTGCCTTCTTGAAGGATCCCAAGACGATCCAAATTCCCAATAGGATCCCATTATTTCAAAACGACTTCAATCGGATTCTTGGGCTCCTATACGCCTCCACGGTTGCAATGGGATTCCGATGGGATACCAGTAAGGTTCTAAAGTGATTCCAATTGGATCCCTGTACGGCAAAGTGGCCGTCGTCGTTGTCGTCGTCCTACGGCGGGCCCACGCATCACCTACACACTCCCCCTTGGGCATCCTCAGCGCGTCGTCGTCGTCGTAGTTGTCGTCGTTGTCGTCGCCGTCGTCGTCGTCGTCGACTAGGCTCGACGGTTTCGATGACCCTCCTCAGAAAGTTTCGATGGTGTCAATGAGAAGCTACACAGGGTTCCTCTTCGATGAATGCACTAAGGTTCCTCGTCTACTCTTACTCTCCCGCCCCCTTGTGAAATTGCATTAATCAATTGTTCGGGGTGCTAAGCGAAATGCGCCATCGCTCTGCGGTCACCCTTCGGTAATTCATCAACTATGTTAAGTGCCTCGGGTAACGCTGGGGGATCGGTTATTGCTTCTTACGGCTAGGTTCATGGGGGGACATATCGCCCCCAATCGACCTTTGGCCGCTGTTCGTAGTCCGACAGCCCACTCTTCCAGGTGACATGTGGATTCGCTATCGAGGACCTATCGCCGACCTGTCGGCGATGCATCGCCGATGTCGGATCGATGTCGCCCCCCCGAGCCAGTCCCCTCCGATCGTTCCCCTTCAGCCTCTCGGGAGGATCGTGGTTGGAACGGGAAACAGATGTGGGGACGAACGCTGGTAACAGTTTCCGCCCTCTGGACAGGACCTGCTGTTGGTGGCGCCGAGGGCGTTCTCCGCTCGGGGCACGCGTCATCGGCCCAGCGTTGGTCGCTGTCGGTTTTGGACTGCTTGCCAACGTTTGGTCGCCTGCCTGACTCCGCCACAAGAATATGCACACAGACCCCCTCCAATGGATCGTTTCTGGGACTCTGGGGAGGGTGGCGGTGTATAAATCACCACGGAGAGCCAGCGACTTTCCACACCGCCGCCCTCCCTGAGGGTATATGCAAATTCGTCGGAGGTGTGTGTACGTTTTCGTGGCGTGCTAACGGTTGGTCGCCATGCCCGACGTTTGGTCCCGTGCCCAACGTTTGGTCCACGTTGGTCGCCCGCCCAACGTTTGGTCGCCATTGTCCACGTCTTTCCGCCCCCCCTTTCTGGGCACCCCCCGGGGACGCACGCCTTCGGCCACGCGCAGAGGAGGGTAGGGGGAGGGGGGAAGGCTTCTTAGAAGCACCCCTGCTTCTTAGGATGTGCGGGGCATTGTCTATAGACGTAAGGCCGGGGCCTTCTAAGAAGCAGCCTCCTTCTAAGAAGCCTTCCCCCCCCCTACCCCCCCCTCTGCGCGCCGCCAACGCCTCGCGGCGCTCTGCGCGCCGGAGGGCGTCGAGGCCCCTCCCCCCCCCCCGCGAGGGTACCAGAGCCGCCCTTTTGGCGAGGAGCGCCTCGGGTTGGAGACGGCAGTAATTCTGGCGGATGGTGTCGTGTTTCGGGCGGTGCATACCTTCGGGGGCACAGATCGTCGGCGGCGAACGAGGGGGGGAAGTGAGAAGGCGAAGGCCTTCTCAGAAGTCGGTAGGACTTCTCAGAGGCCCTCGCGCCTTCTGAGAAGTGTTCCGTGTCTTCGGGGAAGGCTTAAAAGATTTCCCAGAAGGCTGGGGGATTTCCGAGCCTTCTTAGAACGCCTTCTCCTTCTCATTTCCCCCCTCGCTCGCCGCCAAGATAGGGGGGGATAGGCATAGGGGCATAGGGGGGGACGACACCATCGCCCATTGATGGCCGACACGGGCCCGATAGCCCCGACCTGCCCAGGAAGGTGCGGTTTCACTATCCGGTGCCTATCGCCGATCTATCGGCGATATATCGCGGACTCCAGGTCGATGTTCCCCCCCCTCCTATGCCAGTCCGCCCCTGTCGTTGCTCCTCATAACCAGCCTCGACCTTATCCCCATCCCTAAGATCGACAGGCTCAAGGTGATGACAACCTCAGGGGTGTGCCCTCAGAAACTGAGGCGATCCCTGAGATCGGCACCGAGGTAAGGTGATGCCAAAGACTGGGATAGGGATGTTCCAAGCTGGTAGGTTCCCCGCATGCGGCGCAGCAGGCACATCAAATGAGAAGTCGGCCCGCCAGCGGGTGCCCGACAGAGATGCCGTACGCCTTGATGGCCCCAGGGACCCGCAGAAGCTTTGGGCCACCCTGGGATGCTCGAGCATCGGCGATGCACGTGCCCCTTGATTTCTTGTATCGGCGGCGAGCGAAGGGGGGAACTGAGAAGGAGAATGCCTTCTCAGACGGCGGCGGGACTTCTCAGAAACCCTCGCGCCTTCTGAGAAGTGTTTTGTGTCGTCGGGAAGGCTCAGAAAACTTCTCAGAAGGCCAGAGGACTTCCGAGCCTTCTGAGAAGGCCCGCCCCTTCTCATTTCCCCCGGGCGCGCCGCCAATTGTAGCAAGATTTCTTCTCGTATGTGTCTGTTGTGGACATCTTCCTGCCGCAGTGGCATCGCCCTGGCCTGGGCACCGCCCCATGGGCGCAGGCGCCGGGCCCCCCGGGGCGCTTGCGGCTCTCAGGCCCCGAGTAAGCTGCCCCTGTGGTTAGAGAATCCTCGGGATTCCCCTAGGAAGCTTCGGAATTGCCAGTCGCCCGGGAGGGAATCTTGGGATTCCTAATAATCGTAGGAACTGTCAGATTCCAGGGAGGGAACCCAAGAGAAGCCTCGGAATTCCTTGGCGTCTGGGGGGGTCCTGGGATTTCGAGAAATTGCCAGAGCGATTTGGGCCCTTTGGGGGCCTCCAGGAAGCCTCTTGCCGCCCCCAGTGGAGCCGCCGCGAAGCGCTGGTCCGACGCTTCCTGCCCAGACCTCGTGCCGAGGTGTTTTTCTAACTTCTACGCCGCTGGGGGCCATCTTTGGGGTACGTCGAGGATAGGGTCGTTCGAAAGGGGGGGATTGGGAAAGGGGGGGTTACGAAATTTTCTGCATGCAGCTGGTTTCGGCCTCACCGAGGGGCCCATTCCTCGATACATAGCCGCCTCCGGCGCCGGGAGGCGCCAGGAAAATCAGCTACGTGAGCTGATTCTCAAACCCCCCCTTTGCTATCCCCCCCTTTCGCCCGACCCGAGAGGAGAAGGGTTGTTTTGGACTGTCCTGGCCTTGTTGGGGCAGCCGACAGGCCTCTGGACTGCAGGCTTCCGGAGGCCTCCGTGGACCAGCGTCGGAGAGACCTGCTCGGAACGGCTTCCACGGATGTATGTTTGATCGGTCGGTCCAGGAGATCTTCTGCCGCGACCGACGGGATCGGTCGCTCCCGATTTGGCTTCAAATTTCGCGTCAGTCGCGACCGACGTTTCTCAAAATCGACTGCGGTCGCTTTCTGTTGCGATCGGTCGCGGATTGGTCGCGCGGAGGAGGATGAGGAGGATGAGGAGGGGGGGATGGATTGGTGTGGGGGGGAGGGGGAGGGGAGCGGGGAATGGAGAAGTAGGCGAATTTCCTGAATCAGAGGACAGATACTGGTGGCCAAGTTGATGTTGACGATTATGATGGTGACGGGGTTGATAATGAAGATGATGGCGATGGCGATAACGAAAAACGGCCGATCCGACGACGATCTGACGTCACATACCGTCTTCGCTAGTACCATCTGGCAGCGGTCTGACATTTGACGTTTTTGTCTGTCGTCGGAAGTTTGTCAGATTGTGCGTCTGGCGACGGTCTGACGCCAGATGGATGTATACGATGACAGTGCTGGCGATGACGATGACGATGCTGATGTTGATGCTGATGTTGTTGTTGACGGTAATCAATGATGATAACGACGACGAGGATGATGCTTCCGATGATGATAATCATGCTTATGGTGATGATGATGCTGCTGATGATGATGAGGAGGTGGATGAGGATGAGGATGATGATGACCATGCTGATGATGCTGCTTCTGATGATGATAGTGACGACGGGGGCGATGGCGAGAATCGTAAATACGATAATGATGCTGCTGATGATTATGATGCTGGTGCTGATGCTGCTGCTGCTGATGATGATGATTATACTCGGCATCAGGACCAAAAGAGCCTGCACAGCGTTAAAGAGAAGAAACTATATGGTCCGCCGCAGAGAGCCGAATCTCTCAGTAGTTTCTGCTCTTGGGGCCACGTCTCGCGGGTGGTGACACAGGGGGGCTGCGTCGCGCTGCCACGAGACGCTTCGAGGAGGCATTTATTCGTCGAACAAGAAGCTGCGGCCTCGTGTTCTCTTGCTGTATCGAGCTGACCGTGTCGGCCTTCGGTCCGTTCGAGATGGGGTGACCCCGAGTCGGCAGAGTCTGGCTGTGCCAGCCCTGCCGACCCCGAGTCTGCTGGCCCAGACAAGGAGACAGACAAAACTGAGACTGGCGGCGCACGCCCTGCGACATGCTCCAGCTCTGAGTCTTCCAGGACTGGCGGCGCACGCCCTGCGGCATGCTCCAGCTCTGAGTCTTCTGAGGCTGGCTGCGCACGTCCTGCCGACCCCGAGTCGGCAGCTGCTGGGGGGTCTGGCCTGGAAGCGACGACAGAAGCTGCTGAGGCTGGCGGCGCGCGCCCGTCGGCACGCTCCTGCTCTGAGTCTTCTGAGACTGGCGGCGCGCGCCATGTGATGATGATGATGATTATGATGATGATGATGATGATGATGATGATGATGATGATGATGATGATGAGAATTATAATAAAAATATTAATAATAATAATAATGATGATGATGATGATGATGATGCTGATGATGATGATGATGACGATGATGACGATGATGACGATGATGATGATATGATGGTGAGGATGAGGATGAGGATGAGGATGAGGATGAGGATGAGGATGAGGATGAGGATGATGATGATGATGATGATGATGATGATGATGATTATCGCAAGTGGCAGGGTCCGCCATGTTGCTGAAAGCTATTAGAGGGTGTTGTCGCGGTCCGGTTTCCTTCGCCGTTTGGCGGTTGACAGAGCATTGTGGCTACACACGCTCGCCGCGATGCCCGCAGGCAGTTTGTGTGCTCACAGAAGGCAAGAATGAGGAGAAGGAGGAGGAGGAGGGACGGGAACGAGAGGAACCGTAGCCATTTTGGCTCAAGCCATTTTGGCTCAAGGTTCGGGACAGGCCCGAGGTTGAGTGAGGCAGCTCTCCATTCAGAGCGTTCCAGCTGTCAGAGGCTGGCGGACACCTTTCTTCGCACATCCCATTCTCTCATGGCCCATGCCCCTGCCCTGGAGGGATTCACTCTCGTGGAGACCAAGGGCAAGGCTGACAGCAAGGGCTCCGCCGACCCGTACCCCACTGGCGCTGGCCGCGGCAAAGGTGGGGGCGCCTCCGCCCGCGCGCAGGCCACCTCCGCCGCCGCCGCGGCCGCCTCCGCCGCGGAGCTCTCATCCACGCAGACCGCATGGCTCTCCAGCGACGACGGCTACTTCTCCGAGAGCCAGCTCGTCTCCGCCACCCCGCCGGCTGGCGCTATGGAAGATTCTGACGACCGTTCTCCTTCTACCGCTCCTCCTGGGAGCATCGACGAGCTTCGGGCCTACGTCGAGGACACCAAGTCCAGCGTCCTCACTGGCATGGCCGCCATGCGTCAAGCCATGGCCGCGCTGGAGAAGTCCATCTCCGTCCACGTTCAGGGACTCAGCTGCCAGGTTGAGCAGAGGCTCGCCAAGCAGGAGGCCTCCACCAAGACGCTCCAGACTCGAATGGACATCATGGCGGGTGAGATCGCGGAGCTCAAGAAGGCCCTGCTCCTCGTCCAAAGCTCCGATCCCGTCCCCTCCCCTGAGGCCGCCTCCAGCAACTTCGATCGGAAGACCGACCCCTCCATCCTCGTCCTCCGCTCCAACTCTTTCGTCACCATGGCCTCGGTCCGCACCGCCATCACCCCCTGGCTTGCAGACGCCAATTTTGAGGACTCGTTCTGGCGCCTGGAGGGACAACCCGCTGGCAAACGATTCATCATACGTGTTCGTGGTGCCCCTGGCTGGTCGTCCAGGATGGTTTCCCAAGCCCTGTCAGCGATGCGTGTGGGAGACGGCGAATTCCGCCGCCTTCAAGCACAAACTTCCACGGGGGAATCGTGCCCACTCTACGTCTCGGCCGACAAGAACGTGTGCCAGGTGCGGCGGGAGCTGGCCACCAAGCTGGCCAGGCGCGTAATGTCCGAGACCTACCCCAATGTCCAGCTGCACGCCGACAAGGCGACAGGCATCATCAGCTCCAACTGGAAGCCGCTCATCAGGGTCACGCCCAGGCTCTCCGAACCGACGCTGGTCGAATGGGAGACCACCAACCTCTCCGCCGCGAACATGTCCCGCGAGAACTTGGAGGCCCGCATCACCGCCGCCCTGGCTTCTCCCTCCTCTGGCGCTGCTTCCTCCCCAGCTGGGGCGCAGTGGTGCCTTTAACGACTGGTTCCGACTTACCAACCGCGCCTCCGTCTCTGAGTTTGGGTTTGGGACCTGGAATGGGAGAGCGCTCTTTCACCATGATATGAAGTTGAGATCGCGGAAAACCTCTTACCTCGGCGCAATGCTCAAGGGCTTCCGAGTGATTGCGCTCCAGGAGACGCATGGCAGCGAGTTCGACGTTACCGACTTCTTACACTTCTCAGCCTCGGGGTATGAGGCACACCACTCTTTCTTCTCCGAGCTGAACAAAGGCGGCGTGGTCACCCTGCTGCCGAAGATCTCCTCTCTCCCTGGGGATGGTAAATACGTCGACTCCACCGTGCTGGTACAGGGGCGTGCCCTGCACACGAAGATCTGCCTCGGCGCGGTCAACGGCTCTGTCAACGGCTCCCTCCACTTCATCTCCCACTTCAACATCCACAACTTCGGGCTCTCCTCCGCCCAGACCAGCCACATCCTGAGCGTCATCCGCCATGAGCTCGAGATCGCGAGCCGCGACACGGAGCACTACCTGGTCGTGGTCACGGGCGACTTCAACATCCCGCGTGACGCCCCTCTGCCTGCGCATCCCCTGCCTGGGGGGCTGGCTGAGGACCCTGCCGCACCCGAGTTCCGCCGGCTGCTCCGCTCACCTTGGCAGCAGATTTTCAATGCGATGGTCGAGCTCGACCCGCAAGACAATACGCACTACAATGGCTCTCGCCAACGCACGTCCGCCATCGACCGCATCTTCATTTCCTGGCCAGGCTGGATCCTCACTCTACTACACCTCACCTCCGACGTTCGGGACCTCCCGGAATCGCTCGAACAACGGGGCCTCTCAGATCACGCTCCCATCCTGGCCTCGCTGCGTGCTCGACCTCCCCCTTCCCTGGACGACAGGCCGATTCCCAGATACCTGTTTGAGCACCCGCAGTTCCAGAAGTATGTGGATGCCACCTGGCCCGCCATTGACATCTCGGAGCTTTCCCCCCCTCTGGTCCTGGACATGTACAAAACCGTCCTAAAGGAGGGAGCCAGGTACGCCAGGGACGCGCTCTTCCAGGACGAACCCTCGAACCCCACTTCGAAGCTGTTGATCATGCGCTCCTCTTCCAGAGCTGTATGGCGCCAAGATCGCCGATTAGCTGAACGTCTCCTTCGCTACCCGTTTGCCCGAGAAATCCTGGAGGTCTCTGAGGAGGGACGTGTGCGTTTCGTGGACCCTGCCCGCTTTTCTACTCTGCTGGGCGAGCTACAGTTTGCGGAGGCCGAGTCCGCACAGTCCTCTATCCGTCGCGAGCTGGCTGCTGCAGACGCTCAGCAGGCTCCCGCTCACGCACGTGCGAAGCTCAAGAAGCGGCTTCGGAGGCTCATACAGCGAGCCAAGATTTGGGCGCCATTCGGACGGCGCACGGAGCTTACTGGAATTCGATCACAAAATGGCCCGATTGTCTCATCTTCAGAAGAAATGCACCACGAGATTGCCACACATTGGGGCCCAGTCTTCCAGCACAAAAATATCGACGAGGCTGCCGCCAACATGTACTTGAATAGGTTCTGCCCCAAGATCGATTTCACTAACATCGCCCCGCCCACGAAGCCCCAGATGGAGTCCTACATTCAGAAGCTGTCCCACTCAGCCCCTGGCCCCGACGGTCTCCCATATGCCGCGTACCAACGTTCCTCTTTCTCATCATCGGTCCTACTGTCAGTCATGTGGTGGATTCTGGGTGGAAACGCTATGATGGTAGGTTTCAGCGACATGATAGGCGTCTTCATCCCCAAAGGCTCCGAGACCGAGGACACCCTCAGAGGCTGCGTGCGGGCCCCCAACAACTTGCGCCCCCTTGGCCTCAAAAACACGGACGTCAAAATCATCACAGGGACGATCGTGCGTCGGCTATCGCGTGCTCTCCCAGAGGTGGTATGCAAAATTCAGAGGGGGTTCGTGCCGTCCAGGAACTTCGGGAACAACATTGTGGAGCTCGATGGGGCCTCGAGGGAGTACTCCCAGCAGGACGGCGTCTCCGTAGCCATGCCTTTGCTCGTCAGTTTCGATTTTCAGCAGGCCTTCCCAAGTGTGGCCCATCAATGGCTCTTCTTGGTTCTCCGTCGTGCAGGATTGCCCGAGGCACTATGTTGGTTCTTCGCCGAGCTGTACCGCTGCGTCCAGTGCTGGTCGGCCAATGCGTGTTCTTCGTCCATCAATAACTCCGTCTATGGGAACGCTGCGCTGCTCTACTACATCCAGAGCGGCATAGTGCAAGGCTGCCCTGGCTCGGGCTTCTTGTTCGCAGTGGCCGCGGACCCGTTCATGCTCGACTTCGACTGGAGTATCAACCGTCGTGCTCTCGGATTGGTTCGGGCTTGCGCTGACGACGTCGGTGCCGCCATCAGGACCATCAGGGCGCTCAAGATCTTCTTCCGCATCTTTCGGGCTGCCGCTCGTGTTGCTGCCCTGGTGCTCAAGCCGTCGAAGTGCAAGATTGTGCCATTATGCGGCCCGTTCTCGGAGGAGACTCACGGCCGATACGCTCAATGGATCGCCGACCATATCCCGACATGGTCCTCGTTCAAGATTGTTCCAGAGCTTCTATACCTCGGACTCTTTCTCGGACCCGCGGTGCATCTTCAGAGCTGGCACGCACCAATCCAGAAATGGAGAGAACGTGGCCTGATCCTCGCTCAGCAGCAGGGGCCACACCGTGTGACGGCCCAGCTCTACTCGTCAAGGGTCACCAGTGTTCTGACATATGTCGCCCAGTTCATGCCGCTCCCAGCTGAGATTCTCTCAAGTGAGGCAGCGCTTCTTGCCCGCCTGTGGCGTTCGCCGCATTGTGTGATCTCTCGCGCAGGCTTTTTCAACCTCTGGAGGTGGGGAGGGCCGAAGTTCCCGAGCGCTCTCATTCTGTCGTCGGCCACTCTCCTTAGATCCAGTGCCACCACCCTCCAGAGCTGGCCATCCGTCCTTGACTCTCTCCGCGAAACCGCGGACCGATGCCTGCCCCTCCCCATCCGTGCTGCTGGATCTCTGTCTCCCTCATTCTGGTGCCAGCCATCGTTCGCAGAATTCCTGTCCTCCGCCGCAGCGTGCTACCCTGCCAACATCGGGCAAGATCTGGTCACCTCCTCCTCCCCCGCTCGCGAGCTCCTCGCTGCTGCTGCCACCTCTGCTGTTACCTCGCTCCCTCCTCCTCCCCCGAATCGCCGTGCCAAGATCCAGGGAAAGCTCGCCCTGACGCTTTTAGAAGTCCGATTTCCCGACCCCTTGGTCGGTATTTTCTGCAGGCGGTTAAACGCCTGGCTCCCGGTTTCCCTGGAGACCCTCGCCGAGTGGCCCTGGGCCGAAACACAGCACTGTCTCTTGAAGCTTCCTCCGGTCCAGTCGAATGCGATTTTGAAACTCCTCGTCAATGGATGGACGACGGAGGCCCGCTTCCAGAAGCCTGCCTTATGTGTACTAGGCTGCGTGCCGTGCGGTATTTCGTCCAGCGCTGACAGCTTGCCACACTATTGGTCGTGCCCTCGGTTCCTGGCCATTTTAGCAATGGTCCTCCAGAAGAGAGTGCTCCCAGGATGCCCCATCGAGCGACTTGGTCTCTCCTCTCCCTCGGCCGAGAGCCTCCTGCTGCCTGCCGCTGCTACCCTCCTCTTCAACACCATCAACGCTCACAGGGCCGAGCTCGACCATCTTCCTGAATCCCGCGCCCGCGCTCTGGCCTCCTCTGTGAGGTACCAGCTGTGGCGGTAGGCGCCCGCAAGTGATGGAGCAGACCCATTCATCCCCCAGGTACGTCCGAGGGACGGGAACGAGAGGATACCAGAGGCTGATGTAGGCAGGCTGGTACGGTGTGCGATGTACACCAGCACGTGTTGATCACCCATGTCGTATGTTTGCAAGCTCATGCTGACATACTATGGAATGCGGTTGTGACTATTACTACGTTGTTATTCGCAAGCGAACTGTGGTGTTCGTAGACTGGTTGTAGCGCTCGCAAGCTACCGTGCTACTCAATATATTATTTTGGAGCCCGCAGGCGAATGCGTGAATGTAAAGCTCTGCACATGCGTGTGTTGTTGCTGTTGCTCGCAGGCGTTACCTTGTGCTCATGCGCACGCTGATGTTCGCAGGTCGTTGTGATGCTCGCAGGCATACGGCGGCGCCACCTGGCTTCCATGATACTTACAGGGGCTCTGAAACAGCTGCACATACATGCGACGCTGGTATTCGCAGACGTTGCCTGGCACTAGCAAACAAGCAAGCACATTTCGGTGCTCGCAGACCATTTGGTTGCTTGCACTCACTTTGTTGGCCGCAGTTTGCTGCATCTCTGCCAAAGTCGGGCGTACTGTTGCGCATAGGTGTGCTGATGCTGTTCGCAGGCGCGCAGTGGTGCTGGTAGGGACGCTGTGGTGTTCGCAATGTATTGTGGTGCTCACGAGCAGCTGTGGTGGTCGCAGACTGTCGCGGGACTCGCAGGGTCTGGCGTATTGTCGTGCATACGTGTGATGTTGGTTTTTCATTCTTGAAGAATGATTATTGTTGATCCCCCCTCGCCGGTGCGTATTGTTTTCCTCTATCAAAATGTGTCCCTCGACGCTCGCAACCTGTGTTTTGACAGGGAAAGTCTTGGTGCTCAAACTGGGCCCCTGGCCCCCCGGATTACAACAACAACGGCTCCCGCCTGAGACTTTCTCCAAATTTACTCAGGGCCCCCGCTCCTGAGACTTCCTCACAATTTACTCAGGATCGGTGCTCCCGCTTATCACTTCCTCGCAATTTAGTCAGGACCCCTGCTCCCATCTGAGACTTCCTCGCAATTTACTCAGGAACGGCGCTCCCGCTTGAGACTTCCTTGCAATTGAATCAAGACTTCTTCGCAATTTAATCAAGACCCCCGCTCCCGCCAGAGAACCCGTCACATATCACTCAGGAATTGCGCTCTCGCCTGTGACTTCCATGCAATGTATTCAGAAGTCGCCCTGTCGACGCTCAGGAAACACGCTGCGCCAAGGACGCCGTTACAATTTGCTTAGTAATCGTGCCCTCGCCATACTCAGGCATCCCATCCCGCTTGAATGTCCCACCCGCCCGACCCGCCCGTCAGGGGATCGCCCTCTCGTCGTGGGCTCCCGCCCGAGATTTCCTTCAGAAACGGCGCTTTCGCCTAGGACTTCTTCGAACGTTCACTCTCTCACCTTCCCGCTCCTCCTCCCTCTCCCTCCTTCCTCCTCCCTCATCTCCTCCCTTTTCTCTCCCTCCTCTCTTCCCTCATCCTTATGCCTCTCTACCCTATCCTCTCTCCCTCCTCTCCCTCCTCCCTTCGCCCTCACCTCTCCTGCCTCCTCCCTCCCTCTTTCTTTCTCTCTCTCTTTCCCCTCTCTCTCTCTCTTTCCACCTCTTTTATGTCTCTCTCTCTCTCACACTCTCTCTCTGCCTCTTATCGACCGCCCCCCTCTTCGCTCCTTCTCTCCTGGCGTGTTCCCTCTTCCTTCTTCCCTCCCACTCCCTTCCTCCCACTCTCCCTCGTTCTCCCCCTCTTCTTTTTGCAGGGCCCACACCAATTCCAATGGCGGACACATGTACGCCCACGAGGGATTGTCCGCCCGTTCAGGTTTGCCCGCCTGTCTAAGCCCGCCGCCCCCCGCAAAGAGGAACAATCCCCCCAAAGGGGGCGTGATCGAAGACAACAAGGGCGGGTATTGAGGGTGCGGGGGACTTGCTTTGAATGACACGCGGGCAAGTAAGAGCGAACAGTCTTATAATGATTGTTGGTGTTGTTGATGTTGTTGGCCGTTCACTACTGAAGAAAAACAACTAGTCTTGATCCCCCCTCCGGGGCACATGGTGTTTTTCGAATGAAATGCTTTTGCCGGGGCTCGCAACTTGTTTTTACTTAGGGAAGTCTTGGGTCTCAGAATTAGGCCCTTGGCCCGAGCGATACAACAACAACAACAACGGCTCCCCCCTGATACATCCTCACAATGTATTCCAAAATCGCGCTCTCGCGCGGGACTCCCACCATGTATACCGGAATCGCGCTCTCGCGTGGGACGCCCTCGCAATTTATTCAGACGCCGCGCCCTCGACACCCAGGAGTCACGCTCTCCGGATGGCCTTTGTCACGATTTACTTGGGAGTCGCGCTATCGCTCGACACTGCCTCGCGATTCATGCAGGACGCACGCTTCAGCAGCCCGCCTGCTCGACCTGGCCGCCTGGGCCCGTCTTCCCGACCCGCCCGACGGGGCTTACCCGCCCGATCTGCCCGTAGTTTTCTGCTCCTCGCCCCGTCCTGCTACTCTCTCTTTCTCTCGTGCTCCACCCTCCTCCCTCCCCGTTGTCCCTTCCTTTTATCCGTCCTCGCTTCCTCTGCCTTGGGGGCTGCACGAAATACGCGCTGCTGTTGAGAAAGGTATACCCCGAAGGCGGTACGATCGAAGACGAAGAGGGCGGGTATCGATGGTTTGGGAAATACGTGCTGAATTGCACACGGGCAGATAGGAACGAACTGTCTCAAATTGACTTGTTGTTGGTGGTGGTGGTGCTGCTGCTGTTGTTGATTCTGTTGTTTGCAAAGCATTTTATTATTCGATTTAAGTGTTTCTCCTGGGGCTCGCAACCAGGGAAAATTAGCTGACACCCCAAACTGTGTCCCTGGCCCCCTCTTTGCAACAACGACGGCTCCAGACTGATATGGCTTCACAATGTATTCCAAAATCGCGCTCTCGCGCGGGACGTCCTCACAATGTATGCAGGAAGCGCGCTCTCACGCGGGACTTCCTTACAATTTATTCAGGCGCCGCGCCCTCGACACTCGGGAAACACGCTCTCATTTAGACCTATCTCGCGGTTCACTTGGGAGTCGCGCTTTCGCTTGAGACTCCCTCGCGGGTCATGCTGTCATCACGCTGCAGCCACATTCCCTCTCGACCTGGCCGCTTGGGTCCGCCTTGCCGACCCGCCCGTTAGGGTCTACCCGCCCGATGGGCCCGTCTGGTTTTGCTACGTGTTTTCTGTTCCTGGTCCCCTCATCCGAACCCCGTGCTCCATCGTTCCCCCTCCCTCTTCCATCCGTCTTCTCTTCCCCTTGTTTCAGTGGTTGCGCCAATTACACCCGGCAGGTGCGGAAGATCTACTTCCAAAGGGGTGTACGATCGGAGAGACGAAGATGGTTGGTACCGCGGGTTTGGGATATACGTGCTCAATGGCACGCGGGCGGGTAATATCGAGTAGTCTTATTAAAGAAGAAGAAACATGATTATCATGTCTACCTTTTGGTAACCATTTCATTTTTCGTTTAAACTGCTTATCCCGGGGCTCGCATCTGTTGTTTACATGCAAGCGAGGCGTCACCAAACTGAAAACCCTGGCCCCCAGTCTACAACAACAGCAACGGCTCTCGCCGCGAAATAGTTTATCACAATTCCAAAATTGAGCTCTCGCGCGGGACTTACTCACATGTGATACAGGAGTCGCGCTCTAGTGTGGGCCTTCCGCGCAATGTATTCAGACGCCGCGCCTTCGACACTCAGGAATCACGCTCTTGCTGCGGATCCCTTCACGATTCATTTGGGAGTCGCGCTATCGCTCGAGACTTCCCGACGCACGCTTCAGCAACCCGCCTGCCCCCTTTATCCCTTCCTTCCATCCGTTCTCTTTTCCCCTGCCTTCGGGGCTGCACAAAATACACGCTGCAGATCGGAAAGATATATCCCCTACGGGGGTACGATCGAAGACGGAGAGGGCGGGTATCGAGGGTTTGGGATATACGTGTTGAATGGCACGCGAGCAGATAGGAGCGAACACTCTGACAATGATTGATGTTTTTTTTTTTTATCTGAACTTCCAAACAATCATTATTGTTGGACCCCCTAGAAGCGCCCTGGCGTTCTCGCGTCGGCGCCGGCTAAAGTTCTTTTGAATCGAGGCCCACGCTCAGGCGTTTCGGGATTGCGCCGGATCCAGCCCCCCAACAACAACAACGCTCTGGGGCGATATCTTCTCCTTGTCTACTCGGAACAGAGGCTCTTGCTCTCCGCTGACAGCGGGCTTTGCAACAATACCAGCGCTCCCGCGCGAGAGATCCTTATTTTTACTCAGGACCGGCGCTCCCTTCTCGGCGCCGCAGGCGGCCCCCTCAGCAAACAACGACGCTCCCGTTCGATACTTTTTTTAGTTTTGTTCAGGGTTCCCACAGGCCTTGAGGCCTTCCGTAGTCCATTTTGAGCCTTAATCATTCGACAAATTATTTTTGCGGGACTCCCCACACCCGCACTGGTGCTCTCGCTTCGTTGGCGGCTGCATGTCCTTCAGGCGTTTCGGGGTTGCGCCGGAACCGCCCCCCGGTTCTCTCTTTACAGAAGAGACCAGGGTATTGCTCGCCGCCGAAAGCCAGCTTCTCAACAAAGCTGGCGATCCCGCTCGATACCTCTTTGTTTTTTACTCGGGACCGGCGCTCCCGCCTCGGCGCCGCAGATCGCCCCGCCTGCAGACAACAACGCTCCTGCTCGATACTTCATCCGCTTTGGCTCAAACAAAGCTCCCAGAGGCCCTGAGGCTTCCCCAGTCCCTGGTGCCGAGCCTCAAGGATGCAGCATGCCCTGTCGGAGGTCTGCGCCGGTGCATACCTGGCGCGCTCCGCGTGCCAGGGGCGGCCCGAGAGCCCGCGGCGGCGAACCCGTCGTCCTCGTGGTTCAGAAGTTCCGCCGATCCAAGCCTTTTCTTTCCAAAATTGGCGTACGGCCCCCGTCAAGATGCCCCGGAATCCTCCAGTTCAATTTCAGAGCGTCTCCCAGGGGCTTCCATGTTGCCCACAAGGGTTCCAAAGCTTCTCTGAAAGGATCTGGGGGCTCTCGAAGCGGGTCCAGAGGCTGTCCAAAGTGTTCCGGGGGCTCTCCCACAGGTTGCGGGGCCTCTCCCAGAGGTTTTGGGCCACTCGGGTGCGGTGATACTTAGAAGCAGGCATGGGCAAGGCGATTACGAACGCGATGTGACATCCAGGCTGGAGATGATGAAATGCCTCGGAAGAGGCGTTGTCAGGAACCTCTCGGGCGGGATATCTCGGTAAAAGGGAATATCGGATCCCCCTGTGAAAGATAGTATCCGCCTAATCATGATGAGGTGAGCTATCATAATGGGTGCGTGCTGCATATCGAATCATGGAGCATCCGGGTAAACTGATTATTGTTGTTGTCGCTGTTGTTGCTGTTGCTGTTGTTGTTGTTGTTGTTGTTGATGTTGATGTTGTTGTTGCCGTCGTCGTTTTTGTTGTTGCTGTTGTTGGGTTATCACTACTGAATGATGATTGTTGGTCCCCCCTCTGGTGCACACTGTATTTTTCAATTGAAGTGCCCCTCCCGGCGCTCGCACCCGGACGTTTATCCTCGTTGTTGGCCCCAGGGTTACATCAACAACGGTTCCCGCTTGAGACGTCCTCCCAATTTAGCCACGACCCTCGCTTCCGACCGAGATGTCCTCGCATTGTATTCAGGAATCACGTATTCGATTTGGGTTTACAATTTAATAAAGAATCGCTCGCTCGGCGCTCTGGAGTCGCGCTCTCGTTGGAGACTTGTTTGCAATGTATTCAAGAATAGCGCCATTGCGTTGGAATTTCCCGCAATTTACTCAACTGCCGCGCTCCCGACACACAGACACCCAGGAGTCGCGCTCACGCTTAGGACTCCCTCACAGATTACTTAGGAATCGGGCCCGTTGCAGCCCTTCGTGGCCTCCTTGCTGCCCTTCGTGGACCCGTTGCAACCCTTCGTGGCCCCCTCGCTGCCCTTCGTGGCCCCGTTGCAGCCATTCGTGGCCCCTTCGCTGGCCTTCGTGGCCTATATATTTATGCCCTTCGTGGCCCCCGCTCGTTCGCGCCCGTTATGTCCCCATATGCATGCCTTTCGTGGCCCCGCTGTCGCCCTTCGTGGCCCCCTCGCTGCCCTTCGTGGCCCCGTTGGTGCCTTCAGTGGCCCCGTCCTTGCCTTCCGCGGCCCACTATACGCATGCCCTTCGTGGCCCCCGCTCTATCGCGCCCGTCGTGGCCCCGTGTGCATGCCCTTCGCGGCCCCGCTGTCGCCCTTTGTGGCCCCTTTCGCTGTCCTACGTGGCCCAGTTGCTACCCTCAGTGACCCCGTCGTTGCCTTCTGTGGCCCCGCATTATCTGCGCTTCGTGGCCCCCTCTCTGGCCTGATCGACTTAGCACAGATATCTAAGATAAGAAGTTACTTTTATCTGTAATTAGTGTGGAATAGGATGGCGTCTTCGCTCAACATATGTGTCAACGTCAAGCTAACTCGGTTCAAAATACATGAACGTTCTCATCGCGCTTACACCCACCCGACGAGAAAAATGGGCTCTGGGGCTGACGCACTGGAGGAGGCCGAGGAGAGGCCATGAGGGGCCAGGATGGACCAGGCCGCCCCGCGCGCGCCGGGAGGCCGGGGAGGCCGGGAGAACGCTTTGGAGCCTCCGAGCGCGTGCACGTGGCGCGCGCCCGGCTCCAGGACCCGCGCGGGCCCGCCCTGCGCGCCCGCGCGCGAGCGCGCTCTCGCGCGCGCCGGGGGGCGAGCGCTGCGGCAGCGCCGTGCCTGGCAAGGACTTCTCCTTCTGCTTCGCAGAAGAGATGAAACAGGAGGGAGGAGGAAGCAGGAGGGCGGTAGGGGAGGAACTAGTGAGGGAGTGAACGAGAAAGATGGATGCAGGGATGCAGGGGGAGAGAGAGAGAGAGAGAGAGAGAGAGAGAGTGAGAGAGTGAGAGAGGGAGAGAGAGTGAGAGCGAGAGAGGCGGATAGTTGGAGAGTTGGAGGGTGTGGGAGGGGCTTGGAAAGGGAAGAGGGGGGAGGGAGGGAGAGCGAGTGATGTCGACGGCGATGGATGGAGATGAGGGGAGAGGAGTGAACGAGAAGGAGATGGGAAGTAACCGTATACTATAGATATGGATGTGTAGGGAAGGAGAGAGAAATAATTGTGACTACACATATGTACGCACACCTAGTGAGAGAAAGAGAGGAGAGAGAGAGAGAGAGAAAGAGAGAGACATAGAGGAAAAGGCATAGAGGGAGATTGAGAAAGTGCGAGAGAGAGAGTGAGAGAGAGAGCGAGCGAGAGAGAAAGATGGAGAGAGAGTCAGAAAGAAAGGAAGAGAGACCGAGAGACAGAGAGAGAGAGAGAGAGAGACAGAGAGAGGAAGAGAGAGAGAAAGAGCGGTAGGCACAGGTGAGGATAGAGTGAGGGTGAGGCAATGGGAGGGATGAGGGCGAGGGAAAGGAATAGGGGAATAGGGAGTGAGGGGCCATAAGGGATTAGGGGTGAGGAATGGTGGGGGAGGTGAAGTGCTGGTTGCAGTGATGCAAAGAGGATGGCGAGGAGGAGGAGACGGAGAAGGAGGCGAGAGCGGCTCGGCGAGGAGGGATGAGGAGGAGAAGGAGAAAGAGGAGGACGAGGAAGATGATCTGAGTGAACCCAGGATGCGTTAACGACGCTGCGGTAGGCTCTCTCGTCCCAGATCCCCTCTTGATAAGTCCGTACAAGCTTTCTTCCTCACTGCGAGAGGACCCCCCGTGGGAGACGAACTCCCTACCAGTTTGCCATTCAGGCGGCAGCCCCGTCTTGAAAGAGGAACTGCGCTGCATATTTGTCGTAAAGTGTCAGGAGTACGAAAAGGTGGGGTCTTAAGTTTAAGCGAGCTGCCCAGCAAGATCCCCGCTTTGAACAGGAGGCGCCCCATCCGTGGAACTGATGCACGCACGTGCACATAAGGTCGTTCAGTGTTAGGAGGTTTCGAGGGAGAACACCAGATTGACAAAAACAGTCGTCCATCCGTGCAGCTGTGAAGCATCTCCCAGCTCCACGAAACCACATGCGAGAGCCACATTTGGAAGGCCAAGCGCCCTCTATCAATACAGCTGGTGCAAGCTTGTAAGACGCATGCTCACGTCGCGAACGCGAGGGCTCCACACTGAGAACGTACTGCCCTCTATCGTTGCATTTGCCGCGCAGTTGTTCTAGATAACTGCGCGCGGCGCTAAGCGAGAGCCCCATGTTGAAAAGGACTTGCCCTTCATCCTTGGAGCTGCTGCAAGCTTGCAAGACGAATGTGCTCGGCGTTGAAGGGAGAGCGCCCGATTGTGAAAAGGACCTGGCCTCCATCGATATGAACCGCTGCGGCGAGTGCGTGGGGCTCTAAGGCGAGAGCCCCATTTTGGAAAGAACCAGCCCAGCCCTCATTCCGTGTGACCACTGCAGATCTCAAGCTTCATGATCATGCGCATTGAGATTTGAGGCGAATAGCCCAGGCCGCCCTGCCGTCACGTGTAGTAGGGGCGCGACAGAGAATTGTCCTACAAGGAAATGTTGAGGAGTAAGGAGGAGGAGGCGGAGGAGGAGTAGATACAGAGGATGATGGATTTGGGGAGGAGCGGGAGCGGGAGCAGGAGCGGGAACAGTAAACGGAAGAGGCGGAGAGATCGGAGGCGGAGGAACAGGACTGGGCGACTAGGTGCGAGGGAAGGAGGGAGGAAGGGAGGGAGGATGGAGGGAGGAGCAGGAGGAGGGAGGGAGGAGGAGGGCGGGGGAGGGCGGAGCAGGAGGGTGGACGAGGAGCAGGCCGAGGGGGCTGGCGGCCCAGGGGGAATCGGCGATGGCCAAGAGCTGCACGGTGTTCCTGGGCAACATCCCCTACGATGCCACGGAGGAGGAGCTGCGCCAGATCTTTGGCCGGGCCGGGCAGGTGCCGCCCGCCTCCCCGGCCCGGCTCCCCGCCTGCCTCTCCGGACGCCCGCCCCGCTGATCCTCTTCACCCTCCCGCTCTGTCGGACGAGGGGGGAGGGGGGGGGGGGGGGGGAAACTGGGAGGGGGAGTAGGTCTGCTGCATGCAGGTGGTTTTGGCCTTGCCGCCGTGAGCTTTCCTCGGTACAGGGTCGCCCCCAGCACCAGAAGACACCAGGGAAATCGGATGCATGCAGCTGATTTGCAAACCCACCTTCCCTTTGTCCGCCCCGGTCCTCCCGACGTCCTCATTGTCGTTGTCGCTGTCATCGATTTCGCTGACGCTGCAGTCGGCGCCGTCGCCGGGGGCTCTCGTCTTTCTCCTCCTCCTCCTCCTCCTCCTCCTCCTCTTCCTTCTCATCTTTCTCGTCGTCTCTCTCTCGGGTCCCCTCGGGGCTATCTTGGCGCCCCTCCAGGGGTTATCTTGGCGCCCATCAGGGGGTCTTGTGCTGGGTGCGGAGGAACCTCGATGTGGTCTTGAAGCCGTCCCGGAACCGTTTCGGGGGCCACCTTGGCTCCTCCTCATTCGCGCTGCCATAGCCCTCGTTCGCGCTGCCATAGCCTGAAAGTGTGTCTGATGCGAAGGCGATTGCTCGCGGCTGGGCGTGGTTGACTCAATCCTTGGAGAATGTGTGAAAGATGTTGAGAAGCGTACACATCACGTTACCATGTCTTGAAGCGGAGGTTGAAGTCGTCGGCAGAGTATTTTGGTCAAGGTCTTTGTGCGCGACTTGATTCCAGTGTCTCGGAGGCCAGAGTCGCAGTTGATCATGCAGTTCTCCGAGCGGCGGGCGTGGATGGTTCCATGCCAGCACCCTTTACTGCACACTTAGGCTCCAACGTGGGGATTCCTCGGCAGGACCAGCGGGATCCTCACCTGTGCAGGCGGTTCAAGTTGTCGGCTTGGCCGCCAGAGCTGATCCTGCTTTTGGGACAGAGGCTGCTTCTCTGTGCATGCTTGATGGTCATACAGAGCATGCTCGCGATAGCACGCATTGGAACCAATGGTGTGAGGCGCTTCTTGGCACAATGCTACGGCATGGAGATAATGAACCTCTACGTCGCCTCCTGCAAGGGTGGTTTCCAGGGCGCAGTATTGAGAACATCATCCAGGAGCTGTGTGAGAGTGCGTGGCATCAGAGCGCCAAGCGTCGTGATGCAGTTGTTGACCGAGTGCTTTCCACGCCTCGTTCACCGTCACCGGAGAGCGTTGGCAGAAGTCAGAGCAATGCTTCGCCGTCTTCTTGGAGGCAACGTCCTGATGCAAGCCAGCCTTTGGGACCCCGTCGTCCCGAGCCTGACGACGACATGCAATCGGACGTCGTGGAGGCCGCGGAGGGCCGCGTCGCCGCACTGCGCCTCGTGTACGGGGCGGGCCCGCGGCCGGGTGGGCGCTGAGAGCGAGGGGCGAGGATGTGGTAGAGGTTGTGGGGGAGGGGAAAAAAAACCAACAACAAAAAAAATCGTGGAGGCACTGTGTGCCCAGCTGGTATGGCTGCCTGCTGCAGGTGCGACGACGGGTGCCGGCTCCTCGGCCGGTGCTTGGTCTAGCATCACAACTGCAGGCCCAACGCCTTGCCGCTTCCCTGGTCCTCTTAGGGTGCCCATCGGGAGTGGATCTCAGGAGGCTGGGAGGAGGAGGAGGAGGAGGAGGAGGAGGAGGAGGAGGAGGAGGAGGAGAAGAAGGGGGAGGTGGGACGAGTTCGTCCGCCCAGCCTCCCTTCTACGGTTCGGATATGTCTCGCCAGCCCTCGGGCCCTGCGTTTGGGCCCCTTCCTGGAACCCTTGGCCCAAACGGGGAGCCTCGTGTCTCCGCAGCTTTTCCACCCCGAGTGGAGTTGATAACGGTGGCCTGCTTGACGGTGAGGGGATACTGGTGGCAACTCGGCTCCACCATGATTGCCACCAGACAGCTGCCATTTTGGAACAGTACCGCTGTGACATAGCGGCAGATGCGCACATAGCTGAAAGTTACGAAGTCAAAGATGACCGACAACGATGGTGGGATTGGTGCGATACGGCCTCCTCCAATGGCGCGAGGGACCTCCATCGCATTACGAGAGTCCTTGATGCTCCGCATCCTACAGACGTCCAAGCAGCAGGCGGCCCCCCGGCCCACCCGCACGACATCGTCGAGGCTGATGTGCGCAAGTACGAGAAGTTGTGGGTGGCATGCTGGTCAGTTTCCCAACCAGGCGTGGACACCTGACAGGTCTGCTACGCCCCGAGCCAGCGTCGAGCTCACTCGCGATGTGGCAAACAGTCCCCCTCATGTGACGACTGCAAGTTTTGACCGTGTTCACCCCTGGCATTTCCGTTTACTGTTTGGTTTTGTTGTGGAGTCAATGGTTGCATTGTTCGAGGCGCGCGAGAGGATCGGCCTACTTCCGAGGCAGCTGAGCTTCATTGTCATGCCCCTGCTAGCGAAGCCAGCTAGATACGGGACATCGGTTCATCATAGTGCACTCAGGTCTGTACCGCGTGTGGCAGCGCCTCCGTTGGCGTGACCTGGCTGAACTCCACGGGCACTTTCGACGTCCTTGGTGGGGCGCTGCGGCTGGCAGCAGTGCGCTTGACCTGTCATGGCTGCAGGCAGCCCGAAGTGAGGCTGAGGCCAGTCAGAAAGAATACAATGTGCTATGGTTGATGATTTACAGTGAATTCTATGAAGGCATTCCCTTGCAAGTTCTACGTGGTCAGCTTCTGGCGTTCGGCATGTCAATGCCGATCCTCAAAATGCTTGTTCAACACGTGGCATTCGCCGCGCATTCTTCGTTTGGGATTACATCACGGTGGCACAGTCTTGTTCGCCACCCTCGGGCCCCCAGCAGCCTTTGCTTTTGATCACGTTGCAGTCCGTGCCTTCGCAGTGCCAATATGTGACAAGTTTGTTCACGGCAACCTGTCTTTGGACTTCATGAACTATATTGACGTTAGTGTTGCCCATGTTAGCGGCAGGGATCGTGATATTGTCGTCGGAGTGGCGGTCCGAGCAGGCATTCAGCTCCTTGTAATGTCTAGGAAGTTTCAGGCGACATTGAATGATAAGGTTGCTGCTGTGGCGAGTGATATTGCCTTGGGCCTGGAGGTTGCCACTAATATTGGCCTGGTTACGGAGAAGGCCAAGGCAGCGGTGGCATACCTCGCCACTGACTTTGCTTGCGGGCGACGACGCGCGCATGGGCGCGCAGCTGTCAAGCGCAAGACACGCCCACGTAAGTTTTCTCAGAGATATGCCAAGGCGGCCAAGCTGAAGTCAATGAAGTGCGCTGATGACCGGCTGGGGCGAGTATGCACGACTGGGATCAAGATGGCAGTTCAGTGCGGCGTCGAGGTCAAAGACGCAAATGACCAGGAACTGCTCGCCAGCCGTAGCCAAGCCATGTCGCACCTGGCACTTGTGACGCGAGGTGCGAGGCCCCGCGCCAAGCTCGCCATGCACGGTGAACCAGTCATGCGGGAAACAATGGCCCCTGCGTTCCAGTGGTCAAAACTTATATGGGAGGCAGTAGCTTTCCCGTCAGATGCCCTGGTGAGTCAAGTAGAGCGCATGTGGGATCATGTTTTTTGTTCCTAGGACGTTTCAGATGTGACTTGGGCCCAGTCTCGGGGACCGATGTCCAGGGCGCCGCTGCGCCTTGCCCGTGCAAGGTGGAAGCCGGCTCCTGCCACTGCGCGGGTCAATCGGGGCGGAATCACCGTCCAGTTCGCCCAGCGTTCCCCCGCTACGCTAGGTAGCTAGGTAGAGTATTTCGCACTGCGTTCCAGGATGCCCCTGAGAAGGCTCCGTGGGGGAGGCAGTGTCTGGCCGTTGGTGCGGGGGCGAACCTGGATGTAGCGAGGGCTTGTTTTTTCAGCCAAGTCTGCCAACTACTCTCGACTTCAGAAGTATTTAGTGCGCGCTGCCGCTTGTGATTGCCTGTGGACTGAGCAGCTTGCCCGTGAGAGTGGCTACTACGCGGAGAGAGCTGGCCTCTGCCAGTGCGGTGAGCCAGGCGCAGTCCACCGCCGTTTTTTTTGTTGCACCCTCCTCGCTGTCATTCAGGCTCGCTCCGGCGCGGATGCGCCGCCCACTTTCCTGGAATAGGCGAGGGGGTCCAGCGAGGTTGCTTCGCAGCAAAGGCGTCGTTTCGGTGCTTCCTGGTGATTTTCCCCCACGTTTGAGGCCTCCAATGCTGAGGCCCTGGACGGTCTAGGGGTGCTCACCCTGATTTAGAGCCCGAGCAACTGGAGCAGTTGGCAGGCGATGTTGAGAGTTTACATCTGGCGGTGGATGGAAGCACCACGATGCCGATGTTGTCATGCTTCCAGCGTGCTGCCTGCGCCGCCCTCCTTTTTGACCCCCAGACCGAAGCCGCCCTCTCTGCTGTGCACGGCACAGTGCCTGGAGGTTTCCAGCATGCCCCAGCCATGGTTGAGAATTTCCCGTTGGCCGTGGCCTGTCAGATCGCAGATATAACTTCACTGCGCATGCTGATGGTTACGCAGCCATTCGCCTAGCTTTCCTTCCCGAGCACGAACAGCTTCGTGCCGGTATTTTTTTTTGCGGGGGGGTCGGCGTTCGCCCGGTACCTTGACGGGCATGGACACGTAGAATCTGCGCAGCGCGCGAAGGCCCATCGGAGCGGGGGGCGCGATAGATAGCTCACCGCGCGAGACGCGCTAAACGGGCCCCTCTCCCCCGCCCCCCGGTTGGCCCAGACGCGGCCAGCAGGTTAGAGATCGAGGTGAAGAAAGCGGCTCTGTCTGTCAAGCTTGCTGCAGCTGCGCCCCCTGTCTTCCAGTCCAGAGCCAAGCGAGCGAAACCTGTTGCCCGCCATAGGTCAGTGAAAGTTCCCCTTGGCTGGCATGAGTGGCAGTTGTGTCCGCTCGGTGCGCAGTGAAAGCATGGTCTGACGATTGCCCGCGACGGGGAGCCTCAGGAAGCGCTGGGATGCTCTGGGGCCCCTGAGTTCGTTCGCCAAGTCGCCCGCCATTCCGTGGGGCACCTGATTGCGGGCGTGGCCTCCCGCGAGGTACACCCCAGAGCTCCTAAGGCCTCGAAGTCAAAGCCCCCGAAGCTTCAGAGGTTTCAGTTTTTGTGTGTTAGGTGTGGCTGCTGGGCCCAACGGTGCTCACGAAATCTTGACAAAGCCTGGAAGAAAGCTTCGGGACAAAGGGCCGCGAGGTACTAGCCAAGTGCCAGCGCGGCCCAGGCCCTAGCAATCGCGTGCGACAGTTTATAGATAGAGCCTCCGCGGTGTCAGCGTTGCCTGTGTTGCCCAAAGCCGCGGTGTAAGACTCTTGCCCGCGCAGCTGTTCCGTCCGCCCTGTCCCGCGCCCCTGCTGCCCCTGCGTCCGAGAGGCGACTCGCTGCCTTCGCGGAGCGAGTGCGGGCCGAGGAGGCGTTCAGGGCAGAGCAATCGTTGGTCGTGGCACCCCGTCGCGGGCCCTGGTCAGAGTGTGTGGGAGCTCTGCCCTCCAGGATAACAAACCCCTCTTCGAGGAGTGCCGCTGACCTCCCAGCTTCAGCCTCGCGAGTCTCTTCCTCTTGGGGCTGTCCTAACCTAACCTCGTTTGCGCTGCCGTCGGCCTCCCAGTCCTTCCCTCTTATCACATATCGCCTTGGGTTCGCTCGCCCTCAGAGCGCTCGTGGTGTATATACCTGTGCGACCACACTTCGGGTGGTAAGGAGGTTAGGGGGGAGGAACCAACACCTCACTCAATCGATCTCACTATTGATCTCACTATCGATCTCACTTTTTGGGACACCTCGGGGCACCACATCGATCTCACTATCGATCTCATTATCGATCTCATTCAGCGGAACACCACGGGACACCTCGTGACACTTGTCGGTCTCATTCTCTATCTCACTTTTTGGGACACCACGGGACACAGCGGGACACCTTTCGATCTCACTATCGGTCACACTATCGATCTCATTCAACGGGACACTTCGGGACACCACATCGATCTCACTATCGATATCCCTATCGCTCTCACTATCGATCTCACTCAACGGGACACCACGGGACACCACGGGACACCTGTCGAGGTACACTATCGATCTCACAATGGATCTCCCTTTTTGGGACACCACGGGACACTTCGGGACACTACATCGATCTCAATATCGATTTCACCATCGATATCATTATCGATCTCACTCAACGGGACACCACGAGACACCACGGGACACCGGACACCACGGGACACCACGGGACACCGCGAGCCACAGCTGGACGGAGGGACGGGGGAGAATCATTTGTCTTGACTTCGCCCTAGCAGCGGCGGACACCACGGGACACCACGGGACACCGCGGGACACAGTTAGGGCCACCGCCGGACTGACGGACGGGGGAGAATCATCGGTATTGACTTCGCCCTAGCAACGGCGGGTTCATTCCTCTCGCGCGCCCACGCAGCTTCGCCTCGCCCGCACGCACGACACGAACGAAACGAAACGATCTCCCGGCTGGGGGTGTCCGTCCCGCTGCGATCTCACTCCCAAACCTCCGACCTCCAGAGTTCCCTACCTCTGCAGGCCTAGGGGACCACATGCGCACCCTACCCCTACCCCTACCCCCACGATTTCCGAGGGGGAGGGTGGGGTTCACTTCGCTCGGGAGCTCCTGGCCAAAGTGAACCCAACCCTCCCCCTCAGAAATCGCGGGGGGTAGGGGTAGGGTTCGCCTGTGGCTCCTAAGGCCCTTTCTCCCAGAACTCCGTGCTGCTGCGGGCTCCGAGCCAGACGGCGCCCGGGCCCCGAAGCCCAGCACTCCCTGCTGCTGCGCGCGAGCTTTTGCCGCAGGCGGCGGCTCCTCCCGAGCCGCGTCCCGCCCCCCCCCCCCCCCCTTCCGG
Organism: Prorocentrum cordatum; assembly: GCA_963575745.1. NCBI lineage: Eukaryota > Dinophyceae > Prorocentrales > Prorocentraceae > Prorocentrum > Prorocentrum cordatum. The sequence goes on along the minus strand of CAUYUJ010012147.1, from coordinate 200,148 downwards.
TAGGGGGACGACAAAGTGGAGCCCCTTCGTCTCCGACCCCCGCGCTCGCCCCCTCCCCTTCATCCCCCCCCCCCTCCCCTCGATCTCAAAGTTGGCCCTTCGGCCGCCCGGAGGCCCTGCGGGCTCCCCTTTTTTGGCCTCGCGCGCCTGTGCTGCCGAATGCCTAGGGCCAACTTCGAAATGGGGGTTGAGGGGGGTGGGCGCTGTGTCAAGGGTTGAGTCGGGCCTGTCCCTCTGCAGGGGGAGTATGCAAAAATAGTCGGCAAGTAGTCTGGGGACGAGGTTTTGATTTGTTTGGGGTTCATTTTTGCGTGTTGATGAATATTGTTTGTTCTTCGCCCAGAATCCGCCTGTAGGGGGGCACGCCCGACCTGGGTCAAGGGTTCTACTTTTTTGTCCATCTACGGTGAAGTCGGGCCTGTCCCTCTACAGGAGGGAAGTTCAAAAATAGTCAAAAAATAGTCGGGGGATTTTTCTTTTTGTTGCAATTTTTGACCATTTCGGAGTATTTTTTTTTGGGGGGTATTTCTAAGTTTCGCCCCAAAATCCCCCTTTAGGGGGACAGGCCCGACTTAAATCTGCGGCCCCCCTCGCTGGTGCAGTCCCTCTGCAGGGGGAATCTACGGGCCTCTCCCTCTGCAGGGGGAATCTGCAAAAATAGTCGACAAGTAGTCTGGGGACGAAAAAAAAAAAAAAAAAAAAACTCGACGGTCCCCCCTGCTGGTGCCGGCGGTCGCGGGCGCTCCGCCTGGCCCTGACCGGCGCGCTCGTGTGGGCGCCGCGGCGGGCGCCCAGAGCGGGCCGACGGAGCGGGCCCCCGCACGGGCCGGGGCGGCCTCCCGACCGAGGCCTCCAGACGCCCCTGCCGGGGGCCCTCGGGGCGCTCCCGAGGCCTCAAGGGGCGCCTCCGGAAGCCTCGGGGGCCTCTGGAGGCCTTCGGCAGGTTCGTGCTCCCGAGACCCTCGGACGCCTCTGTCGGGGGCCTTCGGGGCGCTCCCGAGGCCTCTGGGGCGCCTCCGGAAGCCTCGGGGGCCTCTGGAGGCCTTCGGCAGGTGCCGTCTCGGGCCCCCATTGGCCCACACCTCGGCATCCAGACGGAAGATGGTGTCGGGAGGCTCTGGCTAGGGCAGAGGCCGTTCCAGATTGAGTGTTCCACGCGGTGTCAGGAGCCCTGGCCTGCGTCGTCAAGACAGCAGCTTGCCGTAGTCGCTCTTCGCAGTCTGGGCATCGGAGTTCGCCGCGCTACGCCGATGCCCGTCGTTGGTTTACCAGGGTCGTGGTGCGCAGCGGCGTGGTGTGCGTCGCGGCGTTGCTGGCCCTCTGTGTGCAGGGTCGTGCCATCTCGTCCGACACGCTTTGCTCGGCTGAGCTTGGACTGCGAGGCCGTAGCAACATCCTTCGCGGCCACGTCGTAGTTGGTTTGTCGCTCGCTGGCGCGGGTGAGCTTCGACATCTTGTCGATCCTTGCCGCGAGGGCCCGTGCCGACAGCTCTGCTCGCATAGTACATGTTTCACATGTTGTTGGATGCTAGTACAAGCTCTGCCATCAGCCGGTCGCAGTGGCGCGATTTCTGTATCCTTCAATTTGGTGGTGAGCGTGCACACCGCTGTCCCTGTCAAGGCTGCCGCTCGCTGAGCAGCGGCATTCCGCTCGGCGGAGCTGTCCCCATGAACCCTCTCCGATGATCCAGTCCGCACCATCTGATGCCCGTAACGGCTTCGGCCTGCAGCACCCCACGGGACAACACACTGGTATGAGCCGACATGAGACGATGACCGGTTTTGTTGAGCCAACAGGTTGCCACGTACATCGTCATCCGTCTCTTCTCTTCTCCTCATCTCCTCCCTCTCCATCAGAGGTCATCTGCTTGACCTGTCGTGGAGCGAGTCCTGGTAAGACTTTCGAGGTGAGTCCAGTCGTAGCGAACTGGGCGACTCGGGAGGCACAACACAGTGCCCAAGCCGTTCAGACACTCCAGCTCACGATCCTGGATCCTTCAGGAGGGGAAGAACACATACACAAAAATAATCGTCGATTCCCCGGAACACATTTGGAAACTATGGGAAGTGGGAGGGGGAAGCTGAAAATCAAGCAAGTATAAGAAAACATGGCGAATCTTGGGACTTGTTTCGATTCATTTGTGTGTCCCTGGGCCCCTTCGATCCTCCCCCCCTCCCTCGGAGAGGCCCCTGGCCAGGTAGAGGCCTCCAGAGAGGTCTCCCCGCAGGCCTGCTGGACCCCAGGGGCAGCAAAGAGGGCCACGGACGTCCGAAAACCTCGCTCCTGTATCCAGGATCTGCGACCCATTGCGGACCCTGGGTTGCGGGTCCAGACGACGCTGGGGTTATCGGGCACCCCCACTGGGGTTCACCTGGATGCAGGAACCCTTCCGATTCGAAACCCCAGCCAGCGTTGCAGAAATCCGACTTGCCGGGGTACAGCCGGCGCGCTGAAGAAGAAACCCTTTTTCGTTTGGGAGGGTCTCCGTGTTCCTTAATTGTTTCACAGTTTGCCTCAGGTGTTTCCGAGGTTTCCGATTGGAAATAGAAGTTTAACATATGTAGGAAAAAGGGGCTTCGTTCTTATTTTGGGTTCCTTGGGTCAACGCCCCGACTGTGGGGTTCGCGTGTGGTCGCCTATCGATCCCTCTGGGCCCTGGGGATGGGGGGGCCAGAGCAACGATCCGCGAGGTGGACTCGCTGCGGCTGGTGTACGACAAGGACACCAGGCAGCCCAAGGGGTACGGCTTCGTCGACTTCGTAGACCAGGAGAAAGCGATGTCGTCCGCAGCATCGTCGTCCGTCCGCTTCGTCGCCGCCACGTCGTCGTCGTTGTCGTCGTCCTCCTCCTCCTCCTCCTGCCTCCTGCCTCCTCCCCGTCTCCCCCTACCTCCCCTCCACCGCTCATCCGCCCTCTCCCCTCCTCCTCCTCCTCCTCCTCCTCCTCCTCCTCCTCCTCCTCCTCCTCCTCCTCCTCCTCCTCCTCCTCCCCCTCCTCCCCTTCCTCCTCCCCTTCCTCCTCCTCCTTCTCCCTGCGCCCTCGCTCCCTTCTGCTCTCCTTCGCCCTCCTCCTTCGCCTTCTCCTCCTTCTCCTCCTCCTCCTCCTCCTTCTCCTCCGCCTCCTCTCCCTCCCCATGACCTCTTCCTCCCTCAACCCCAGCGCGCCCGCGTCCCCGTGCGTGGAGAAAGGGGGAGCGGGAGGGAGAAGGACGGGAGGGAGAGGCGTGGGGAACAGGCGCACGGAACGAGGCTGTGGGCTTTGCTTGCATGGTCACGGCCGAGTCGACGTGAAGTGAGACGCATCAAGTGAAGTGCCGCTGTTCCGAGCGGAAACAATGTGCGCTCGCAGTGCTTGGAGCGGGGGAGGGGATGCGGAGGATATTGGAAATAGGAAGGTGGAAGAAGGATGGAAGATGAGAAGGAGAAGGAACATGGAGGAGGGAGAAAGGGGGATGCGGGAGGGAGGGAGGGAGGGATGCAGGAAGGAATGACGGGGGCGGGAGGAGACCGCCATGAACGCCATCCGCACCCTGAACGACGTAGAGTACAACGGCCGCCGCCTCCGCCTCGACCTCGCCGACAACGCGCTCAGGAGTGGGGGGGGAAGGACCATCTGCGCATCTGAACGTTTCTGCTCCTCCCTCCTCCGTCCTTGCTCCTTCCTCCTCATGCCTCCTCCCTCCTCCGCTTCCTCCCCCCTCTTTCTCCTCCTCCGCCTGACTCGTGGTTTCCTCGAGCTTATTCGGTCGGCGTGTTCTCTTCCTCCTTCTCCTCCTCCTCCTCATCCTCCTCCTCCCTCGATCATGGCTAGGCCCAGGACCAGGCGCCTAGAAGCCCCGGGACTCTGGGCACGGAGAGAGGGGGGAGGGGGGCATTTTTGTATGGCGTTCGTGGGCGGAGGCGGTCAGGCCAGGCCAGGCCGTTCGAGCCGCCCAGGCAGCAGCAGCTTCAGCGGCAGGCCAGGTGTGCATCTTTCAGCCCCTGCCCACGATTTCCAACAATCTGGGCCGGTCCCTCCTTTCCCTTGCACGTTGACTCTCAGCAGCTTACGGTTTGTGCACCCCCCCTCCCCGTGGCTCCCTCGTCCACCTCCCTTCTCCTGCTTCTCCTGCCCCCCGCATCCTCCACCATCCTCCGCTCCCTCCACTTCATCCGTGCTCCTCCCTCACCTCTGATCCTCCCTGCACGTCCCCGTGAGAACGCCACGGCTAACCTCTGTCTGCCGTGTGTCCGTCCTCGGGGCCTCCGAGCGCTGATCGGGCCCGTGGTGTCCCAGGCGAAGGTTGGGTGGCGAGCTCCTGCCGTGCGTCTTGTTCGCGGCCTTCTTCTGTCCACGTCCGCGGCTCAGGGCTCCATCCGCGGCATGAAATCGTTGGGGCGAATCGGGCAGGAGGAGGGGGAGGAGGCGAGGATCGAGCTGAACTTAGCGAGGAGCGCGGGCTGAGGAAGAGGAGGAGAGGGAGGGGAAGGTGGCACGCTGAGCCTGCAATGCCGTCGGCTGCAGTTCATCGAGGGAGCGTCTCAGGCCAATTCGAGTCATTAGGCTGAAGCTGATCAGCAATAGGAGGAGGACCAGGGTGGGTCAAAGACGGGGCTCGACAGTTTTGTTGAACCTGCCGCTCCGGGCATCAGATGATATCCTCTAGCGTCCTGATGTTTTCCGCGCCTTGTCCGTAGCGACGTGGGAGCTCAATGATTTCTACCGTAAGGGCGTGCGTCATTCCGCCAACTACCGTAGAAACAATGCAATGGGAGGAGCAGGAGGAGGCGGACGACGACGACGAGGATGAGGACGAGAAGGACGAGGAGGACGACGGCGACCACTATCAGGAGGAACACGAGGAGAAGAAGGTGGTGCCTGAACAGGATGAGGATGATGCGGCTAAGGTCTCAGGCCGCTTCGGAGAGTATCGAAGACACTTGCGGCAAACCACCGCTGCCCCCTACCTTTTGGAAGCGGCTACGTGCCAAGTTAGTGCATCGCATTGCCTGTACCACACAGCTTGCACCACATATCTTGCACAGCATCGCCCACACCACATGACATGTACCACATCGTTAGCAATACAGAGCTTGCTCATCATAGTTCAAGCAGTCTGCCTTGCAGCACATAGGTTACACCTCATGTTGTGCTCTGCATCGCTTGCACTGAGTACCCGGCGCTACACAGCTTGGACCGTCCAGATTGCATAACATAGATTGCACCACACAGATCGGACCGCAGCGCTGGTTTCACATACCTTACACATCCACAGTGCAAGAAATCACTGCTTGGGGTCTACACTGGCAAACATGTGCGTTCTTCCTGGCGCTCTCGCCCAGAAGTCTTCCCACAAGGCATGGGGACAAAAGCGGCAGTCCCGTTTTAGTCGGGCCACGTTATTGGATGCGTTATTCACGTCTTGTTTCCGCAGCTATTTCACTTCATTCTTCATTTACACGTCACTTCAACTACTCAACGTTTCATCTGTTGTCTCTCTCTCTACTGGCGGGCATACCGTCACCCGCTAATGATGCATTGTTCCAGCTATCTAATTCTAGGGATTCTATTGCAGATCATCTCCACAACTCTGCAATTGAGCGTCGATGGCGTGACGGAAAGAAAGAGCCGCGATCATGATTGGTTGAGGGGGATAAGCATAGATGGTGGCGCCGAGTACAGCGTGGCCGATGAATGTATAGTCGGTTCTGGACTGGGCAAACTCACGGTGTTGGTGGATCCATCCAAGGCGGTTCCGCTGGGAAGCACCGATACGGGGTACGGGTCCGAAATCCTGTTCAACAACCGCACGATGGACCAGCAAGGATCATTTTGGTACACCAAGCCAGAAACGGACATTACCATCCTGGGGCATTCGCCGATGTCGCATTGGAATGTCTGTTGGAAGGCAGACTCCCAGGGAGTCGGTCGCACTGCCTTGCGGGGAACAGGCGTGGAGGATTATCGACCACTCTGACGGCGAGCCACCGCCGCCCCCCGCGGTTTGGAAACTCCCATGTGGCTAATCGTTGGGCCGAAGTGTTGCCAAGCTGTTGGACTACGTTTTCCCCAAGCCGTTTTGGAAACCCTTCTGGGGAACATTTTTGTCGTTAGGCGAGACTGGAGGAGGTGAGGGAAGAAGAGGAAAAAGGGGGTAACACGGGGCCTCTTGTGGGCCTCCTGCGGGCATCTTGGAGGCGTCCTAGAGCCTCTTGGGGCCTCTCGGGGGCCTCTTGGGTCCCTCGGACTGTCGTTGGGCCCTCTTTTGGCGCTTTAGGGCCGTCTTGGAAGTCTGTGGGGCCGTCTTGCTATCTTGGAGGCCCCTGGGGCCACCTTCGGATGTCGAAAGCCCGACATGGCGAGAATGCGAAAACTACTGAGACACCAGAGACAACGCAATAGTTTTGGCATCCTCCTGGAGGGCATGTGTGAGCCCACTTGGGCCGTCCTGGAGGCGTCGTTGGCGACCATGGAGACCTATCAGAAACTCTTGTGCCGTCTCTGAGACCAAATGAGACCGTCTTGGGCTATTTTGATGGCCGTATTAACTTTCTTGGAGGCCATCTTGATACCATTTTGGATAAGTAACATGTTCGGTATGCCAAGCATCCCTATGATAAACACAGGGGGCGGCGGATCTGGTGGCATTCGGCCCACTCCGCTCTTGAGCCTTGGTCGTTAACACGAGGCCTCTCGGATGCCTCTGGTGGCCTCTTTTGGGGCGTCCGGGAGGCCTCTTGGGGGCCTCTTGGGGGCCTGGGCCTCCTGGGGGCCTCTGGGGGCCCGCTGCCAGGGCCCTCTTTGGACGGGAGGCCCCGAATGCCACTTCGAGTTCCCCCTCTTGGGGCGATCGATTTTGGTGGCTCGTAAGTAAATCCGAGCCGCATTTTGGCTTCTTGGGACGGCTCCTGGGAGTACCCCAGGGCGGTCCCTACAGGGCCATCTTAGGACACGCCGTCAACTATCGACTCCCCACCGCGCTCCCGAGGCCTCCAGGACAGTCACCCGACAAGCCCCGGGAGCGCCCAGAAGGGCCCGATAATTCCGGAAATCTTGGCGCCTGATTTTTTAAAGGACATGCGTTGTCCTCATCACATTTGAGACACTCCCATTTGTGCCTCGCGGCACGATGGCGGATTGCTTCTACGTGGATGGCCTTTGCTTCTTGTGGGCTTCTCCGTGCTCTGGCGGGTGTTCCCAGCTCCATGACCATTCCACGTACTCGTGGTTCTGCCCCGGGTTGCGCTACGCCACGGCAACGGAGTGGTTGGCTGCTTTGCCTGTTTTGAACGGTAACCGACAGGCGTTCTACAGCAAATGCGCATCTAGCCAATTGGATCCTTGGTGGAACCACTGCGATTTTGGGAACATGTTCGCGCGGGTGGAGGATAACTCATGGAACGAATTAGTTCTGGTGTGCGACTCTGTGCCTCATGGATCGAACAGCCCAACGCCTAGTCCGCCCCCCAACAGCCCGACGCTTTTCCCGACCTTCTTTCCGACGCCTAGCCCGACGCTCCACCCGACACCGCCTCCAACGCCTTCTCCGACGTCAAGCCCGACGCAGTATCTTATGGCTACCGGAGTGGCAGGAGGAGCGATTGCGGCCACTGGCGACCCTCATTTGCAAAACATTTTTGGTGAGCGGTTCGATTTGATGAGACCTGGTAAGCACGTGCTGGTCAATATTCCGCGAGGGGAGCGCGTTGAGAACGTGCTGTTTCGTGTTGACGCTGATGCACGTCTATTGGGTGGTCACTGCGCAGACCTGTATTTCCAGGAAATAAACATCACGGGGGAGTGGGTGGAAGCGAAATTGACCGGCGGTCTCCGTTTCCAAGCGCGAGGTGTGCAGAACGATATGCCGAAGTGGGTCAAGTTTGAGAAGATCTTCGTGAAAGTTGCCCATGGGTGCACACAGCAGGGCGACCAGTACTTGAATTTTTACGTGAAGCACCTGGGACATTCTGGGTTCCTTGTCGGAGGGTTGTTGGGAGAGGACGATCACAAGCTGGCCTCGATGCCGCTGGAGGCATGTATGCACCACGTGTCCCTTCTTCAAACTGCGGCTCTGAAAATTTAGGTTGAGATTTTTGGCGCTAAGTTCTTCATACTCGGTATCTTGCGAACGCTTGTTTGTTCCATCGTCGTGGTACCTTGGGCGACAGCCAGGGCCGCCCCTTTTCTGCCGCAGCATGGACGTTGAGTCTGCGGCGTGCTTGCCAGTGTCTTTGGCAGGGGACGATCAGCGAGCAGCGGCAAGATTAGCACGGCAGGAGTTTTGCCAAAGGCAGAAAGCAGACAAAAAGATATCAACCTCCGACTTCAGCATTCCCAGCACCTCATCCATTCCCTCCTCATCCCCTCCCCTTCCCCTTCCCCTGGCACGAGCTCCCTTCACGTTCTTTCCCTCTCCTCCCTTCCCGTTCCCCATATTCGTTACCCTGTAAAGTCCTGTCCCCCTTTCCTCCCCTGCCCTTCCTTTCCATGGGCCATCGCGCGGCCGCATTGGAGGTGTATAGGGACAGTGTTCAGGCTATCTTTGTCCCGTCTTCGCCGCTTGCGAGGCCCTCGCCGATGGAGTATTAGTTGTTTGGGGTGGCCAGCGCACAGGTTGGAGACCACCAGGAAACTTCTTGGAAGGGGGGGGCTACAGCTCACACGCCTTGGAGGGTAGGTCTTATTACCATAACTAAGCTTCCCTCTTGAGTTGTGTTCGCTCTCTGGGGGAACCCTTGGTGTCCAGAACGCGCTAGAAACGTTCAGGAGTCCCTAGAGGACTCCAGGGAAACTCTGGGTCGGAAAGAGCGCTGCGCCAGAGCAGTGTATGTTATCAAGCTCTGTCACCCACAGGGTATTTATTACCACGCGCACCTTTTATGTGTAGGTGTAAATACATACACAGAGCATATGTATATATATATGCATAGACATATATATATATATATACTATGTCTATGTCTAGCACCCCGCAGATGCGGGTAAGAGTGAGGGGGCGGTGGGGACGTCGGAAGTGTGCGAGACTCTGGAGAAGCCCGCCGCAGGCGCGAAAGTTCCACAGATTATGCACCGAGCCCGCCACAGGTGCCGATCTTTTCGTTAAAACAATGTGGGTAGGTCGCGGGTGGGTCGCAAATGGGTCCCGGGTGGGTCGCGGGTGGGTCGCGTGTGGGTCGTTGTTGGGTCGCGGGTGGGTCGCGGGTGGGTCGCGGGTGTAGAGGGCAGAAAATTCACCCCATCATAATCACCCCGACAAGCGAAGCCGGTCAGCAAACGCACACAAGGAATGAATCGAACAGGGCAGGGTTGTGTAGTACATGCCCAGGGCCGTTTAGTAAACGTCAGTTGTCGGGTCCGGGTGTTTTTTTCTTCCTTTGAGGGTGGGTCGCGGGGTGGGTCGCGGGTGGGTCGCGGGTGTAGAGGGCAGAACATTCACCCCATCATAATCACCCCGACAAGCGAAGCCGGTCAGTAAACGCACACAAGAAATTAATCGAACAGGGCAGAGTTGTGTAGTAAACGCCCAGGGCCGTTTAGTAAACGTCAATTGTCGGGTCCGGGTGGTTTTTCTTCCCTTGAGGGTGGGTCGCGGGGTGGGTCGCGGGTGGGTCGCGGGGTGGGTCGCGGTTGGGTCGCGGATGGGTCGCAGATGGGTTGCGGGGTGGGTCGCGGGTGGGTCGCGGGGTGGGTCGCGGGTTGGGTCGCGGAGGGGTCGCGGGTGAGGTGGGTCGCGGGTGGGTCGCGGGTTGTGTCGCGGGGTGGGTCGCGGGGTGGGTCACGGGGTGGGTCGCGGGGTGGGTCGCGGGGTGGGTCGCGGGGTGGATCGCGGGATGGGTCGCGGGTGGGTCGCGGGTGGGACGACAGCAAACAACAACAACAACAACAACAATCACTTTACCCGAACGCTCAGTGTTCTCACCAGTGCCAGGGTTTTCATGCGACGCCAGCCAATACCCCCACTTTGTGGGGGGGCAGTGCAAGCTCTACCAAATATCCACACGACTCTTCGCCACCACCCACACCCAGCTTCCCGCCCTATGACGTTCGGACACTTCACTTCGTGGCCTGCGGACGACCGTGGCTACTACACTGGCGTGGAGTACACACCCACAGAAGTTGTTAAGCCTACGTTCGTACACCCACAGAAGTTGTTAAGCCTTGTTAACCCACAGAAGTTGTTAAGCCTTCCACAGAACATCTGTTGCATATGATGCATATGGTACATGATACACATGATACACATGATACGTACTCACAAGATAGTTGATACGTATACACATGATACACATGATACGTACTCACATGATACCCAATGGTTTTTGGAGATTTCGGCGTGCGCGCGCGAAGAAAAAACGAATGTGTCCCGCATGGTATTATTTGACAGGGATGATGGCCCTGGCAGGTGCGCAACCGTTGTCGCAGAAGTTCGAAAAAGTTGCTCGCAAAAGCCCGTTTGACAGAAATGTTTAAAAAGTGTTGGTTTTCCTACGAATCCGCAAGAGCGCGCGGGATGAGATTTTGACATTTTTTTGTTGAAAAACCATTGGTTTTTTGATGTTTTTATGTTAAAATCGCTCCGAACACTAAGCTTTTGGAAGGATTTCGTCTTGCGCGCGCGAATGTCCACTTTACCTTATTTTTTGCAAGGGATTCTTGAAATTTGATTATATTAGAACAAGAAATGTCATTTTATAGTGTTTTTTGCAAGGGAAAGCGGGGGGGAACAAAACAACCGGATCTTGATCACATCGAATTACCTGAGGCTTCCTCACGAAAATGATGAAAATGTAGCTGCGGCCTAGGCGGCGCAGGGGGGCCGTGCACCAGGGGCCCCAACAATAATTATTCTTTAGAATTAATAATGTTCAACAACAACAACAATCACTTTACCCGAACGCTCAGTGTTCTCACCAGTGCCAGGGTTTTCATGCGACGCCAGCCAATACCCCCACTTTGTGGGGGGGCAGTGCAAGCTCTACCAAATATCCACACGACTCTTCGCCACCACCCACACCCAGCTTCCCGCCCTATGACGTTCGGACACTTCACTTCGTGGCCTGCGGACGACCGTGGCTACTACACTGGCCACGGACCATCCAAGAACACAGGCGATACTTTGATCCGAGATGGCTACGGATGTGCCAGTGATCAGTCGGAGGCTTCCTGGGGCCGCTTGGGGTCCTCTTGGGGAAGGGGGGAAGCCTCCTGGCGCCGCTTGGGGTCCTCTTGAGGGGCTTTGGGGGGCTTCTTGGAAGCATCTTGGGGCCTCTTGGGGGCTTATTGGGTCCTCACGGCGGGCTCTTGGGGCCTCTTGAAGGCCTCCTGGGGCAACCTATGGCGCAACCAGTAGGGGGGCGTTTTATTCTCGGCGGCCGAGGGCGCAACCTATGGCGCAACCAATAGGGGGACGTTTTATTCTCGGCGGCCGAGGGCGCAACCTATGGCGCAACCGCAAGGGATTGTGGCCCCTGGCAGGCGCGCGAACCCCGTTGCAAGAGCGTGCGAAAGTAGCTCGCGCGAGCTCATGTAACATAAATGTTGGAAAACCATTGGTTTTTTTTTAGGATTCGGACAGCGCGCGCGGGTAGAAATTTTGAAAAGTCGTGCAGGTGTTTTTCGAGGACCTACGGTGCGATTCGTGTGATTTTATGATGCGCGGTGCTAAAATTCTTAAGAAGCCCAATGGTTTTTGGAGATTTCGGCGTGCGCGCGCGAAGAAAAAACGAATGTGTCCCGCATGGTATTATTTGACAGGGATGATGGCCCTGGCAGGTGCGCAACCGTTGTCGCAGAAGTTCGAAAAAGTTGCTCGCAAAAGCCCGTTTGACAGAAATGTTTAAAAAGTGTTGGGTTTCCTACGAATCCGCAAGAGCGCGCGGGATGAGATTTTGACAGTTTTTTGTTGAAAAACCATTGGTTTTTTGATGTTTTTATGTTAAAATCGCTGCGAACACTAAGGTTTTGGAAGGATTTCGTCTTGCGCGCGCGAATGTCCACTTTACCTTATTTTTTGCAAGGGATTCTTGAAATTTGATTATATTAGAACAAGAAATGTCATTTTCTATTGTTTTTTGCAAGGGAAAGCGGATTACAACAAAACAACCGGATCCTGTACACACCCTCTTTTCTGAGGCTTCCTCACGAAAATGATGAAAATGTAGCTGCGGCCTAGGCGGCGCAGGGGGGGCGCGCACCAGGGGGCCCAACAATAATTATTCTTTAGAATAAATAATGTTCAACAACAACAACAATTACTAGCACGTGGGGACACTCCGTTCTCACCAGTGCCAGGGTTTTCATAGGAGGCGGGCAATACCCCCACTTTGTGGGGGGGCCGGTTCAAGCTCTACCAAATTTCCAAACGACTCTTCGCCACCACCCACACCCAGCTTCCCGCCCTATGACGTTCGGACACCTCACTTCGTGGCCTGCGGACGACCTTGGCTACTACACTGGCGCATGGGTACAATGACTTGTTGTGGTAACATTTTCTGTAAGCTAGCTTAGTATACGACTTTTCCCCCTGCAATTGAAGATTTCGGCGTGCGCGCGCGAAGAAAAAACGAATGTGTCCCATATGGTATTATTTGACAGGGATGATGGCCCTGGCAGGCGCGCAACCGTTGTTGCAGAAGTTCGAAGCACGTGAAAAAGTTGCTCGCAAGAGCCCGTTTGACAGAAATGTTGAAAAAGTATTGGGTTTCCTAAGAAATCCGCAAGAGCGCGCGGGATGAATTTTTGAAACTTTTTTTTGAAAAACCATTGGGTTTTTCATGTTTTTATGTTAAAATCGCTACGAAAACTAAGGTTTTGGTAGGATTTCATCTTGCGCGCGCGAGTGTGCACTTCGTGCCATTTTTTACAAAGGATTCTTGAAGCTTGGTTATGTTAGAACAAGACATGTCATTTTATATTGTTTTTTGACAGGGAAAGCGGGCGTCAACAAAACAACCGGATCCGGACTCCCCCGTTTTGCCTGAGACTTCCTCACGAAAATGATGAAAATGTGGCTGCGGCCTAGGCGCGGCGAGGGGGGCGTGCACCAGGGGGCCCACCAACAAGTGGCACGCGTGCCATGGCCCTTGCACAAAAAAGAAAGGGGGAGGGGGAGGGGGAGGGGGAGGAGGAGGAGGAGGAGGAGGAGGAGGAGGAGGAGGAGGAGGAGGAGGAGGAGGAGGTGGAGGAGGAGGAGGGGGGAAGAGGGGGCAAGGCATCGCCCTCTGGGCCCAGCAACGGGGCCCAAGTCCCAGGTGGGGAGGGTGGGGGAGGCGGCGTGCGTCGCGACGCGGAATAAAGTGCTCGGAGCGGAGGGAGCACGGGGCGGAGGTCCCACTGGGGCGCTGGGGGCGCGGAGAGGAGGGGTGGTGGTGTGTGCCGCGACGCGGAATAAACTGTCGGGGCGGAGGGGGCACTGGGCGGGGCTTGGGGCAGAGGGCCACGGGGCGGGGGTCCAACTGGGGCGCTGGGGAAAGGGGGGGAAGGTGGGAGGTGGCGTGCGTCGCGACGCGGAATAAAATTGTCGGGGCGGAGGGGGCACGGGGCGGAGCCCCCACTGGGGCGCTGGGGACGCGGGGAGGGAGGTAGGGGAGGTGGTGTGCGGCGCGACGCGGGATGAAGCGTTAGTGGCGGAAGGGGCAGTGGGCGTGGCCCCCGCTGGGGCGCTGGGGACGCGGGGGGGCTCGGGGCGGAGAACCACGGCGCGGGGGTCCCACTCTGGCGCTGGGGGCGCGGGGGGGGGGGTGCGACGCGTAATGCAGCGTTCGTGTCGGAGGGGGCAGTGGGCGGGGGCCCCGCTGGGGCGCTGGGGGCGCGGTGGGGCTTGGGGCAAACAGCCACGGCGCGGGGGCCCCACGCTGGCGCTGGGGACGCGGGGGCGGGGGGGGGAGGTGCGACGCGGGATAAAGCGTTCGTGGCGGAGGGGGCAGTGGGCGTGGCCCCCGCTGGGGCGCTGGGGACGCGGCGGGCTCGGGGCGGAAAGCCACGGCGCGGGGGCCTCACACTGGCGCTGGGGGCGCGGGGGGGCGGGGGGGGGCGACGCGGGATAAAGCGTTCGTGGCGGAGGGGGCAGTGGGCGGGGCCCCCGCTGGGGCGCTGGGGACGCGGGGGGGCTTGGGGCAGAGAGCCACGGCGTGGGGGCCCCACTCTGGCGCTGAGGACACGGGGGGGGGTAGCGACGCGAAATAAAATGGTCGGAGCTCTAGACACCCTGTGCAAGAGAATAACATGGTCGGGGCGGAGGGGGCGGTGCGCTGGGCTGGGCTGCTGGGGAAGGAAGGGGGGGGGGGCGACGACGACGCCGAAATAAAGTGGTCGGGGCGAAGGGGGCGGCGCGCTGGGCTGCTCGGGAGAGGGGGGTGTGGAGGGGGGGGGGGGGGGGCGACGACGACGCCGAAATAAAGTCGTCGGGGCGGTGAGGGGCGCGCTGGGCTGCGGGGGAAAAGGACAGGGGGGGGGGGGGGCGACGACGACGCCGAAATTGAACTGTCGGGGCGGAGGGGGCAGCGCGCTGGGCTGCTGAGGAGAGGGAGAGGGGGGGGGGGCGACGACGACTGTGGAAAAGACAAGTGTCTGTTGTTCCAACCGCCCTAGCTCTTGCTCGGTATTCTGGCCCCCGTTGGCCTCTACGTTGGCCTCGCTCGTTATGGCTTGTTGCTCGGTCTCCTGGACCTCCGTGTAGTACTGGGTTCTAGCTCTGACTTGCTCCCCGGCCCGTTTGGTCCGAGGTCGCCACTTGGCCTTTTTTCCCATGCACCGGCACGTGGATCACAGAAGATACTGGCAGTTCAACCTGGTTAGGCTACAAACCCGTTTGGGCTTGAGCCAAAGTTGCATCGGAACGGAGAGCAGTGTCAAACACTTTTGTCTAACAGCTCGGTTCCCCTTCACGCTCTACATTATGCGCAAGTGTGCACACGTCTTCTATCCCACTTAGTGGGATAACTGGTTTCTGCAAGATCCTATACACACGCGCCGCGGTGAGCCGCCCGAAGGCGCCACCAGCCCGGCGGAAATCGGTCCGACAAGTCGGCTTGGGCACAGAGACGCAACACTCCCCAGAGCACTCGCAACCGAGGCGCGCCGCGGTGAGCGCCGAATGGCGCCACCAGGCCGGCGGCCACGAGGCAGAAGTGGGACGATCACGGCACCCCGGAACCAGCACACGGCAAGGCCACAGCCTGGGGCCCGCACTGCCGCGGTGAGCCGCCAGAAGGCGCCACCAGACCAGCAAGTGCAAGACCTTTGTGCACAGAAGTGCATCCCGAATTATTGAGACAAGTAATAACTGCCCGAATTTCCGCCTCGAGTCACATACACAGTTTCGACTCCGGGCACACTGAGGCGGACAAATCGTGCCCCCCCCCTTGAGGCCTCAGGGCGGCAACAGGGAGGAAAAAACACAACATGTTATCACACCTGCTAGACATGCGTACAATCACTCACTCTGACTCTATTCTGATATGTCAGAAACAAGGATGCCGCCACACAGTGTCTCAGCCTGATGTGTCAGAAACAAGGATGCTGCCACACAGTGTCTCTCCCCTGCCGGCACGAGCGGCGGCGTTCGCAATGGGATCTCATCCACACACCCCTCGCCGAGCGACTGCTGGCACCGCTGCCGCAGAAGTCAAGCCTGTGGCATCATGTGGATCATCTCCAGCGCTGCTCGGAACTTCGGGCCATTCAGGACCTTGGTGAAGAGGTCGGCCTTCATCTGCAAGGTGGGGCAGTGCTCTATGCTCAGCTGGAGGCCCCGGTCGTTCAACATCTCGTGCAGCATGCCGACGCAGACGCGCTGCGTGCGCGGCAGGTGGCGCAGCCGCTTCGAATATCCTTTGGTCACGGCTTGGATCGTCTGCATGTTGTCGACCCTGCACGCTATCCCAATCCTGCGTGGGAGGACCTCGTCCAGGAGCATCTGGATAGGTATGGCCTCGCGCCGCACGACATGGGAGAATGCGACTGTCTCAGTCTCCGCGGTGGATCCTCCAGTAGACGACTGCTGCGAACATCCCCAAGACAATGGGAAGCTACGGCCAGAGGCCGGCGAGAACAGCTCAATCCACCATCCGGTCACGGACTTGCTGGTCATCGGGTCGCCGTTCCAATCGGCGTCAGAGTACGTCAGCAGCAACAGATCGTCCACGTCGGCCGGGGCAAGCGTGCCCTTGAGGACGTGCGTGGAGGTGCAAGCAGCATACGTCATGACACGGATGAACGCTAGGTCGTGGACAGTGGTCCAGCGCGACACTCCGCTACACAGACGCTGCGTGGCTGCAGCCAGGTCGGGCCGCCCAACACGGCACAAGAAGAGAGACGAGGCAGAGTGCGACGCCGCGACGTCTGCAAACCTCCCTGCCTCCTCGGAGTCCTGCGCCCAGGACTCGGCTGAGATGTACGGCGTGTCCACGGGCCTGGTGATCCTGAGGCCGGCGTCGGTGCAGAAGCGCTCTACCATCGCCCTGGTGTAATCGATCATCGACGTCGTGACTGTGCGAGGCGCATCGGGGAGCTTCGGATCGAAAGGGTCGAGGGCGTAGTACGCACCAATGAACTTGTTCACCGGCGCCGGCTCGTCCTTGAACTCGATGCGCTTGCACAGCGCCTCCCAGTGGGCGTCGGCCTTGCACCCCAGAGCCGCCAGGAGCAGGTCGTCGACGTAGACGGTCAGCATGCTCCCGTCGGCATGGACGAACGCGCCCGGCCAAGAGGGCACCGAATGCCATCCGAGTCCGAGCAATACCTGGGTGAGCTTCTTCTCCCACAGGGCTCCTGCCTCCGGGTGCCCGTACAAGGCTAGGAGGAGCAGGCACACGGGCCGAACGTATAGTGGCTTGCTCCTGTCACCCCCCTCGAACCACGAGTCGGGCCACCACTCCCTGGGTATCTCAACCCACGTCTCGATCCTGCCGTCCACGTTGATGCGAGCCTGGAGCTAGGCTTGCAGCGCGTCCCGTACCGTGATGCTGAGGCGCTTCAGGATAGCCAC
Source organism: Prorocentrum cordatum (assembly GCA_963575745.1). Taxonomy (NCBI): domain Eukaryota; class Dinophyceae; order Prorocentrales; family Prorocentraceae; genus Prorocentrum; species Prorocentrum cordatum. The sequence continues at coordinate 183,181 of CAUYUJ010012147.1, read as the reverse complement.
CGCCATGGTGCACCGAATGGCGACGAAAGACGCCGGGCTGTTGCTCACCTCCTCGTACAAGTTCACCGCCGCCGTCCCCGCTTTAGTTCTGATGTTCGATCCCTGGAACACTGCACGAAATTTCATCCTCCTATCCTCCTCATGCTCCGCTTCGGCGTTGGTCTCGCCCAAGATCCCGAAGATGCGGCCCGTCATGACCTCGGCCTTCGAGTTGTCGAGCATGAGGTCCTTGTATTCCCTCACCGTGGACTCATCCCAGGTTTTCCGGGCACGGTGCCCAGAGAGCTCCTTGTCTATGGCAGCCCGTGCCTTGGCCGACTTTGCTTCCTCCGACTTCAGCGGGACCTTCCGGGTGACCAGCACGGACCACTTAGGCGTCTTCCTGCCGACGTCGTTCTGCGCGATGTCGTCGTGGTCGGCGTGGCCCCCGGCGATGGGCAAGATGGACTGCCAGATCAGACGTGCGAGCTCCTGGGAGCATGGCCCTCGGAGGTCCACACTTTCGTCGCGACAGCCGTCGATCGACTCCAGCGGCATCTCCGGCACCTGGGCGTGCGGCTCGAGCAACTTAAGGAGCCCCGCGCTGTTCGTGAACACACGCAGGAGGTCGTTCGTGCGGCGCTTGATGGGGTCTTCGCTCTGGCCCTCCACGGCAGACTCGCTGAGGCTAGCCATCGAGACGTCACGAGGATCAGATCCAGCGTACTCTAGCAGCTGCCGCACGTCGGTGCGCAACCACACGGAGGACGTCGGCGGCCACCCCCAGTAGATGTAGCCCCCCTGCTTGACGACGTGGCGGCAAAGGCCAACAGCGACCACAACAGGGCGGTCTGGGAGTTCGCCTGGCGTGCGCACCGTGCTGACCCAGACGTGCAGCGGAATGCCAAGCTGGCTGCAAGCCCGGACGATGCCGTGCAGCGCCCTGATGGTCTCCTTCCTGCACAGCTCGTCGCCCTCCGTGACTCTGACGGTCAGGGCGTGCTGCGGCATGAGCTCCGCGATATTCGAATCCTCCTCCGTAGATATATCCACCACAACAACCTTGAACTGCCCGCTCTGTATTTTCGTGCGAGCGGTCCGCAAGATGTCGCCCTGCAGTCCAGATTGGCTCAGACGCGTGGCCACCGCGCCGGCCGTCGCAGCAGCAGGAACATCTTGAACTTGCGCGGCCTCGTTCTCGGGCGTCGCGCTCGGCCGATCCCTGCCCACGTACATGAGCTGGGCCACAGCCGGTACTTCAGGAGCCGGGGGTCCACGAGCGTCCTCGCGTGCAGCGTCCACGGCACTTGCCGGGAGGCTCCCCCTGGTCCGCTTGGCATGTTCATATGCCGCCTTCCGAGCTTCTTGAGCGGCGAAGCCCACGGGACCCTTCTCCTTCCACTCCTGGCGCAACTTCTCCTGGTGAGATTTCTTGAACATGAGCCATGCCTCGGGGAGGACCGTGGGCGGCCTCCGGCTCCAGGGCGGAACCGAAATCGTCCTCGTATGGTGCCCGTGCGGGAAGGTGTCAATCCTCCAGCCCTTGGGCGCACGATTCCCCTCAACCTCCAACTCCGCACGGCCGAGCTCGGCAGGCTCGTCCTTAGGCTCGTGTTCGGTGGCGGCCTGCTCGCCGCCGTTCCTCTCGACCACCTCCTCCTCTGGCTCCGGGTCGTCCGCCGCCTGCGAGTCCTCGGGGTCCAGCACGACGGACTCGACGAAGTTGCCGGGCTCCAGCTTCGGGGCGTTCTCCTCCATGGCCCCGTCGTAGGCCTCGTCGCCCGGCTCCTCGCTCACCTCGGACAGCTGCAACGCCCACGACTCGTTGTCGCCAGTCACTGCTGGCGCTGGGAAGCTCGCATCCTTGGATGCTCCGGCGAGCTTGAGGCGCTGGCGGATGGGGAATATGATGCGGTCTGGGAAGTCGACCTCCGCGGAGTACCTGATGCCTGCTCGGGACGGCCGGTCGCTGTTGAGGAGGTGCTCTAGCTTGACGACGCCGTACGTCCGGTTCCACGCGAAGCCTGGCCCGCAGCCGATGCCGACCAGCACATGCGGCACCATCCTGGGGCTCCATTTCGAAGGTTTGGCCCCGGCGCGCCGGGCAGCAGCGACGAATACTAGCGCTCCGAACGGGTACTGCTCGTACTCGGCGGACGTCGTGTAGCGGCGCTCGTACGGAGTGAACCCGTCCGCCCCCCTGCAGTGGCCGTTATACTGCATGCACCAATAACAGATCGCGCACACCCACCACGACGCCGGAAAGGCGGCCATGAGGAGCAAAGCCCGGGCCCCCTCGACCACAGTGCGGTTGAATCGCTCGATGACTCCGTTGCTCTGCGGCGCACGTGGGATGCTCCGATAGTGCGCGAACGGCCGCATCCTGCGGATCCTGCGGCTCGCAGCCGCAAGTTCGGGGGCATTGTCGCTCCACCAGCGGCGGATCTCAGGCACAGCGTTGTCGAAGGTGTGGTGGGCCTCGACGATGGTGTCGGCGTCCCTGGAGCTCGCCGGAAAGACTCCGGCGAACTTCGTACGCAGGTCGAGCATGTTCAAGCTGTACTTCGCCGATCGGGGGGCCTCCGAGCCCGGCTGCATGACGATGTGGTCCAAGTGCACGCACGCGCCGAACGGCCTCTCGTCCGCGTCGGCGCAGCGAACGCACACGCCGCTGACCGGGCGTCGCCGCGAAGGCCACTTGGCGTGCTTGCCTCCCCGGCACCCGGGACAGTACTTCGGCATGGCCGGCTGGTGCAACGTGAGGTGCTCCTTCGTGAGGCGCGACGTGTCGCAGGGCAGCACGATGTCGTCGACGGAGTCCTCAAGCTGGATCCGGAGGAAGATTTTGTCGTCCTGCATCAGGTCGCCGTCGTAGCTCGTGATGCCTCCCTCCAGCACCCGGGCAACGTGCCTAGCAGCGTCGTCTTGCCCAGGTTCCACGGCCTCGTCAACAATGCCGATCTGCGAGATCTCCTCCCCGCCCTCCTGCTCCACGTCCTTCTCGTCCTCCTCGTGCTCGTCCGCCTCCTGATCCACGTCGTCGTCTTGGGGCGGATCCGCCTCCAGAGGCAGGACGTCGTCGATCAGCGCGTCGTCGTCGACCACAGCGACGTTGACCAGCAGCCGCTTGCCTGCAGATGGGTCCCTGCGGGGCTTGGGCTGCGACTCGACGTACGGCACGAAATCGGGGTCGACCTTCACGTCGACGCGCCGGCCATCAGGCCGGAAAACGTCCGGAGCAGGAGCGAAAGGCTTCCAGGTGAACTCGAAGCCCAACTGGGCACAGCGGCGCCCAACTGTCAGCACTCGGACCGTCTCGTCCGCATCCTCCAGCACGGTTGCCTCCACGTCCTCGCCGATCTCGCTGAGGTGCGTGACGACGGCGCGATCGCAGTGGACGTTGCCTCCGCCGGTCTCGACCGCGACCTGGTCGTGGAGATCCTTGTGAGCCCCCTGGAGGCCCTTCCCCGAGGCGTCGAAGCTGGCCGCGGTGTCCAACACCCACTTATCGGAGGTCCCCCACAGGCTCTCCGACGAGCAGAGGTGCAGCTTCTTGCCGCCGCCCTTGCCCTTCTGCTTGGCGTCAGCCTCGCGCTTCGCCTTCAAGACCGCCGCGAGGTCCCGCTTGTCGCCGTCGCCGTGCTTGTAGATGCACTTGTCCCCGTGGGAACACTTGCCGTCGGCGAAAAACTTGCACCTGTCGCCGGGCTGCCGCCCGAGGGTGACCGCGGTCCCTGCTGGCCAGGCCGCGGTAGGCGTGTGAACGCTGTCCTTCCAGTGGACGTGCTTGCAATTGTCGCCGAACTTGCAACTCCCGGACCTCCAAAATCCGCAGGCGACCTGTGGGTGTTCAGGTACAAGCTTGGCTGGCTCCCTGGCCGCGGCCTTGGCCTTCCCCTTCGGGGTCGCCTGCCTGACCTGCTTCACCTGCTTCGGCGTCGGGGTCAGGGCGTCGACGGTTTTGTTCTGCGTAGCTCTCGCGCACGCCCTCCTGGCCGAATCATACAAGAACTCCAGCGTCTTCTCCGGGGCGTCGTCGAGGGCGCGGTCGAACTGAGCAAACTCGAAAGCGAGGTCTGGAACCTTCCGGAGCTCAGGCTCGACGATCGCGAGTAGCAGCGCCTCGTCCGGCTCGACTGTCATTAGGGCGAGCCTGGCGTCCAGGGCGTCCAAATACACCTCGAGATCCCCATTGTACTTCAAGGCGTTGAGCGCCGTGAGGTGGACGCGGTGCGCCTTGCCGTGGTCGAGCTCAAAGCGCCGGAGGATCATGTAGAGGACCGCCCTGCCGGACGTGGGCGTGCCGAGGCGCGCGTTCTTCTCCTGGTAGAGCGTCAGCTGGCGGTCTATGGCGCCGGAAGCGCCGGACTTCAGCGCAGAGCAGAGCTCCGTGTCGAAGAGGTCCCATTTCTTGGGGATGTACTCGACGTCCTCGACGCGGCCGGCCTCGAACGCGCTCTTCACGTACTTCATCGCCCTGACCTTTGAGCGATTCGAAACACGGCAACACTCTGTCATCAAAGCGTTGGTCCACTTCCGGAGACCAGCTGCACTCGTGAGGGGGTCGATCTTCATCTCCTTCACCGTCGTGCGGCGGCGCATGAAGGCCTCGTCCTCGTCCTCGCTGTCGCTGCTGGCAATGCAGTGCTGCGCTGGCGGGCTCGCCCCGATGCCTGAACTTGGCACCGTGCCCTGCGACGCTGCTGACGGCATCGCCGGTGCGGCGGCCAGCGGAGCTGTTGCCGTAGGGTCTACGCGACTACGATTCGCCGCGTCCCCGATACGGAATCCCGAAGACGTCAACGGGTTGACGACTCTCTTGGCGAGCGGGGGCAGCATGGTGATCGGCGCACGCGGCGGTGGCGCCGGCGTCATCCCGACGTGCTGCGCGGATCTCTGAGCCACAGCCAGCTCCCGCCTGACCTCGGCCACCTTCCGCATCTCACTTTCCGCCAGTGCCTCTGTCCTCGTTGCCCTGGCGGTCGCCTCCGCGCAGCGCTGGAAGGCGTCGCTGATCTCGTTCCCCAACTTCTGGATGTACTCATTGGCCTCCGTGCTGAACACCTCAGAGTACCTGTTGCTCTCCTGAAGCTGCTCGTGGGTGGAGTCGCTCTGCCATCGCCACACCGCCGCCTCCTCGGACTCCTCGTGGACATGCTCTCGCAGCATGTCGATCCGCTCCTCGAAGACAGACTGCTCGTCGAGGAACAGCTTCTCCCGCGCCTCCACAGCGATCTGCTGGCGGGCCGTGGCGACGGCCTGCACGCGGGCGGCCTCAGCCGCGCGGGTGTGGGCGCGCAGCTCCAGCACGTCATTGCGCCCTTCGAGGTGGACGCACTCGTTTCGCAAGCCCTCTTCGGTCAAGCGCACGCGGCGCTCGGCGTTCGCCTCGAGCTCGCGGAACCTCGCGGCGACCTGCCGCTCGACCCCTTCCTCGGTCAAGAGGAACTGCTGCTGTTGTACGCCGAGTTCACCGTGAAGCTCTGCTCGGCAGCGGTCGCGGCATTCTTCCGCAATGCCCTCGACCACCTGCCTCCATCGAACATCCTGGTTCTGGGCCGCCTCGTGCTCTACGATCTCGACGCGCTGGCGGAGCTCCGCGAAGAGCTGCTGGTCCCTTAGCCGTTCGCGCTCTTGCGCCTCGGCCCGGATCGCCTGCATCCCGTGTCTCGCGCTGTGCTCCGCCGCCTGAATTGCCTCGTCCCTCACGCTGCTCTCGACAACCGCCTCGGCTGCGTAACGCTCTCGCAGTCGTCGTGCAACTGTCTCCTCTGCCTCCCAACGACTGCGTCTTGCTTCCACTTCGAACTCCTCCATCCTCTCGTGGATCCTCTCCTCGTCGACGTTCTCGATGATCCTGCTCAGCTCCCGGGCGAAGTCGGCGCTCAAGTCGGCCGCCTCGTCCGCGATCGGGATGTGGGGGGACCGGCTACGGTCCGCTGCTCCCTGCTGCTCCTGACGGCCCGGACTCGGCGGACCAGCCACCGGGTCCATCCCCGGCGGGCCTGCCAGTGGAATCAACGTTGGTCGATACGCCATTGTGGTTGAAAGCAAGGCTCTTAACTGTGGAAAAGACAAGTGTCTGTTGTTCCAACCGCCCTAGCTCTTGCTCGGTATTCTGGTTCCCGTTGGCCTCTACGTTGGCCTCGCTCGTTATGGTTTGTTGCTCGGTCCCCTGGACCTCCGTGTAGTACTGGGTTCTAGCTCTGACTTGCTCCCCGGCCCGTTTGGTCCGAGGTCGCCACTTGGCCTTTTTTCCCATGCACCGGCACGTGGATCACAGAAGATACTGGCAGTTCAACCTGGTTAGGCTACAAACCCGTTTGGGCTTGAGCCAAAGTTGCATCGGAACGGAGAGCAGTGTCAAACACTTTTGTCTAACAGCTCGGTTCCCCTTCACGCTCTACATTATGCGCAAGTGTGCACACGTCTTCTATCCCACTTAGTGGGATAACTGGTTTCTGCAAGATCCTATACACACGCGCCGTGGTGAAAAAAAAAAAAAAAAGACAAAAAAAGAAAAAAAAAAAAAAGACAAAAATAAAAAAAAACTAAAAACAAAAAAAAAAAAAAAAAAAAAAAATAGAAAAAAAAAAAAAAAAAAAAAGCCGCCCGAAAAAAAAAAAAAAGAAAAAAAAAAAAACAAAAAAAAAAAAAAAAACAAAAAAAAAAAAAAAAAAAAAAAAGGCGCCACCAGCCCGGCGGAAATCGGTCCGACAAGTCGGCTTGGGCACAGAGACGCAACACTCCCCAGAGCACTCGCAACCGAGGCGCGCCGCGGTGAGCGCCGAATGGCGCCACCAGGCCGGCGGCCACGAGGCAGAAGTGGGACGATCACGGCACCCCGGAACCAGCACACGGCAAGGCCACAGCCTGGGGCCCGCACTGCCGCGGTGAGCCGCCAGAAGGCGCCACCAGACCGGCAAGTGCAAGACCTTTGTGCACAGAAGTGCATCCCGAATTATTGAAACAAGTAATAACTGCCCGAATTTCCGCCCCGAGTCACATACACAGTTTCGACTCCGGGCACACTGAGGCGGACAAATCGTGCCCCCCCCCCTTGAGGCCTGAGGGCGGCAACAGGGGGGAAAAAAACACAACATGTTATCACACCTGCTATACATGCGTACAATCACTCACTCTGACTCTATTCTGATATGTCAGAAACAAGGATGCCGCCACACAGTGTCTCAGCCTGATGTGTCAGAAACAAGGATGCTGCCACACAGTGTCTCTCCCCTGCCGGCACGAGCGGCGGCGTTCGCAATGGGATCTCATCCACAGACGACGCCGAAATAAAGTCGTCGGGGCGGAGGGGGCGGTGCGCCGGGGTGCTGGGGAGCGACGCGTAGCGACACATGTCGACACAACGCCGAAATAGGGCGACGACGACGCCGAAATAAAGTCGTCGGGGCGGAGAGGGCGGTGCGCTGGGCTGCTGGGGAAAGCGACGCATGTCGACACAACGCCGAAATAGGGCGACGACGACGCCGAAATAAAGTGGTCGGGGCGGAGAGGGCGGTGCGCTGGGCTGCGGGGGAAAAGGACCGGTGGGGGGTGGGCGACGAACTACCGAAATTGAATTTGTCGGGCGGAGGGGCAGCGCTCCTGGCTTGCTGAGGAGAGGTAAGGGGGGTGGGGGCGACGACGACGCCGAAACAAAGTCGTCGGGCGGCAGGGCGCGGTGCGCTGGGGTGCTGGGGAAGCGCGCTAGCTGACGACACAGGCAGAACAACGCCGAAATACAGTGTCCGGGGCGGAGGGGGCAGACGAGCTGGCTGCTGAGGAGAGGGATAGGGGGGGGGGGGGTGGGGCGACGACGACTCCGAAATAAGTCGTCGGTGCGGAGGGGGCGGTGCGCTGGGGTGGCTGGGGAGCGACACATAGCGACGCAATGTCGACGACGACGCCGAAATAAAATGGTCGGGGCGGAGGTGGCAGCGCGCTGAGCTGCTGAGGAGAAGGAGAGGGGGGGTGGGGGCGACGACGACGCCGAAATAAAGTCGTCGGGGCGGAGGGGGCGGTGCGCTGGGGTGCTGGGGAGCGACACATAGCGACACATGTCGGCACATATCGACATATAGAGACATATATCGACACACACACATATCGACGCATAGCGGCACACAGCGACACATAGCGACGCACACATGGAGATCCCATAGCTACACACAGCGACACTATAGCGGCACATGAAGGACACAAGGCACACAGCGACCATAAGCGACACATGAAAGGCACAAGGCAGCTGGGGGGAGCGACGACGACGCCGAAATAATGGTGCCGGAGCTCTAGACCCCTCGCCTCTACCACCACAACCCTGTTTGCAAGAGAATAATAGTTCTAGTAGTAGTAGTAGTAGTAGTAGTAGTAGTCGTAGTAGTATTAGTGAGTAGCAGTAGCAGGTAGCAGTAGCATTAGTAGTAAGTAGATTGTATAGCAGTGTAGTGGTAGTAGTGGTAGTAGTGGTAGTAGTGGTAGTAGTAGTAGTAGTAGTAGTAGTAGTAGTAGTAGTAGTAGTAGTAGTAGTAGTAGTAGTAGTAACAGTAGTAGTAGTAGTAGTAGTAGTAGTAATAAAAATTCAAATAAAAGAAATAAAAAAATAGAAAGTACACCAGAGAAAAACCCAAATCAATGGAAGGTTTTCGCTGAGGAGATCGACCAGGAACCTGGGAGCCCATGAACCCAGAACCCACCGAAATCGGCCCGGAACCAATAACCGGGAGCCCTGGAACCGGGAACCTGGAAACCCAGCCTGCTGCCAAAATCGGCGGGAACTTTCGCCAAATCGTTCAACTTCTGCTAGGACCCCGTCAGTACAAGCACTGATTGGGGAATAGTATGTGTAGTAGAAGTGATACGAGTAGTAGTAGTAGTAGTAGTAGTAGTAGCAGTAGTAGTAGTAGTAGTAACAGTAACAGTAGCAGTAGTAGTAGTAGTAGTAGTAGTAGTAGTAGTAGTAGTAGTAGTAGTAGTAGTAGTAGTAGTAGTAGTAGTAGTAGTAGTAACAGTACTTGTAGTAGTAATACTATCAGCAGTAGTAGCAGCAGTAGTATGAGGATCGGTGACGGCGCACAGGCGGCGGTGTGCAGGCCAGCGGCGGTGACGGCCCTGGCGGCGACGGCTGCTTGCCTCGCGCGGCCGCGTGGCTCAAGAGGAGAAAGGGCCCCTCCTCCTCCCCCCCTCCGAGGCGCGAGGAGGCTTGGGGGCCCGCCTGGGTTCGAGGGCCCGCAAGGGCCCAGAGGGCTCGGGGGCGGCACCGGGAGGCCGCTCCCGGAGGCCCAGAGGGGCCGAGGCTCCAGGTGAGCCTCACGTGGGGGCTGCTCCGGGAAACGCTTTCCCGAGCGGGCCCGAGCCCGGGCGATGACGACGCCCCAGCGGGCGCCTCGCGCGGAGCTGGGCGACGCCGAGGCGGGCGACGCCGAGGCGGGCGCGGAGGCTGGCGCGCCGTCGACGCAGGCGGCCGCGGCCCCGTTGGCGGCGGCCGGCGCCGGCGTGGAGGTGGCTGGCTTCGACGGCTCGCTGCTGGAGGCCATCGCCGACGGCGTCGCGGCGCAGCCGCCGCTGCTGGCCTTCGGCGCCTGGGTGCAGTGGCGTGCCGGCCCAGGGCGCCGGCTCCGCACGGCGCCAGCGATCGCGGCCAGCGAGAGCGCGCTCTGGCGGAGCACGATGGAGGCGCTGCACGGCCAGGACTGGCAGGCGCGGCTGCGCACGCAAGCGCCCGCCGCGGCTCGCAGCCCTGCGACGCCGGCAGCTGCGCAGCCGCAGGCGGCGGAGGACGTCCTGAGGCTGCTGGACTCGCCGGCTCGCGCGTCCGACGCGGGCTCCGATGCCACGGGAGCGCTGTCGGACGGCAGCTGGGGGCCGCTCACGGACGGGGAGGTCTTGGAGCGGCTGCTGAAGGACGTGGAGCCGCACGAGTCGATGCGCGACTTCGAGCGGCGGCTGCTGCGGGCGCGAGCGGTGCTGACGCTGCGGCGGCAGGCGGTGTCGGAAGGCGCTGTGGAGTTCGGCATGAGGAAGGCCCGCTTCCTGGTGGAGGCGCGGGCCCACTGTGAGGGCGTGGTGGCAGCGCTGGAGGCGAGGCTGCGCTCGGTGCTGGACGTGGAGACGGACGACGCCGACGAGGACGTGCGGGCGATCATGGACCTCCTCGCGGTGGCGCGCGGCGGCGGCAGTGCTCGAGACGCGGTGGCTGGCGGAGTTTCGGCGCGGCCCCCTCAGGATCGAGCCCCTCCCGCTGGTCCCGCAGACGTCGGCGCTGCTCCAGTGACGCCCGCCTTTCCCTTGTTCGGCGAGGACCTGCCGCCCGGGCTCCCTCCGAGAGGCGGGGCGGCCGAGGCGGGTTCAGCGGAGCCCAGCTTGGCGGCGGCGCTGCAAGGCCTCGCAGGAGCGCTGGGGCGGCGGGCCGACAAGAAGTCGTCCACGATCCAGGTGAAGCCGCAGTATAGCCTGCCGACGTTGGGCGACGGCGACTTCGACGTGGACTCGTTCGTGGAGGAGTTCGAGGAGATGGTTGGCTTGGCGAACGACGGCGCGGGCATGTCGGCGACCGAGATGGCGCGCGTGCTGGGGACCTGCCTGAAGGGCTCGCGGCAGCGGGCTTACAAGGTCGAGCTGAAGCAGGCGCGCCGTTCGGGAAGGCTTGCGGCGGACCCCGATGAGGTGTACCAGAACCTGAAGGAGCGGCTGATGGAGTTCAAGGAGCGCTTGCTTGAGAAGCAGCAGCGGCTCAACGCCGAGTGGAGGACGCTCTCGCGCGGCAAGATGAGCGCGCTGGAGTTTCAGGCAACGTTCGAGAATATCGTGGCGGAGATGGAGCTGGCTGGGATGGGCAAGTCCGACCGCGACCTGCTGCTCGGCTACCTGGCGCTCATCCCCCCCGCGCACCGTGCTGAGGTGCTCAAGGATCGCCGAGTGTATCAGCGGTCTGGCGCTCAGCCCGAGGTCCGCGGCGTCGAGACATGGAGGGAGGCCCACCGCGTGCTGCTGAAGCTGGAGGAGGCCGAGAGCTCGGCCAAGGCGCTCGTCGCGGCGGTGGGCTCGGACTTGGCGCCCAGCCCGGGCGGCGGCGGCGGCGGCCGGCGCCGGCGCGGAGGCGGGGGCGGTGATCAGGAGCCGCCCGAGGTCGGCGCTGTCGGCGGCTCCGGCGGCGCCAGCGCTGAGGCCCCCTTGAAGATCTGCTACCAGATGAGGGACAGCGGCACGTGCGCGCGCGGAGACGCCCGCAGGTTCTCGCACGACAGGGCTGCTATCGCCGACGCGCGGAGGACCAAGAAGGACGCGACCGGGCCGAAGGGCAAGGGCGCGGACGGCAAGAAGGGCAAGGGCTCGGACGACGGCGGCAATGGCGGTCAGAAGTCGCAGCTCTGCCTGCAGTTCCTCCGGGGTGCGTGCAGCAAGAGCGAGAAGGACTGCAAGTTCAGCCACTCGGGTAAGGCAGCTCAGAAGGTCATCGCGGCAGTCTACGCTGGCGCGGCCGCAGCTAAGGCGCCGCCGCCGAGCTTCGGCAGCGCGGGCTCCTCCGGCAGCGGCCAGGGAGCAGCGCCTGCGGCCGAAGAGGCTGCGCGGCCTGCTGCCTCCAGCGCGGCGCCGAAGGTGCAAGCTGCGGCGGGTGGCAAGCTCGAATGGGTGCGGCCCTGTGGCGGCGTCTTCGGTCCGAGCTACGACCTCCCGCAAGTGAACGTCATCAGGGGTTCGCCTTCGCCCGAAGGAGCGCTGAAGGACTTGGACCAGATTCCCGCCAGCGCCTGGACGCAGGTGCAGGAGCCCGACGACGGTTACCACTACTTGTGCCACACGCACGTCTACGGCCTCGGCATCAGGACGCCCCTTGATGGCGGGGCGGTGTTCTCCTTGACGTGGGAGGCGACAATCGTTAGCATCATCAACAGCGCGATCGCGGAGGGCAAGTCTCCTGAGGACCCCGACTGGCCGATCGCGGGCTTAATGCACTGGGGCCGGGACTCGAAGGCTGCGTCAGTGGCGGACAAGGGCGACTTGAAGATCCGGGGCATGGTGGACCTGCGCCTGGCCTTCGATGGGCTAGATGGTACGCGAGTCGTTCGTGTATTTCGCCTTCGTCTTCTGCGCGGGGGTTGGGACAGGCCGCTTCTCATCATTCTTGGAGCCCCAGCGCTCGACACACCCCCCCTGGGAATCGGGCACCGGCCTACGCTGCAGGGCCACTACCTGCCGGGGCTGGGCATCACGGTCAAGCGCGCGGAGGCCGACGCGGTGCAAGCGAAGCTGTTGACCATCGCGGCGGTGTTCTCGGAGTGCGATGTCGACAGGCGTCGAGGCGAGGATCGTCGGGCTGCCAGTGCTGTAGGATCCCTAGTGTGGACCGGCGCGGCCTGCCCGAGCTACCCCATCTGCATGGTCGGCGGCCAGTGCCCCGCGGAGTTCGGCGGCGGCGACACGGGCGTGATCGTTCTCGACGATTCGGAGTCCAGCATCCCCATCTACCTGAGCGGCAAGGAGGGCGTGCGACTGGAGCTCGGCGATTGCGCACTGGTGCCAGCCCGCGCTAGCAGCTTCGCGGCGGGTGCCGTCGGCGATGTGGTGGCGAATGGCGCGGCGGCTGTCTGGGCCGCCCCTGGCCCTTGGCTCGGCCGGGAGCAGCTCATCCTGGTCGGCAACTGGGACCAGCCCGGCGTCAGCATCGAGGTCGGCGACATCGTGGGCGCAGTGATTCAGACCGATGGCGAGCCGGCCGGCGACGACCCTTCGGTGGCGCACGCGTGGCAAGATTGGGACGAGCTTCGGGACATCGTCGAGCTGGAGGTGCCGACGGATGAATACTACGCCGAGCGGCTGGTCTACTGGCAGCGGAAGTACCCGAAGGCGGCTACCACCCTCCTCGAGCACCTCTTGGCGGTCGAAGGCTTGCTTGACGTGTGCATCGCGGCCGGGTACTCCATGGGTGCCGAGAAGTCCCTCGATAGGCTAGCACAGCCCTCCATCGAGGCGCTCGGCGAGATCGTAGGCCGCGAGGGCAGCGAGGCGTGCGAACGGCACCTGGAGCTTATCAAGAACTGGTCAGTGCTCGAGGACGTGGCTGCGCTGCGACGGTTCCTTGGCACGTTCAACTGGATCCGCGGCCACTTCCCCAAGGAGGTGCAGAAGCCGCTGGGGATCCTCACGCAGCAGCTCAAGAAGGACGCCGAGTGGCCGATGACCCCCGAGAAGGTCGCAGCCCAGCGCGCCATTCAGCAGCTAGCGTGCGAGGCCATCCGCCTCGCGGTGATCGACATGGTCGGGGCGATCTCCAAGGACCGCCCGCTCGAGCAAGTCGCGGACTTCTGCCCCTATGGATGGGGCGGCAGCGTGTATCAGCTGGCCGCCGACCGGCGCACGCTCAACGTGTTGGCGATGCACGGCGGCTGCCTCAGCTTGGCGCAGAGCAATTGGCACCCCCGCCGGGGCGAGCTGTATGCGCAGCGTGAGACCAGGCGGGAGGCACGTAAGGACTTCGGTCAGCTGCCCGCCCTGTGCTGGACGGACCACGCGGCAGCGGTGAAGGACGCGACGGGCGAAGCCGAGACGGACTCCACCGTCATCCGCTGGGTCGGCGAGATCGAGAGCGACGGCTTCAGACTGATGAATCTCTCCGGGCGCAGCGCGGCCCTTGGTGATGGCCCCTCCCGAGAGAACGAGGCCCACGGCAAGTTTCTGCGCGAGCAGGCTCACTCCCTGGCGAACATCACGATCGAGGACATCATCGGCGATGACTACCGCCCAGGTGAGGGCGTCCCTTGGGGCCTGGACGAGACCCCCGACGCGGCCGCCTTGCAGCTGGTAGCCGTGGCCGGGGCGGAGCGCGAGAAGGGCGACTCCATCGCGCTGTACCTGCCCGACTATGGGTGCGAGAGGCGGCGGAGCGCAGAGCAGGCGCGGGCAGCTCGACAGCTGCAGCTGGCGGCGCCAGGCTTGCGGCTTCGCATGGTCCCGCACGACCCCCCGCTGGCGGACGGTGCCGGCGGCCTGTACTACATCGCGCCTCCTCGCTTCCCAGGTGATGCGAGTAGCAAGGCGCGGAAGCAGCTTCGCAATGACGTGCTGACCGCGGTGGCCGCCGTCCTGCGAGAGAGCGCTGCGCGGTGGCCCAAGATCGTGATCGGGACCGGCCACGGCGGGCTGGTGGCGGCTGCAGCGGCCCACCCCAGAGTGGCGGAGGCCGCGCTCGCGCTGCGGTACGCGAGAGAGGCGGAGGGCATGCAGATCGCGGAGGCGTGG
>CAUYUJ010012147.1:148516-168864 GCA_963575745.1 Prorocentrum cordatum | reverse complement strand
ATCATCATCATCATCATCATCATCATCATCATCATCATCATCATCATCATCATCAACATCGTCAACATCGTCATCGTCATCGTCATCATCATCATCATCATCATCCGTGTTCTCCTCCTCCTCCTCCTCATCCTCATCATCATCATCACCACCACCATCACCACCACCACCACCACCACCATCATCATCATCATCATCATCATCATCATCAGCAGCAGCATCATCATCATCATCATCATCATCATCATCATCATCATCATCATCAGCAACATCATCATCATCAACAACATCATCATCATCATGATCATCATCATCCTCTTCCCCATCCTCTCCTCATCATCAAAATAGTCATCATCGTCATCGTCATCATCACCATCAGCAGCATCATCATTAACTTCATCCGCACCATCATCATAGTCATAAGCACCATCCTCATCATAATCAACAACATCATCATTGTTATCACCACCATACATCAGCATTAGCATCAACAGCATCAGCCTCATCATAATCACCATCACCCCCAGCATCATCCGCATCATCCTCATCATCATAATCAGCATCCACGTTACCATTCCCATAAGCATCAACAGCATCACCATCATTTTCGTCGCCGCCATACTCATAACAACAATCCGCATTATCATCTGTGACATCATCATCAGCATCACCATCATCGTCCTATACATCATCGTCGGCGTCGTCCTCACCACCATCGTCATTATCATCACCATCCCCACGATCACTCACCACCATCAGCATGATCATTCACTACATAACCACCATCATCACCAATAACATCATCATCCTTCTCGCCATCAGCATTATCATCATCAGCATCATCCTCATGGTTTTCCTCATCCTCCTCCTTCTGCCACGTTCCTCCTCCTCGTTATGCATGTTGCCCTCGTCCGCATGCTCTCCCCCACCTCGTACATACATACATGCATACACATATATATATATATATATATATATATATATGCATATATAAATACATACATATGATACAATATGATATAAAGATATATAATGGTATACAATGGCATAAACCATAATAAAATTAATATGATGTGATATTACAGAATATGATGTCACATGATAAGTTTTCATACCATATCAGAAAATGCCATATCATGTAATGCAATATAAAATAATACGGTGCATCATGTTATACTTTAATATGATATAATATGATACAATATGAAATAATGTCATACAATATGATACAATACAATACAATAATATACCATATATAATAAGCTGCACTCTAACATGATATGTTAGCTTCTATAATAAAATATCATATAATATATTCTACATACTAGAAGTTATTACAATAGAATGAAATATCATAGAGTACAAAACAACACCATACAATTTAATACAGTACCAAATACTATAACGCACCATATTTAGCAATACGACATACTAGAATGTACCATACTGTACTTATATTATGATATAATATTGTAGAATATTACATTAATGAAATAATACAATATGTTACAACTTAACACAATAAATTATAAATACATTGTACTATATGGTAACATGCTACATAATAATATTAGGTATACGATGTTGTATAACATTGCATAATATACTATACTGAAATATTATATGTTACGATATAAGATGATATAATATAAACAAAGCATGCGACGGTAGCCCTGGCGGTCGCAAGCGCGTCGGCAGCGCCAGCGGGCCGGGCCGAGAAGAGAGACAGAAAGAGAGAGAGAGAGAGAGAGAGAGAGACACACACACACACGCACACACACACACAAACACTTTTGCGGCGGCGGCTCGGCAGAGTGACTGCGCTGGCGGGTAGGGCACACGCAGGGCACTCAAGTGCGAATTAAGCCGCGATGCGCGACAAGGGAAGGGGAAGGCCCGGCGCGGGCGGGAGGGGGACGGAAGCAGGGGCCGCTCAGAGCGGGGCCAGGCCGCGGCATGGACGGCGCCGCGGCGGCGGGGCGGCAGCCGCGGGGCAGCCGGGGGAGGGTAGCAGCCAGGGGCCGCCGCGCGAGGCGGGGGGTAAGACACTGTTGGGGACGGGCAGCACAGCATGGCGGCCGCGCGACGAGACCGAACCGACATTCCAGGCGACAGAGCAGCCGGAGAAGACCACCTCAGGAGATGGGCCGGCGGGCAGCTGGGAAGAGCCCAGCAGGCGAAGCGAGAAGAAGCGCCGAGACCCATGGACCTGCGAGGCGTCAGATGGCGGGCGGCCCCGGCACCCCCGGTTAAGGACCGCGGGGGGGGGCGGAGCAGCGGGCGAGCAGACCCAGCAGCGGAGCCGGAACGAGGACCGCAAGCAAGCCTGCAGACCAAGCAAAGAGGGGCCTGGCCCGGAGGGCGGCCAAGGTCGACCAGCCCCCAAGAACCAGAGAGGGCCAGACAGACAGGGCGGAGGCCACAGGCAACGCCTGCCCAAAACCCTGCAGAAAACCAGCGACCCGTCAAGCCGGGGCAAGGGATGCAACGGCGGGGACGGGGCCTCCACCCGGACAAACGGCCAAGGCGGCAGTTCCAAGGACAAGCAGAGAAGCACGGTGGACGCGGCCCGAGAGCACGCGGGGGTGGACGCCAAGAGCGAGAGCAGAGGCGCCACCCGGAAAGGCCGAGCGCGCGCGGGGGGGCACCAACGGGCGCAAAAGGCGCAGAGACAAGCCCCAAACAGGTGCACCAGCAGCGCGGCGGTCGAGCAGACGACCCACAGGGGGGCCGCCAGGCGAGCGGGGCGGGGCGGAGGACGCCGCGGAGCTGCGCCAGCTATTGCCCGAGGGCGCCCGCGGCAAGGCCGCATAAGCGGAAAGCGAAGCAAACGAACCCGGCGGACAGCCGGGGGGGCGGCCCTGCCGGGCGGGGGGCAGCACCGAGGCGCAACAGAGAACGGGCGAAACCCCAGCGAAGGAGGCGGCCGCCCAGGCGGAAGGCGGCGAGGGGGCGGGCGCGGGGCCGCACGGAGCTGGGCCACGGAGTGGCGGATCGCTGCAGCCGGTGGGGGGGCGGGCAGGCCCGCTGCCAGCGGCGACTGGAGAACCCCGACCACCGCTGCCGAGTGGGGCCGTTGCTGGGCTGGGGGGGTCAGCAGGCCCCCGCGCCCGCAGGGCGGGCCAAGCCCCGAGAGCACCGGGGGGGCGGGGGCGCACGCCCAGGAGCCAGCGCGGAGCGGCGGCGCGGAGGCGGCGAGAGCAGAGCGGACAGCACCAGAGGTGGTGGCACCGCACGGAGGCGCCAGCAAAAAGGAGGGCGCGGGGGGGCACGCGCGGGGCCGCTCCGGAGGGGGGCAGCGTCGTCGACGGAGTCGTCGGCGTCTGCAGGGGCGTCGCCAGCGTCGAGTCGGCGTTGGCGTCGGCGTCGGCGTCGGCGGAATCGCCGGCGCCGGCGCCGGCGCGGGCGCAGGCGTCAGCGTCGGCCACGCGCGCTGACTCCAGCGCTGTAGCTGACGACGCCGGGCCCCAGCGTAGTCTCTCGAATCTCGCTGAGCAGCGCCGCCAGGGCGGCGCGGGCGTCGCAGCCACAATCGTGGACGGAACACACCTTGCCCAACTTTGCCTCGGCCGCCGACCGAACGCAATTTACCCGACTGGGTAGCAGCCGCCAAACTTGCACCATGCATACATTATCTTCGACAACTAACGCCGGGACTTCACGGTCAGCGACGGCGTCGGCGTCAGCGACGGCGTCGGCGTCCGCGACGGCGCCTGCGTCGGCGGAAGCGTCGGCGCCGCGTCGGCGTCGGCGCCAGCGTCGGCGACGGAGCCGTCGGAGCCGCCTGCCGGCGGCGGCGCCGGCGTCGGAAACGGAAGCGTGGAGGCGGGGCGCCGTCGGCGCCAGCGTAGGGGCGCGCCCACCGAGGCGATAGAAACAAATGGCGCTCCAGGGCGAGGGCTGCCAGGGCGAGATAAAGCGGGGGGGCGGGCGCGGCCCGCAGCCGAGGAGATGGGGGGGGCGGCGGCAGCGCGCGGCGCCGCCGCGGGCGGGGGGGGGATCGAGCCAGGGTGGCGACGAGGCCAGAAGGCGGAAGAAGCCGCGAAGGAGGGCGGCGCCGTGCCGGTCGCGGCCGGCCCTCCTGCGCAAGGGTTGCCAGGGCGAGGCAGGGCGGGGGGGCGGGCGAGGTCGGCGCGGCAGGCGGAGCGAGCGGCGGGGGCGGCGGCGACACGCGGCGCCGCCGCGGGCGGGGAGACAGAATCAGGGTGGCGACGAGGCCAGCAGGTGGAGGAAGCTGCGAAAGAAGGCGGCGCCGCGTCGGCGGCGCCGCGTCGGCCAGGGCCTCCGGTGCCACCACCGCGCCGAGCGCAGTACCTGGTCCGGGCCGCACTGGGTTCGCCGCCCGCGCGATGTATCCTTCTGACCGCGACAGCCAGACCCCCCCCTGCATAAGGGGGGTCGTGAGGGACCTCCTGGGACGGGGACGGCGAGGACGGCGCGCTGTCCGCCCCGGGGGGCACTGGGGTAGCCCTCGGCGCCGGAGCTGCCAGCGCCCGTCGCCGCTTGGGCGGGGGGGCAGGGAAGGGCAGTCAGCGTTGGCAGGGGATGCTCGTTGCGATGGCAGTCGGCGACGCCCCGCGGGCAGGTCGTCGCAGAGCCGGCAGAACGCAAGGGGGGTCGCCAGGCGCCGCCCCGCCTGAGCTGCGGCGCATGATCTTTAACGGAAAGTTCACACTCTTACTTTGAAGGGGCTGTTTGCCAAAGGGAACGAGCCTTTTGGTAGAGTGATCCTGCTCTGTTGCGCGACAGCCGCGGCGGCGCGCCCAAATTTCCGAGCCGCGTCGCGCGCTCGCGCCCTGCGCGACCCGATGCAACGCGACCCCGGTTACTCGAGCAATGCATCGGGGGGCGACTTGGCGGGGAAAACAAGACCGCGGCCCTGAAGAGCGAAGAAGCGGCTTCACTAACGCGAGGAAGCGGCTTTACTGAAGCGAGAAAACGGCGCTACTATAACGAGAGGACAACCGCTCAATGCGCCCCAATAAACGACTCATTGCGAAAACCGGAAAAAATGTTTTAGCACAGCGGAGAGACGGCTGGGGCCAAACTGCGCGCAAAAAGTTCGCCACCCTCAGAAGATCTGGCGCGGGGCTCCAGGAACGAGGGCGGGGCGCAAGTTGGCCCGTGGGCCCAGGCCCTGTCGCCGCCGTCGCCGACGTTCGTCGTCGCCGCCGTCGCCGTTGCCGCCGTCGCCATCGCCGTCGGCGCCGACGCCGCCGCCGTCGTCACCGTCGCCGCCGCCGTCGCCGCGACGCCCGCGCATTCACGTTATTACCAGCGGCGGGTCGCGCGCGGCCGCGCGCGCCACTGCGCTCGCATTTCCGCTCCTCCGACGGAAAACCCGGGCGGGTATCGCGTTTTTGCTTCCACCCATAACTTTCTTATCAAGTGATAATGGGAAAATTACGCATCGGATGACCCACCCGCGCAGGATGGCGCACCTGCGCGCCGATGTCCAGCCGCGGCGACGAAGGACACTCGATGCGCTCGCGATGGCGACGCTGCGCCATGCTATCCTTCCGAGGCGACAGGGAAGAATCCCCACACACGCCCACAGCCCCCATTCCTCCTTCCACCCCGGCGGAAGCGTCACCGAACAAGAGCCCAAGGGTTCGCGCGCACCCTCCCTGAGCCCAGCGGGACCCTGCGGGGAGGGGGCCCAGTTGACTGACGGGCCTGGGTCGGCACAGCCGCGATATAGCTGGTCGCTGCAGAGGGTTCTCTCGTCCGTCGGGGAGGCACCTCTGCTTCGCGTCGACCCCGGCCCCTTCGCCCCACCTCCAGCCGCCGGCCCCCCAGCAGCTCCGGGCGCCAGGCGGCGAGCGGCGGGGCGGGGGGGGCGTCGAACAATAGCGCCAATGGTTGGAATCAGCAGACGAGGTCCGCCCCTAGGCGGGGAGCCCGATAAAACGCCCCGCGGGCCCTCGGATCCGCCAGGAGGAAGGAGATGGAGGACCCCGGGGGCCCCCTCGTCGCGGATGCAATCCGAAGCGGGTGCGCCGACGCCCTGGCATTGCCCCGCGGGGGCGGAGGGGGCGGTTCAGGAACCGCCCTGGGATGCAGGCGCATGCACTCGTGGCTGGGGGGCGTCGGCGATCTCCGTCGCCAACCTCCCGCGCTTCACGCACACACCCCTGTCGGGGGTGCGACTCGGGGCGGCCGTAGCCGGGCAGGGGCAGCCAGGCGCCCCAGGAAGGCGCAGCAGCGTGGAGAGGACCCACCTGGGAAGAGACGTCAACGCCCGCCCCGCCGGCGGGGCGATCGCGGACAACTTCAGCCCCCAACTTGGGACGCTCACGGCGCCCCACCGCCAGCGGGGGATCACTCGCCTGGAAGGGCCGTCTCGGGGCCCGTCGAAACGACGCGCGAGGGGCTCGGCAGCAGCGGGGGCCTCCGCCTCCGCCGCGTAGGTTGAGGCTGCTGCCCGCGCCGCTGCGCCCGACCAGACCCGGGGGGCCCCGCCCGGGCATCGGGCCTGGGCATGGCCCCCGTCCAAGGGGCGACGACGCGATCAGGTCCAGCTCCAGGCCCCAGCGGCGGCGGCCCCCAGGCGGCCCCGGGCGCTGGGCGGCGGGCGGCGGGGCCGGGGGACACCGAACAGGTGCATCAATCGTTGGAATCAGCGGATGCGGTCCGACCAGCGGCGGCAGCTCCCCAGCGGCTCAGGGCGCAGGGCGGCGGGCGACGCGGCAGGGGAGGCACCGAACAGGTGCGTAAATTATTGAAATGAGCGGACGCTGTCCGACCTGGGGCGGGAAATTCAAAACGGCCCGAAGGTCAAAAGCGCTCGTGGCAAGGGGTGCGTCGGCGATCTCCGTCGACCCCCCCCCCCCCGTTTCTCATCTCCCCCGTCAGGGGGGCTACTCGGAGCGGACGTAGCAGATCAGGGCAAGCCAGGCGCCCTGGGATAGCACTCGGCGAGGCGCGCAGCAGCGCGCAAAGGACCCACCCAGGCAGACACGTCAACGCCCGCCCCCGCCGGAGGGGCGATCGCGGGCAACTTCAGCCCCCTACTTAAGACGCCCACGGCGCCCCATCGCCAGCGAGGGATCGCTGGGCCGAGGAGGGCAGTCTCGGGGCCCGCACACGACGCGAAGGGCCCAGCAGCAGCGGGGGCCCCCGGCCCCCGCCGTGCTTGTCGAGGCTGCTGCCCGCACCGCTGCGCCCGACCAGACCCGCGGGGCGCCCCTCTGGGCTTCGGGCCCCGGCATGGCCCCCGTCGAAGGGGGCGACGAATCGATCGGGTCCAGCTCCAGGCTCCACCAGCGGCGGCCCCCCGGCGGCACCGGGCGCAGGGCGGCGGGCGGCGGGGCAGGGGGGGCACCTAACAGGCGCATCAGTTTGTGGACGCAGCGGACGTGGTCCGACCTGAGGCAAGGAGTGCGGTAAAAGGTCCTGAGGATCGCACGTGTCGGGGGAGTACTTCCGCCCTGTCTCTGCAAATTGAAAATGTGCGCGCCCCGCTTAGCTTCAAGCGGAAGAGGTTCGCTCTCGCCCTGCAAATCAAAAGTGTCGGGGGAGCATCGGGCCTCTGGAGGCCCTCCGCCGTCGCCGACAGGGCGAGGCTGCCTGCGGGGGTCAGGAGGGGTTCCAAGACAGCCGCCCTGAGGGGGGGGGAGGCCGGGGGCGGCGCGGGCCCGGGATTATTCGGCTTCACCCCCAACGCTGAAACAGAGCTCAGCGGTCTCACTCCTGGTAGCTCTGGGACCGCCCTGGGGCGGGACGCCAGCGCTCGCACTCGTGGACGGGGAGGGCGTTGGCGATCTCCGTCGCCAGCGTCTTCTGTCACTCATCCCCTCTGTCGGGGGGGCGAGACGGGGCGGCCGCGCCCGGGCGGGGCGAGCTGGGCGCCCCGGGAGAGCTCTCCGCGAGACGCGCAACGGCGCGGAGAGGATCCGCCCGGGAAGAAATTTCGACACCCGCCCCGCCGGCGGGGAGACCGCAGACGATTTCCGTCCCCGATTTCAGCCCGACAAGGCCCCAGCTGCGCGCAAGGTCCTGAACGCCCAGCTCGGCGTCGTCGCCGGCCGCGCGCTCGCGCTGCATCTGACGCGCCCTGGAGAAGTCCTCCGCGCTACCCTCCGCCTGGGGCCCGACAGGGCCCCAGAAGCCGACAGGGCGCTGCGCGCCCGCCGCGAGCGGCAGGGATCTGGCGCAGAGGGCCCAGTCGCCGCGCGAGGAGCAGATCAAGCCGCCATGGATGAACATGCCGATGATCGCGACCTCGGCCAAACGATATTTGGCGATCTCGGCCGCCAACTTCTCCTGCTTTTCCCAAGCGTCGATGGACGTTAGCACCTGGACGCCAGGCCCGCCCGCCACGGCGACGCAGCCCGCGGACTGGTCCTGGATGCGCACGCCGATGCTCGCCATAGGGCGGTCAGACGACCGCCGGCGATATCAGCCGCAAACTTCTTCTGCCGGGGTCGCCCGCCGCGGCGGCGGAGCCAACGGGCTGGCCCTGGGGCAACTCGCCGAAGACGCCGCGCGCCGCGATCTGCGCCCAGCCCGTCGCGGGAACCCTGGAGATGACGTCGAGGCCGTTCGGGGTCGCGCACGCCTGGGCGGCGGCGCTCGTCGACCAGCCAAAGGACGAAGCGCGCGCCACACCAACACGACACGTCCGCCAAGGGGGGAAAGGGAGGGATGGGGAGGGGGGGGGAGGAGGGGAGGGGGGAGGGGCGGCGGAGACCAAAAAAGCGGACATCTCGCATTGAAACACAGAGGCACCCGAAAACAAATCATAGCCCAGGGTCCACATGACGAGGCGCGTCAGAGGAGGTGCCAATCTCGACCCGGGGTGAAGGGAGAGCAAAGCGACTCACCATCTGCGCACAAATGCGCGCTGAAGCTCTGATGCCCCATCCACACAATAAACTGGCGCGCGCCCTCCATCCGCGCAACGTCCAGCACGCGCCACAGAGGGGAGGGGGGGGGGGGGGGCCAACCCTTGAACATCGAGCCACGCGCGCACCACGCACACACACACACGCACGCACGCACAGTGCACGCGCACACCTCGCACGCAAACGCACGCACGCACGAGGCATACACGTACATAAGGCGCCCCCCGCCCTGACGACGCCCCCACCTATGCGGATCGCAAAGGGCCCGGCCCCTCCTAAGCTGCATCACACGCCAACAAGGCACAGAGACCCCCACCCAGAAAGGCCCGGCGCGAGACCAGACCCGGCACAACGGGCGGCCCGAAGGCGATGGCGACGCTGACAACAAAGCGAAAGCGCCGGCACTCACAGCTCACAGCACGGCGACCAGCCCGGCCAGAGCACCCCTCCACCCCGAAAACAAACCCAAGCAGATGTACCAAACAGCTCGGTCGACGCCAGCGCCCCCCGCACCCCGGCGCAGACTTGCAAGGTCGATGCCTCGGAACCCGCAAACAGACACCCAAAAGAACCAGGCCCCTGAACACTCCGCCGGGAGCGCGGCGGTCAGGCGCCCCCCAGCGCCAACGACAAGTGCGAAACCAGTAGAAACTTCCAGAGACGGCAACCGCCCCTCGCCAAGGAACTGCCGAGCGATGCCCCCCGCCCTGGCAGCAGCACTGCACGAAACAAAAAAGAATACGGACACTCAGGGCGCAATGTGCACGGCGGACCGGAGGTCTACCCGCTGCGCGCTGCGGGGGGTTGCCGCGCCGCCTCCCTAGCAGAACACACTTCCGTTTCATTGACTCCACCCCCCAAGGCCGACCCGTTGCCCCCCGACCAAGCCGGGCGGCCCAGGCACCCACGGGTCGACAAAAAACAAATGCCCCTTCCTGGGGTAGCGCGGGAGATCATGTCCGACTCGGCGGCCAGCCCCGACCCGACGCCGCGGCCTCAGCAGGGTGCGGGGCGGCGAGGGTCAGGGGCGCGCCCCAGTCTGGGAGGTCTGAACAGAATCCACGGGCACACCTACACCCAAGCGACGCAGTACATCTCGGGCCAGGCACCGAAGCCACTGACCTGACAACACAATTAGCAGGACATACAGAACACCTAGATATACCTCCCACGCAGAGACGTACACATCGCGGAGATTCATTGCTGCCTAAACCCAGCTAGACTCGAAAGCCACACACACACAGCGCACATAGCTGTCACGATCGATCGTGCACATCACGCATGAACGCGCATCGCAGGCACACCTCGGAAAATGAGCTCCACGAACTGACACTGCATGACCCCGCCACCCTGTCGCCACGATGGTCATGGTCTTGGTCTTGGTCTTGGTGGGGGGCATGCACGCCCGGACGGCGGCCCTCGCCCACCTCACAGGACTTGGAAGGCGCACGAAGAAAGCCGCATAGATGGGGGATACAAAAGACCGAGGGGGGGGGGGCCGGCACAGGGAGAGGGGCCCCAAAGGTGGGAGGGGGAGGAGTGAAAGGGGGGAGGCGATGAGACCCTGAATGCAAAAGAACGGATACCCGACAACCCTGGCAAGTGGCGGGAGCAAGAGAAAAGACGAGGTGCGAACCGGAAAGGATGCACGCATAGAGGGCATGGCATACATATCTGGACAGCGCCAGGCACAATAACAAATGCTCGACGGTACGTGAATTGCACTCAAAGAGACACACTATCCAATTACCTCGCCCGGATGCCACTGCAGGATGGGGACAGAGAGAGAAAAAGAAAGAGAGAGAGAGAGAGAGAGAGAGAGAGAGAGAGAGAGAGAGAGAGAGAGAGAGAGAGAGAGAGAGAACGAGGGACAGAGAGACAAAGAGAGGACACTGTAATCCTCCTTTCCTGTCGCCACTCCGAGTCTCCGCTACCAGCAGAGAAGCCGACCCTCGCAACGAAGAAAACCCTGATCGGTGGCTCGCTGGTCGCAAAAATCAATATATATATATATATATATATATATATATATATATACATATATATATATACTTTTTTGTTTTATAAATTTTGCCCCCCCCCCAAAAAAAAAAAAAAAAAAAAAACGCGAACAAATGAGAAGCCATAGATGACACGTCGGCAATATCCTGGCGCAGGGGGCGCACAAACACATACCGAGATATCCTCAAGGGTGATGGTTTCTGCGTGGTCGCCTGCAAGATCGGGCGGGAACGTCTAGCGGCTTTGCTAGCGCATGGCGGGGCCCTCCCGCGACCTATTTATGGTGCCGCACTGCAAGACGTTCCGGCTAGCCCAACCCCAAAAGAAAAAGCAAAGCCCCGTATCAGGCCAAGCTGGCGCGGGAGGGGGGGCAGGGAAGAAGAGAGCGGGGGGGGGGGGACAGGGGGAGGGAGCAGGGGGGGGGGGGGGGGGGGGGGGGGAACCAGCCCGGCCCCCAGGCCGGCGCGGGTCGCGACGCCGGCCGCGCGGCTCCGACGGAGGCCGAGGCTCCCGCGAAGCCGGTCGGATCCTGGAAAGTCCCCCTGAGCGCAACAATCCCAGAAAAGAAACCAATGAAAAAAAAAAAAAAAAAAAAAAAAAAAAAAAAAAAAAAAAAAAAAAAAAAAAAAAAAAAAAAAAAAAAAAAAAAAAAAAAAAAAAAATCCCGCCCAGGTGCCCGACCTGCCCTTGGCCCGCGCCTCACGCTACGGTGTGGCGCGCGCTCCCGAAGCTCACGACCCCTTCCCCTCGCCCTTGCTCTTCCCCCTGCGCTGCGTCTCCGTCTTGCGGGGGTAGATCAAGAATTTCTTGCCCTGCACGAACTCGGCCGGGAGGGCCTCGTGGCCCCGCGCCTCAAGGCCCGACGCCAGACGCATGGGAGCGCCCAGGTTCTTCACCGCTGCGCGACACTTCGGGCTGCGCCCCCCGAAGAACAGCACGACCGTGAAGACCTTCGGGACGCGCTCTCCAGACTTGGGCTCGGTGACGTAGACTGCCCGAATCGCGTCGGCCTGCCCGAGGGCAGCGACGAAGTTCCAGGCCGCCGAGTACCCCTGCTTGAGCACGTCGGGGTGGTTCGGGGGGACCGCGTAGGAGTCCGCGCCCCAACTCGCGGGGTCGAGGCCGAGGTGCGCCGCGATCTCCCTCCCAAACTTGGCGGGGAACGCCTTCTTGAAGTCGTTCCACCGGCCATGGGTGCTGCCGCCGTTTTGGCTCTCGACGATCTCCAGGTACTGCTGCTCCATGGACTCGCCCCCCTCATCTACGAACTCCAGGTGGCCGTAAACCGCGTCGGTGCGGGCCGCAACACGGCTGACCCACTCCTCGGTCTTCTTGAAGCGCTCCTCGACCTCGTTCTTGTAGCCGGCGAGGTCCGAGGCGGTCCGCGCTGCCTTCTTGGCACGGGCGGCTCCCGCAGGGGCATCCCCGGTCGAGCCCATGGCGCTGGGGCAAGCGCGGTTGGCGCGGGCGCCCGGGGCGCTGGTTGCACAGGAGACTTGAGCGCAGGGACAGCTACGGACGTGCAGCCCCCTGTCAAGCCAATCCCAATCTCGCCTCGGCGCCGCGCACAAACGATCAAAATGTGGCCTGATCGCCTTGACGCCTCGTACATGTTGGAGAGACAGAATCGCTTGTCCCTCTCCGACATGCTCTCTGCACGAAATGGCCACGCCCTCACCAGAAGAAGCTCGTACCGACCTCGATTGCTTCACTTGCCAACAGGGTGCAAGACACCCACCCGAAGGACCCGGTGCAAGACCGAGCCCTGGCGCAATGGGTGGCCCGAAGGCGAAGGCGGCACGGGCAACCGAGCGACGGTGCCCCGCGAGCCCAGTAGAAAGAAGGAGAAGAAGAAGAAAGAAAAAAAGGGGGGGGGGGAGAAAAGAAGCGATCCCTAGAGCAAGGTCCGGAGCCACAGGGGTTGTTGCTCCGCACCCTTCAAAACTCACGGCACCGGGGTCACCGCCCCGAGTCGTGAAGGGGAAGCACTCCCGCTATCGCTAACCGTCGCCATCTGCGGCCCCTCCCCGGTTGCGCCGCTTGCCAACAGGGTGCAAGACGCCCACCCGAAGGACCCGGTTCGAGACCGAGCCCCGGCGCAATGGGTGGCCCGGAGGCGAAGGCGGCGCGGGCAACCGAGCGAAGGCCCAATCAGAAATACCCTCGTCAATTGCCATAGCTGGCGTCGACCTCGCCCCCTCGCGGGAGGTCGTCGAGGTTTTCCTTGCCCCCCGATCAGCCCCCCCCTTCCCCCCCTGGGGCCCCCCCCGGCCCCCCCCGAGGCGCCCGACGCAGAGGCATCCACGTCCGCTCGGACACGCGAAGTGGACACCTTAGGACCGGCTGAACGCCGCACAGTAGCCCACGCCCCCCCCACACCAGGGCGTGGCGGTCAGGCGCCCCCCAGCGCTAACGACCAGTTTGCGGCCAGGGGAGATGCCCAGAGAAATCAACCGCCCCCGGCCCAGGGACTGTCGAGCGATGCCCCCCCGCCCTGGCAGGCGCCTTGAGCCGAGAAAGCAGCGGGAGCAAACAGCCCAGGGCACAATGCGCACAGCGGACCTGGAATCCATCCGCCGTGCACTGCAGGCGTTTGCCGCGCCGGCTCACGCAGCATATATGGGTGCTGCGCATACAGGCTCCAACCCGTGAGGCCGACCCGTTGCCCCACGACCCGGCCGGGAGGCCTGGGCATCCGTGGGTCGACATAAGCCCAAAACGCCCTAGCCGCTGGGCGCAGAGCTCCTTTCCAACTCAGCGGTCTGTAGGCGCGCCGGCCGAGGTGGCCAATACCTCGACCCGGCGCCGCGGCCCAAGGAGCAGGGCGTAGGGTGGTGAGGGGCACGATGCTGGCCCTGCGACGTCGGCAGACTGCCACGGCGCCATAGTCCGGAGGCGACGTGGAGGTGGCTGGGACATCGGCGCCACCCGGACACACCGGAGGCACTTGACCCATTTCGGCACACCGACCATCCCGGCGCCTCCCCGGCGCAAACCTAAGGGCCCATAACCCGCACACTCATGAAATATTATATAGTATACTCATATGTCGCGACATCCTGTGCAAAACAGAGAGAGTAGCTCTCAAACACGCCAATTCACGGAAACATGACTGCGAGGATTCATCCCCTACTAAGCTAGTCCTGAGCCAGTCTGCTGCTAGCGTTCTCTAAAGACACACACCCGAACATAACTACTTGTATCCCCTGGTGATGCTCGGGCACCTGCGCTGCCCCAGCGCGGGCACCACGTGTCTTCTCTTTGCCCGCAGTACGGAGGCAGCGGTCTCGAGCGGCACTCTGTCGGAGCCACGAGCGGCATTCCTTCGAAGCACAATGCGGAAGGGGCAGAAAGCACCGCCTGAAACTCTCGAACCCCAATACCCGTCCTCGCTCCTCTCCTCACCTCCTTCATCACACACAGCATCGATTCACCTCAGACACCACAAGCACACCCACTCACGAAGTACTTGTGTTCTCCGGTGAGGCTCGGGCACATGCGCTGATCCAGCGCGGGCGCCAGGTGTCTTCTTTCGGAGCGCAGTGCGGAGATAGAGGTCTCGAGCGGTACTCTTCTGGAGCCACGAGCGGCCTTCTCTCGGAGCGCCGCGCGGAGAGGCCAGAGCACACCGCCCGGAGCTCCCGACCCCTCGCTCCTCTCCACGCCTCCTCCACCACACACACCACTCACGAAGTACTTGTGTCCCCTGGTGAGGCTCGGGCACATGCGTTGATCCAGCGCGGGCACCAGGTGTCTTCTTTCGGAGCGCAGTGCGGAGATAGAACTCTCGAGCGGTACTCTTCTGGAGCCACGAGCGGTCTTCTCTCAAAGCGCCGGGCGGAGAGGCCAGAGCGCACCGCCCGGAGCTCTCGACCCCCAACCCCTCCTCGCCCCTCTCCACACCTCCTCCAACACACACACACACACACACACACACACACACACACACACACACACACACACACACACAAACATCCATAGCACCTTTCATATCATTCCATCGCATCGCGAGCCCTCGCAACGTTGATGCAGGGTGGTCCTGAGGGCAAAAGTATGGCCCTGGGGCACGCGAAGCCCACTAAACGTCCTCGGGGGGACGCGGCAGCCAACCAGGGGGCAGGGGGGGCGAGGCCAGGAGGAGAGAGGGGGCAGGAAGCAAGAAAAGAGGGGGGGAGGGGAGGGGAAGGGAGGGGAGGAGGAGGGGAAGGATGGCCGCTACGCCCCCCCCCCCCCCCCCCCCCCCCCCTCCGGGCCCAGAGCATGCCAGAAGTCCCCAAGGCAGCAGAACAAATATAGAAAGAAAAAAAATCCTCGGCGGATGAGCTCCTCCAGCGAATCCGTGACCTCGCCACGATGGAAACGCAGCCGTGCTTCAGCTCGGCCTGGCGCCAGCGGGCGGAGTTCCCCGCGCCCCCGCCCGCGGGGACGCCAGCGGGGCCCCCGCAAGACAGGCCCTGCGCGCGCCCAGCACACTCGCCAGCACGCGCAGCGGGAAGACCGAGTAACGCACCCTGTCGCCCCACTCGGAGCCAGCCAAGCCGCCTGGAAGAGATGGCACTGAAGGTGGTTGCACAGGCCAAAAGGCCAACGCCTGGAGGGCCGAAAACAATCGCCAACCCCTGGCCACGAGCCCCACGGCGAGCGCAGCCCCGTCACGGGGGCCGCCAGTCCCGCAGGGGCAACTCTTGCGCCCCCAAAGCTCAGCCCGTCACGGGCGCCATGAAGAGGCGCAAGCTGCCCGCTAAAATACAGAACAGGAAAACGAAGATCACGCAGCAGAAGGAAGACGGGCAACATCGAAGAACGCGTTCAAGAAATAGCGCAGACAAGCGAACATCCAAAGCAAAGCAACAGCGCACTGCTCGTGGGGCGCTGTCGAAATTCCGAAACAAATCGCGATGCTGCCAAGGATCACACTAAAGTGCACGAGGTGAACGCGCACTAGAGGGACCCTGGAGACAACGGCTCGGACCGCGGCGAAGAGCTTGCGCGAGTGCGCTCGAGGGAGCAGTTCCCCCAAGACACATGATCGGCACTCTGGCCCGTAAGCAAACAAACTCTCGACCCCCGTGAGACACCAGCGATAGCCAGTCGCCAGTCTGATTGCCACGAGACAAGGCCACGCCGCCCCCCACGAGCCCTCGCGACAGTCGAAGCAAGGAGAAGAAGAAGAAGTCCAACACCTGCATACATCAACAGCCGCACATGCCACCAAGCACTCCGCGAGGACGCGCGCCTGAGGGAACGTCGCGCCCCAAAACCATGAAGAAGCACCATGAATTACCACGCCGTTCCACTCGTAGAAGTAGTTGCTGCCGGCCAAAAACGCGCGGCTCCGACGTAGAATACGCGCCCCGTGGCGAACGCGAGCCAATACAGGCAACAGGAGCAAAGACTCGCGCCCTCCCCCCTCCCACAGAGAAATACATGCGCCACCCGAAAGGCACATAAACTTAGCCGCCCAACCAACAGCCGACTGGCGCCAATGCCAACGAGCATGGAACCAATGAAAGTAACAAGGCTGGCCGCGCACCCTCTCCGGCAGCCGCCCAAGATACAGGACCCGCAGTGCCGCGGGGAATGGAGGGGCATGCCGACGATCACCATCATGGCCATACGACCGTCGGCACTCTCAGCCGTCGACTTCTCCTGCTTCTCATCGGCGTCGCTGGACGCCAGCAAATCGACGCCGAAGTCACCCGTCGCAGCGGGGGGGCCAGCAGTCTGATCTTGGAACAGCTCGCGGAACGCACCGCAGACCACGATCTGCGCCCAGCCCACTCGCGGCGGAGAGCACGCGCGGAGCGCCCAATCGGCCCGCGCGGAGCCAATCCAGCTGTCATGGACGAGCATTCCGATGACCACCATCGTGGCAACGGTACTGGCACTGGCACTGTCGGAAGGGGGCGCAGGCCGGACAAGCCGCCCTTCGCTCCCCCGGCAGGACCCGGACCCCAGCCCCCGACCCGGGAGGGGCGAGGCGCGCCGCGACGAGGCGGGGGCGGGGACCCCGCACGCTCAAGAAAGCTTCGCACGCAAAACTGCAGGCACGCACAACGCGCACTGCGAGCCCACACCACGCGCACACACACACACACACACACACACACACACACACACACACACACACACACACACACACACACCACAAACACGAACAATGACACCCCGCGCCACACTCCAAAAAACCAAACGCGCACACACACCACACAAGCGCATACAAAGACACCCCGCCCCACACACTCCGACAAACACGCGCCACGTCGAGGCCCGACGAGCCCGGCCGGCGCCGAACCTCCCCGCGATTTGCGCCCCACACCGCCTGTCGGCCAGGAAGTGGGCGCAAGGCCCCTCGTCGTCAGGGGCGCAAGTCGCCCCAAACCGAGGAGGCAGCACAAGGCCACCTCCCCGCGCAATAGGGCGGCCCCAGAGGACGACGACAACCTGGCTGACAGGCAAACCAAAAGCACTCCCCACAGGGACCCTCGGTCATCTGCACCCCCCAACAGAGGACGCCCCTGGGCCCCCCCACCCGCCCCTAGTCCCCCCCCCAAATCCCAACCACGGCGGCCCGATCATTACCCGAAAGAGGTCGGGAGACCCCGACGCGGCGATATGAACCAGCGCGGCAGCACGGAGAGACACCTTAGGATCGGCCCAGGACACCCCCGAGAAGACAGAAACTGAACTGCCAGTCGCGGCGATCAGGCGGCAGCCGGCCTTGCGCGACCCCGCGCACAGACTCCGAAGAGCCGGGCCGCCCCTGCACATCTGGGAAGCGAGCGGCACCCCCCCGCCCCCGCGCGAGCGCGGTCCACGCCACGTAGCGGCGCGAAACAAATGGGAGAGCCGTAGCCTGTTTCACGAACAGGGGGGGCCCAATTCCACTCTGCACCCAACCACGCAGACGACCCAAGGGAGCGACATAAGGGGCCGCCCAGGCCGCAGGGAACCTGGGCGCCCCCCGTCGCGGGGTTGACCGCCATTGAACGCCGGCCCACGTGCCGGCCGGCACTGCACCGAAAACGCCCAGCGCCCAGCGCAATTAGTGTGGCGCCGACCTACGCAGCACAGCACCCGAAGCACGCAATTGCCCCCGCCCGCCTCGGCGGTCTGTGAACGCGCCGGCGCGGTCGGCGGCCGCGCCCAGCACCTCGGCCCCGGGAGCAGGGCGCAGGCTGGTGAGAACTTTGGGCGCGCACCCGGATATCATCGCAAACGCTGCACGCTGCATTTCTGCCCGAGGATCCGAAACGCCGCATGGACCAGCCCTGCACGCGCGCCACGCCGCGCACGCACGCACAAGCACGCAGATACACGCCAGACACGCGCAACACACGAGAACGCGCACACGCGCGCAGAGACACTCACACGTCTGTTGCCCACCTTCGCAGTTCCGCCGCGCCGACCGCCATCGCGGCCGGGCGACCGTCGGCGGCGTCAGCCGCCAGCTTCTGCATGTCCCCGGCGTCGCTGAACGCCAACACCTTGGACCGTCACCCCCCGCGGCAGGGGCGCCAGCGGCCTGGCCCTGGAAAAGTTCGCAGCGCGCGCCATGGGCCGCGATTTGCGCCAGGCACGCCGCGGGAACCTCCAGAGCAGCAAGGGCCGACGAGCGGCTGGGCAGCATGCTGGTGATGTCGGGCGCGATATATCTAATCGTCGCCAGCATGCTCGCGCGGCCATGCTTGAGCTCTGCCGGGCTTCTCCTGGAGAAGTGCTTCGTGCCACTATCCACCGAGAACCCGGAAGGGCCCCAGAATGCGGAACTTGTGACTGCAAACAGACCTGCAGACTGCAGGCACACTGCCGCGCGGTTCCCAGGCGAGCAATGCGTGCATATCTATATATATATATAATAGATACAGAATAGCAGAAGTCAGAGCCAGAAGCCTCTCGGGCGCGAGGCAAAAAAAAAATGCCGCAATCCGCGGCGACCGCCGCACCTCGCAGACCTCGCGTGAACGACCGAGAGCCGTGGCGCATGCCCGAAAGCATCGCATGCCTGTCGTCGCCGATGAACGGAAGGACGACAGACAATCCGCAACTC
This sequence comes from Prorocentrum cordatum, assembly GCA_963575745.1. NCBI lineage: Eukaryota > Dinophyceae > Prorocentrales > Prorocentraceae > Prorocentrum > Prorocentrum cordatum. The sequence continues at coordinate 149,967 of CAUYUJ010012147.1, read as the reverse complement.
GCAAGACTCAACCGAGAGCGGCGAAGGCACCGAACGCTCATCCGCAAACCACGGAGGCCAACCTCGAATAACAGCTCGGAACATCGTCAAAGCCACACCGAAAACAAAGACTGCTCAAATTCAAGGGCACCGGCTTCACAGTGGACAGCAACGTGGAGCACTCCGCGCCCAGGCTGGCAATGACCGACACCGAGACAGAAAGGATGGTCAGCACCAGGAAAAGCCTGATGACAACAATAACGAAACGCAGAATAATCTTAAAAAACCAAAGCAGGTGACCGCAATTATAATTAGCATCTGTAAAGCCCAATGCTGCGCTCACGGTGCTGTACTCCAACGACGTCTCATGCGCCGCGAAAGCGAACTGCGATACCGTCACACATGACAGGTGGAAAGTAAAATCGAATTCATGATGACCGTGGGGCGCAGAGCCCGTCGTATACTACGTCTCATGGACATGCTAGAGCCTGCTCCAGACGAGCGCGTTCCACTACTCGCAAAGTCAGAACTCGCAAATGGCCTGGACCCCCCGCAGAGGACATACGATAAATTACACCAAAGCGGACATGTGTTTTTTCGGACGTTTGCGAATAGGCACTTTGCGAATAGTGAAACGCGCTCGGTGATACTCGAGGCCCGGGAAGCACCGCCATGCCTCCACAGCTGCGTTCACCCCCGGCATGCTTCCCTGCTGCTGCTTCCCAGGCACCGGGGACCCCGAAGGGTCCCAGAAGCCCGCGAAGGCCTGGCCGCCCACGGCAGGCCCGCGGGCCCCAGAAGAGGCGGCCGCCGCCACCGCGGCAGCGGCGGCGGGTGCGGCGGCGGCGGCGGCAGCCGCCTCCGCGGCGCGGCCGGCCGCACAGCGGCGCTGGAGCCGCCGCCGCGCCGCGGCCGTCTCCATCGGGCGCGGCGGAGGGAGCCGGGAGGAGGTCTGCGGGGGTGGCCCCTCCCGGCTCCCCACAGGCCTCCGGCGAGCGGGGCTGGCGGGGGGCGGCAGGCGCGGGGACGGGGCCCCGTGCGCCCCCTGGAGTGCGGGAAACGCGGGGGGGGTGCCGCTCACGGCTTGAGCCAAAGGCGATCATCATGGACGCACACACTTTTTGGCCCGCAGGGCGAGAGCGAACCTCTTCCGCTAAAAGCTAGGCGGGCTACGCGCAGTTTTAATTAAGGAGACAGGGTAAAGGAAGGCGGGGCCTCAGGCGGCAGGAGCAGGTGCGGACACACACACACACACACACACACACACACACACGCACAGATTTTTGTTGGCGTCGCGGCCCTGCGCGCAGCGACAGGGCGGAGAAACTCTTGGAACAGCAATCGCGGCATGGATGACGGGGGGCCCGTGGTGGGCGTGGCTGCAGCGCGGTGGAGGTGCTACAAGCCATTCAGGACTCGCAGGCGCGGGGAGCGCCAAACCGACTTGAAGCCCGTGTGGGCAATGGGTCACA
>CAUYUJ010012147.1:142500-145916 GCA_963575745.1 Prorocentrum cordatum | reverse complement strand
CTACTACTACTACTACTACTACTACTACTACTACTACTACTACTACTACTACTATTATCTACTACTACTATCTACTACTACTATCTACTACTACCTACTACTACTACTACTACTACTACTACTACTACTACTACTACTACTACTACTACTACTACTACTACTACTACTACTACTACTACTACTACTACTACTACTACTACTACTACGACTACTACGACTACTACTACTACTACTACTACTACTACTACTACTACTACTACTACTACTACTACTACTACTACTACTACTACTACTAGTTTACTACTACTACTACTACTACTACTACTACTACTACTACTACTACTACTACCAATACTATTAATAAATACCAATATTAGCATCAGTGTCTCAGTCGTATCTTTATTACTAGTATTAGTAGTAGTACCACTAGTAAAATCTGCATGCGTATTATTACTATTTGTCGCACATTACTGCTATTAAGTAATAGTATTGATATTAGCATTGGTATTTGGAATGCTGACACGATTAATCGGTAGCGTACCATTAGTATTAATATAAATAATAATGTTATTCGTAATCATACGGTTCGTGCTAGTAATCGCAGTAATAGAAATAGTACAAGTAGTATGATTGTTCCTAATACCATTAGTAGTAAAAGTATTAGTTTATTCGTGGTAGCAGTCGTAGTATCATACATGTTAAAGTTATAAGTAATACTAAAATAAAAGCATTACCATTGCGAGTGTTACAATAAGTTTCGTTAGTGGAATGATTAGTTCTGCTGGATTTCACTATTATCAAGTACACGAAGAAAAAATATTACCAATATCAATATTAGTGTTCGTAGTATTATTAGTAGTCGTCTTAGTATTAGTGGTATCATTACTACTATTGGTGGTAATACTAGCGTTGCTAATATTCGTATCATCATTAACGCTATAAGTGCTAAGGGTATCAGTATTCTTAACAGTATTATTAGTAGCAGTAGTAGAACGAATCGTATTAGTAGTACGACTACTGGTGCATGTACGCATCTTATTATTAGTATTCGTCGTATTCTTAGTCCTCGTAGTACGATGTATCTTATCATTATGTTTATCAATATTCAAATATGTATGATTATTCTTCGTAGTATTGATAGTAATCTTAATTGAATTATTCATATGGCTAGTCTTGCTAGTATTACTCATACCAGTAATATGAGTATTCGACTTATTCATCGTATTATCATTCGTCTTCTTTCTCTTCGTCATCAGCCTCATCATCATCATCATCATCATCATCATCATCATCATCATCATCATCATCACCATCAGCATCATCATCATCATCATCATCATCACCATCAGTATCATCATCGATACCGTCATCGTCATCATTATTAACATCATCATCCGAATCATCAGCAGCATCAGCAGCATCAGCATCATCATCAGCATCAACTGCATATTCAGTTGCATCATCATCAGCATCAGCAGCATCATCATCATAATCAGAATCAGCAATATCATCATATTCAGCATCAGCATCAGCATCAGCATCATCACGATCATCATCATCATCATCATCATCATCATCATCATCATCATCATCATCATCATCATCATCATCATCATCATCATCCATCGTCAACATCATCATCATCACCATCAGCATCATCAGCATCCTCATCCTCCTCCTCCTCCGCTTCCGCCTGCGCTTCCGTTTCCTCCTCCTCCTCCTCGTCCTGTTCCTCCGTTTCCTCGTCCTCCGCTTCCTCCTGCTCCTACTCGTCCTACTCGTCCTACTATGCCTCCTCGTCCTCCTCCGCCTCCTCCTCCTCCTCCACCCCCTCCTACGCCTCCGCCTTCGCCTCCTCCTCAACCTCCTCCTCCTCCTTTTGCTCCTCCTCCTCCTCCTGCTCCGGTTCCTGCTCCTACCCCTTGCCATCCTCCTCCACTTCCTCCTCCTCATCATCATCCTCCTTTGCCTCTTCCTACGTATCGTCCTCCTCGTCCTCCTCCCCCTCCTGCTCCTCCTCTTCCTCCCCCTCTTCTTTTCTTAGTATGATTCGAATTGTTAGTATGAGTGTTCGTTGCCGTCGTTATCAATAGTATTATTGTTGTGTGTAGTGTTCTTATTCGTAGTCGAAGTGTTAGTACGTGTATTAGTATAAGCATTAGTATTATTAGTATTAATAATAGTGTTCTTACTTACTATACGTTGCATTAGTAGTCTTAGTATCATTAGTAATGTTCTTCTTAGCATTGTCATTTTTATTATTATTATTATATTACTTAATAGTCTTAGCAGTCTTATGGAATTTCTCTTTAGTAGTCGTAGCAATTCTCTTATTATCACTATTCGTAGTATCGTTATTAGTAATCTAAGTCGTACCCAGCGTGCTATTAATCTTCTTCGTATTAAAAATATTCACACTGGCATTCTGACTATCAGTTTTAATATTCGGCTTGGTATTTTCCGTAGTATCAGCCTTAGTCGTCTTATCATTGATGTTCGTCGTAGTTTTATGGCCAGTATTCATATGTTTAGTAATAGTACTAGTGTTATAGTATTTCGTCCGACGTTCGACATTCTTGGTATTATTACTCGTCTTGTTCCTTGTAATACTAGTCTCTGGATAAGTAATATAATTACTATTCTTGGTACAGTGCTCATCAGTATTATCCGTATTGCCCTTCCTCTTCTTATTAATGTCATCAGTAATTATCATCTTGTCATTATGACTATTATTATTTCTCGTACTAGTATGTTTGTTCTTACTATTCCTCCTCCGCCTCCTCCTCCTCCGCCTTTGCCTCCTCTTCCTCCTCCTCCTGCTGCTCCTCTTCATCATGTTCCTCCTCAGCCTCCTCCTTTTTCCTCCTCCTCCTCCTCTTACCCCCCCCCTCATCCCCCTCCGCCTCCTCCTCCTCCTAATCATCCTCCTCTTCCTCCTCCCCCCTCCTCCACCCCCCTCCTCCTCCTCTTCCTCCTCCTCCTCCTCCTCATCCTTCTCCTCCTCCTCCTCCTCCGCCGTTTCCTTCTCCTCCTCCTCCTCCTCCTCCTCCTCCCTCATCATCATCATCATCATCATCATCATCATCATCATCATCATCATCATCATCATCATCACCACCACCACCACCACCACCACAATCATCATCATCATCATCATCATCATCATCATCATCATCATCACCATCATCGACATCAGAATAACCACCACCACCATCATCATCATCATCATCATCATCATCATCAGCATCATCATCATCAGCATGATCACCATCATCAACATCATCATCAGCATCATCGTCCTCATTCTTCCTCTTCTTTGACCCGAATGGCTCCTCCGCCCGCGCGGCAGCCGCAAGGCCGCCCATCATCAGCATCATGACCAACATGATAATCCAACCCATCGTCAGCAGCAGCAT
>CAUYUJ010012147.1:57500-140000 GCA_963575745.1 Prorocentrum cordatum | reverse complement strand
CATCATCCTCATCATTATCCTCGTCATCATCATCAGCATCAGCATCGTCACCATCATCATCCTCATCCTCATTATCATCATCCAGCGTGATCATCATCATCGTCATCATCATCATCATCATCCTCAGCATCATCATCCTCAGCATCATCATCGTCATTATCATCATCCTCATCACAGTCCTCATCACCATCCTAATCATCATCATCGTGGTCAGCGTCATCATCCACATCGTCATCGTCATCATCATCGGCATCAGCATCATCATCCTCACCATCATCATCATCATCATCACCATCATCATCCTCATCATCATCATCATCCTCATCATCATCATCATCATCATCCTCAGCATCATCATCGCCATCATCCTCATCATCAGCATCATCATCATCATCCTCATCATCCTCGTCATCATCATCAGCAGCATCAGCATCGTCATCATCATCATCCTCATCATCAGCAGCATCATCCTCATCATCATCATCGTCATCATCATCCTGATTATCATCGTCAGCATCACCAGCTTCAGCGTCATCATCATCATCCTCATCATCAGCATCGTCATCATCATCCTCATCATCATCCTTATCATCATCATCATCCTCATCATTATCCTCGTCATCATCATCAGCATCATCATCATCATCATCATCATCATCGTCATCATAATCTTCTTTGGCCCGAATGGCTCCTCCGCCCGCGCGGCAGCCGCAATGCCGCCCACCGCACCCAGCGGCCCTGGACCGCCGCCGGCCATGGACTGGTGGAGCCCTGCAAGAAACTGCGGCGGCGAGCACCAGGAGGAGCGGGAGCGGGAGCGGGAGCGGGAGCGTTGCCGCCAGACCGTCGGATCTCGCGGTAAGACGCACACCAAGTATGTGCTGCCCCACCTTCCTCCTTCGTAACCTTCCTCCTTCGTATCCTCCTCATCATCCGTACCCTCCTCGTCCTCATTGTCATCCTCCTCCTCTTCATCGTCCTCTTTCTCTTCGTCTTCCTCCTCATCCTCCTCCTCCTCTTCCTCACCCTCCTCTTGCTCCTCCTCCTCCTCCTCCTCCTCCCCCTTCTCCTCCTCCTCCTCCTCCTCCTCCTCCTCCTCCTCCTCCTCCTCCTCCTCCTCCTCCTCCTCCTCCTCCTCCTCCTCCTCCTCCTCCTCCTCCTCCCCATCGTCCTCCTCATCCTCCTCCTCCATCCTCCTCCCCTGCCTCCTCCTTTTCCTTCCTCCATCCTCCTCCCTCCTTCCTCCTTCATCCTTCCTCCTTCCTCCCTCCTGATTCCTCCTTCCTCCACCTCCCTCCTCCTCCCCCTCCTCCTCCCCCTCCTCTCCCCTCCCTCTCCCCCTCCACCTCCCCCCTCCCCCTCCCCCCCTCCGCCTCCCCCTCCCCCTCCGCCTCCGCCTTCCCCCTTTCCCCCATTCCACCTTCCCCCCCTCCCTTTCCCCTTTCCCATTTCCCCCTTCACCCCCCCTCTGCCTCTTTTCCTTCCTCTCCTCCTCCTCCTCATCCTCCTCCTCGTCCTCGTCCTGGTCTTCCTCCTTTTCCACCTCCTCCACCTCCTCCTCCTCATCCTCATCCTCCTCCTCCGCCTCCTGCTCCTCCTCCTCCTCCTCCTCCTCCTCCTCCTCGTCCTCCTCCCCCTCCCTCTCATCCTCCTCTCCTCCTCCTCCTCCTCCTCCTCCTCCTCCTCCCCTCCTCCTCCTCCTCCTCCTCCTCCTCCTCCTGCTCTTTTTCTTATTTTTCCTCCTCCTCCTCCTCCTCCTCCTCCTCCTCCTCCTCCTCCTCCTGCCTCCTCCTCCTCCTCTTCCTCCTCCGACCTCAGGGTGCGATTCGTTGGACCCGCGGGAAATCGATGATTTCGATGTTCCCAAGAGAGCCCCAAGAGGGGCCCGAAAAGAGGGTGAGTTACGGTTCGTCGGATGCATCGGATGCAGGGTGAGGGTGAGTTACTTACGGCGAACGGGTCCCGAGCTTTAGTGTTATGGTTGGTGCCCAATGTAGATGTAGAGAGGCCAGTTGGCGTTCTTCAGTATCTTCGTAAGTGCCGGACGGAATCCAGGGACGCGCCCACCCGCTCACCCAGGGATGTCCTAACCGCCCGCCAACCATAGCACATGGAAAGCGGTGGGTGGCCTGGCGCCATGTTCGCCCTGTGGAATACGTTACATGCATGCCCCTTTCATGTTCCCATCGTTTCGTGTTCCGCGCCCCCCCTCAGTCAGCGGGCGCCCGCGGAGCTGCACCGTGCCCCTGGGGGCGCCACCGCACTGCCACGGTCCAACGTTTCGCATGTGGGTGGGGGGGGCACCTGGCGATCCCCCCAGCGTAAGCAAGGGGAAACCCCGTTGTTTCCGAAGCGGTGTGTGGATCAAGCTCCCGCGCGCCAGGGCGTGAGATTGCAGCGCGTTCGTTGCGCGCCAGAGAGGAGCACCCTGCCCGAGCCCATGGCGAGCGCCACAAGGGTTCTATGTAGGCCAAACCTTCGCGGGCCCTAGTGTCATTTAGATCCCCCGAAGGTTCCGATTTGCGAGGGCCAGGGCCTCGCAAGACTCCTTGGCGCGCGGAAGGCTCCGTATAGGCGCCTCTCCAAGCCCCAATGCACAAAGCACCTCGGGGCTCTCATTAGCGAACTTGGGTTTCTAAAGATCCCAGGGAGTCCCAATTCGAGCGCGTTGGTAAGTGATTCTAGTGACCTAAGGCTTCCACCCTAATTATCATTTATCAGTATCCTCCTCCCTATGCAGTTTGCCACTCTTGTGAACCTCCCACCTGGCAGCGTTCTTTGCATCGGCATCGCCATTACAAAAAAAAGGCTCCCAAGAGAGGCCCAAGAGGAGTGAGGAGGAAGAGGAGCAGGAGCAGGAAGAGGAAGAGGATGAGGAGGACGAGAGGACGAGGTACAGGACACAGGGAGGAGTCAGGACTCTGAGAGGACCGCGCGGGGAGTCAAAGCAGGGGCAGGAGGATGGGCGGGGCAAGGTGCGAGGTGGGAGGAGGGGGGGGCCAGGAGGAGAGGGAGAAGGAGAACTGCTGTTCTTGAAAAAGCGCTGGTGGTTTGGGCCACCCGCCGACTGCTGCCCCTTCGGCCATCTTGAACAGCATTGGAAGTCATCCCGCTTCCCGAGGCATCTTGAGCCAGTAGGAACAAAGCGCCAGCTATCTTGAAGCAAATGTCTCTGGCCGGCCCGCCGCCCACCCACCACCCGCCCGCCGTCTACCCACCACCCGCCCACCACCCACCCACCATGCACCCACCACCAACCCACCCACCGGTCCACCACCCCCACACCCACAGCCCACCACCCACCCACGATTCACCCACCACCCACCCACCACCCACCCACCACCCACCCACCACCCACCCACCGTCCACCCACCACCCGCACACCACCCACCCTCAACCCACCCACCCAACTGGGAGCCGGCGGTAAACCGTCAACCAGGTTTTTTGCGTCTTTGCTGGGACCATCTTGGCCACTGAGGCCAAGTCCAACGAAGTCTCAGGCGAATCAGAGCCTCTTATTCGTCACGCAAGCAGTCAGCTCTTATTTCACATCAGCGGAGCTGTTGGAATAAAGAAAATCAGAAGCATGCAATGACACAATCAATCGCAAAGCACACAGAAGAACATACAAAGATCAAACAATTCAGCGAAGCTGATAGAATATACAAAAAGAAAATGAGTGAGATGAAAATAAGTGCGACTTATCAATGCGAATGATCAAAGAAGTTCTGCACAACCTGTGGGAGCACATCACATAGACGTTCCGCCGCTGATAATTCAGTATCTGTCACCGTGGCACTTGGTGGTAAGCACCAAGCTGCGAGATACACATCTTTGAAAGTGATGTCGGTCCGCGAGAAGATGTACTTGTTACGCAGACCGATCTGTCTCCACACGCCACAGGCACTTCCGCGGCTGCACACACCCCCATCAAAGCCAGCTTTGATAAGGCAAGGAGTAAAACACTGAGATTCGAAGTCACTGAGGTGAAAGAAATCGGCGTACACTTGGCCCTGGCGGGCCTGATGGGTCAGCAAGTCAGCCCTTTGGTTCCATTCCCGAAAAGACTGAGAGAAAAAATCACGGCCAGCCTCTGGAGGCCTCACCGAGTACATACTCTCAATCCCGTCCAGCTTATTTATCAGAATGTCTACTCTTCTTTGATATGCCTGAGATAGTACCTTCCATTTCCCACAGAGCCAGTTGATCACTAGCAGTGAGTCCCCCTGGATGTCCAATGGTATCCCACCCGCTTCGAGGTCCCATTGTGTACAACGCATGTTGTGCAACGCAATACGTCTGCTAAGTCGTTCCCTATATGCAGGTGTGTCCTCCCGATCCTGTCCGCTATGAACTCCGCCATCCTCATCAGTATTCAAGAACACAGGCGCCCCCGAAGACGCCAAGCCTTTGCATTTCTTCTGGAAATACTTCAACATACTATTAGAACAAACACGTGCGGCAAAATCCCTGAAATGTTCAAAGCTCCCAACAAAGGACTCCCACCAGGATAAACCGTAAATCGATTCCAAAGAATGACACCACGAACGAAGGCCCACACTCTCCTGTCCCCCACGATGTCGTTTCAATGAGCTGGCCTCCTTCCATTTCCCCCAACATCTGAGAGCCTCGCTCGAGTCCGTTCTCGTTCTGTCCCACAGCCGGCCAAACGCCAAGCATGAGAAACGAGAATCTCTCCAAGCTCTTGTCGAATTTGTCTCCAGCGCCTCCTGATTCGTGAGCAACTTGCGGGCAAAATCAATCACGTCGATTGCCCACATCTTGTGCACGCGGAGGCACTTCTGTACAATACTCGCATACTGTGCATCATGAAACTTCTGCCTTGCCCGTTCATACCTCCTCGTATTCCACTCCTGATAACTTTCACCCTCCCTCCGTACACAACGACACATGACAGCCGAACATGTGCCTTCAAAGATATGCGGGGCACTCAAAGAATAAGAATCAACAGTACAACCTTCTGCACATAAAGCAAAGTACCCTGAACCCTCTGTGCGTATCTCTCATACTCATCCTTCAACAGAATGGCCGTGGAGCGGAAGAAAGAAGCCTGACCCCAGAAGGCCCTCCGAGCCGAGTCGATACTAGCATCCAAATCTGGGTGCTCGTTCACATGTAGTTCAGAACAAATGTGAGCCCCAAGTATCTCCATCTCCGTCACTCTTCTGAAACGGTAGACTCCAGAGCTTTCCGACCCAATCGAAAGAACAAGATCCACTGACCGTAGAATTTCCCCTTCCGCATCACGCGGAGGAGACACCATATATAATAGACTGGACTCCTTCCATCCCATACCGTATTCATGTAACTGTCTAGTTACACCGTGTATCATGCGCGTGAGTTCCCACCGATTCCGAGCCAGAACATAGCAGCTGTCAGCCCAAAGGAAGTGATTAATAACCGAACACAACTAGTCGAACAAGTAGCAAACTCAATACGATAACCTAGTCCTAGCACGTCCCATTCCCGAATCGTAGTACTCCACATAGCAGCAACGATGAGATTGAAAGCCAATGGGCCCTCAGGCCCCCCCGTCCGAATACACTTGTCCCACCCCACCTCCAAAACCTCAATCCCATCATAAGAGACATTGCCGAAACACTCACACAGGGGGTTAAGTAGAGCATACTAGGGCACATCGGCCTGATCCAACCCACGCCTGACATTGGCCACCGCGCAGTGGTCGAACGCCTGGAGGACATCAGCATTCGCCAGGTTTGCCGTTTCCCCTTTTCCCCAGTTAGCAGCATGTTGTCATATATGTTTGAGGCTAGCCGCAAGTGCATGTGCACGGCGAGGAAAAAAAAAAAAAAAAAAAAAAAAAAAAAAAAAAAAAAAAATGACCCTCAACCAGGAGAACAATACAGGAACTGAACCATCTGGCAACCGCATTCTGCATACAAAGTAAACGACCGCCTGTTAACTTCGTAATCCCAGGAAACTCGAGCATAAAAGAAATGAGGATCTGACGCCACGACTGTGGATAAGCAGTCATGAGCTTGATGATTTTATCGAACAACTTCTGGATCGATCTGAGGGCACACCACGGCAAACTCCTGCGAATCTCGCACGGCATCCCATCTGGCCCAGTAGCCCTCTGGGTCTTCAGTCGAGCCCGTGCTCTGAGAAGCAATGCCATACGAATTCCCACAACTAATGTGGATCGTACTTCATGTGCAGCACTCATCCTGCTCTCCTCCATCATAGTGTTAGTGGAATTGCGTACCTCCTCCGACGGCACCTTGAATCGAACAAACTTGTCGATCTCCTCCTTCCACTCCTCACGACCCTCCGTCTCCCTCCCATCCACCACCAAATGTTTGGTAGTATATATGACCTTTCGTTGTGTCTGGGGACATCTGCATGTAATCACCTCACGTTGATCGCCTCTGCGTAGACGAATGGCCTCGTTCCTTAACTTCCTCAACCTCTGAACCCCCTCCCTCGGACACATGTGAACCTCCCCCTCGGCCCTAGTGAGCTGCAACGGCCTGGACGGCTCCCTTGGCCCCCCCCGCCCGCGTGGTGGTAAAGTCCACAGCAGGCGACACAGACGCATCAAGCATAGTACTCTGCAGCTCTGCAGGCACTCGGAACTGCGCCCAGGCGGACACTCCGAACGAGCGAAAGTCGCACCACCTAGATTCATATCCCTATGCCGCCGAGCCTGATGCTCGTCAGCCCAAGCCGAACACTTGCATCCGACCAAGGACGGCCTAAAACTTTGACCAGGCTGGGGGTCAGGGCGACGAACGATCACTTTCCCAGGGTCCGTGAAACTCGCCGTGATGATTGTATGACCTGATAACCTACTGACCTGCTTCTTACCACCCCTCTTGAAACACCACTTCACCTCCAGATCCGAAAACTCCCAACGACAAGGGACGAGTAGGTAATCCAGGACCCTCTTCGAAGCCAGGAACTTGTTCTCCCCCCAAGCCTCCCAAGTATGCATCCTAGCATTGAAAGTGTTGGCGGCCTTCAGTCCATGCAATTCCATGAACTCTAAGAGCAGCTCCTTCAGCCTCCTCCTCCGATTCCTCCTCTCAATCTGCTGTGTACCATCCCCCCCCTCTCTCCCACTTGCTTTCCATACGAGTACCTTCCTTTCCAGTTGCCTCATACTCCTCCCCAATATATATAAACTTGCAGCCGGGCGGAATCTCCACATTTGCATCAAGCAGAACACAGAAGCTGGCCTGAGGAAACTTGGCACGGAGTCCGTCGCAAGCACGAGTAATCTGCTCATAGACTTCCGCGGCTATCTCTTCACACTCCTCCACATGAGGATCTGGCAAACATGCTGAAACAATAATGAGTGGTGACTTCTCTGACCCAAAGACGCCGATAACAAACCTCTTGAAACATGTAAAGAACATACGGACAGCAGCCGCCCACGATCTGTCGAAGATGAGAGCTGCATTACTACATGAACTAGTTTCGATGCGCCACCCCAGGCGTTCAAATTCACCATGCACAAGGTATTGAGTTTCCTGGCATGCAAGGAGCCCTGGAGAATCTCAGCACAGCCTCACCTGCTTTGTTCAGGTTCCAGCTCCCCAAACGTATGCCTCGGATGAGGCGCCGTAAACGCCACTGCCTACGATTCACCTCCTGGAGTACCGCATCCATGGGGACCGTCAAAGTGGGATAAATATATACAATACGAGCCCAAGCGTCGGCATGCAAAAACCAGGCCCAAAAAGTGTTCGTATACGTCGCAAACCAAACAGGACGGAGACTCGGAACAGCTCGAGTCCAAATATGACTCCTCGGCGGCCCCATTTCCCCACGGATCTCGATTTGAACATGAGCCGATGTCAAACTACGCCAAGTACCACAGAAACGAGCCACCGCTTTCACATGATCACGCTTCCAGGGGGGACATTCCACCAGCATGCGAATCTTTTTAGGGTCAATAGGTGTGTCCATATTTTGAATGAGAACCTCAGCATCAGGATATGTATAACCTGGAGGCGGAGCGAGACGGTCGGCTGGGTCTCTGCAGACCATGTCTGTCAATTTCTTGGTTCTCCAGAGGGTATCCCGTGATGTCCCTTCTTTGAAACCGATCTTCACACTCCCATACGTGCACCGTCCTCCGTTTAATATTTCAGTTTTGTCTTTATCATACGCATCCCTTTCCTCCCCCTGAAGTGTTCCTATCAGATTCGATATCAGCTGCGATGCACCCGCCCAGGGTATCATTTGATTCCCCCGATTAACTTGATTCGATCAATCCGTAACCCACCCTTTGAGTTCAAGATAAGTTGGAGTAAACTGGCTCGGTCGATCCTGTTGATAACGAGGGGCCGTACCGCCGCCACCACCAGAGGACCCTCCTGGGCCAACACTTGTCGAGACCGATGCAGCGGGAGATCCAGCCAATAGTTGTTGAACTTGTTTCTCCAAAATATCCGTCCGTGCATCTGTTTTGTCCATGCGTTCTGTATGTGACCTAAGTGTGTCATCAACCCGTTTGATGTCCGTCTTCGTCGATTGAACAACACGGATGAGATCCTCATGCGCATCCTCCGTTTTCCAGACACGTTTCATCATCATTTGTTTGAACGGACCCTTCTCATGCGCCAACATCAAACTTCTCTCCTGCTCAATCTCTCGCCCGCGAGCACGTTTCGATCGAGTCTCGTTCCCACTCGTCATCTCGGCATCCGCCGCAGCAGCAACATGAGTCAGATGTTCAAGAATACTTCCGTCCAAACCGTATCTATCCAACCGATTATTGTCGTCCTCTCGTTGGCGCTTGTTCGATGCAGCCTCTAGTGCCTGCAAATCTTTCTGATCCCAAGGTTGGTATTCCTCCAGATAATCGAAATCGACCCTCTCGTCCTGATAACCCTCCGTGGGTACGTCGAGATTCTTTTGACGGCGAAACCACTCCTCAGCACTTTCTCCCCAGCGTTCAAGACCGATCTCTCTCCTCAAGGCCAGCTGGGCCTCAGGGCTGTCGTACGACGTTGTGTCAACAAACAATACAGCGCACAAGAAGCTTCCTCCATACCGAGACGAACAATTCAGCGTACAATAAACATAGAGGTAATGCATGCAGACAAAAGGCCTCGGGGGACCCCAGGATCGCCCAGGCCTCGCGGCCCTTCGCCCAGTCTCACTCCCCGAGGCAGTGGCCCGCTAGAACGTCTGGAGGTTACCCAGGCAGAGACGTTGTTGAGCCGAGACGTTCTTGAGCCGGGACACTCGTAGAGCCCTTGACGCGCGAATGAGTGCTCAGACTACGAGGACAGAGCTTCCTTCAATATCAGCGGAAAACTCGCAGAATGTATTTTTTCGGGTTTGATACGAAGTCAGTTCCGCCAAATGTTTCACTTGTAATACCGCAGGTACCGACCTCAGAATTTCACCGCAGACGCAGCATTACCCACGACAATGCAAAAATACAGGTTCTCAACCTTCTCACGCTGAATACAGAAAACAACTATCACGCACAGAACTCTTCTACGCCGATGTTCTCAAAATATATTCTGATATACCTCGAACCGCAAACTCCCGCCGATCCAGATTGATGCTTCTCAATATGCTGAATACATCGGCGCAAATCAGAGCTGCGTAGCTTGCTTTCTGCTTGAGTGAAGTTCACAAAACAACTTCCGTCTTGAAAAATCCATCTCGACGACCGACGGTTCCTCCATTGGCAGTAATACTGCAGCTGAGGACCTGAGAATTTCACAGGCAGACGCGAAATAACCCACTACACGTGAGAAAAATACTGGCTCCCAACACGAGTGGTCAAATCTCTCACAATACTCCAAACTGGAGGCCGGCGGAAAGCCGTCAACCTCGGTTTTTGTGGTTTGCGGTCAGAGCTAGCAGCGCCGAGGTCAACGCCACTCGATGTCCTGCCACAACTGGCGCATTGCAGTTTCGCAATCCCAGGAACTCCGAGAGCAGGGGCACTACAGGCACAGCTTGACTATGTCCTGGACTCCTCTTAGAAGCTGAGTCGCTGCACAGAGTTCCGCGGACGCGATAGAGGTGCGGAAGGGGGAGGGAGAAGGAATGGAAAGCAACATCTTCATACCACTGCTGGGCACGAGATGGAGGAAAAGATGAACCAGGGAGAACACTACTCACGTGCACGTCACATACCCATCCTGCACCAACTCCTTAGGTCGAGACGCCCCCGTCAAAGGCACCTCGAATCCCCGATATTGTGAAAGTATTATGTTGACATTCTTTGATAAACCTCCAATCGAAAACTCGTTCCTGTAGTCCTCTCCTCGCGTTCCAAGTCGTCCGATCCGCCCTTGTGTTGCCCTCTCTGTACACCCATTTCCAGATACCATGGCCTGCGCTCGGTGGAATGATCCCCGATGTCGTTGTGAGAAGATATAACAAATTAGATACATCCGCAACATCATTCATATAAGTAAGATTGCTAGTTTTTACATGCCCGTCAGCCAATTCACGACCACCTGAGAGCCCCCACTTAGCTCCATGGAAACATAACCTGGATAGAATTCCCAAGTGGACTGCCTTTCACATATGTTTGCCAATCTCCTGGAGGTCTCGATATTCTTGGGGTGCAGGGGGTCCGTGGATGTCTCCTGGTCCTCCTCCTTCCTTACATATGGCTGGTTGTTTTTGAATACAAAATAGGGGAACATGCGCTCGTAGCATTCAAGTCCTCGGAGTGACTGGCGGCAGACATCTGCCCATCCTTTCTCCGACCACTTAAGATGGCCTCTCCACCAGAACTCACCTCCCACGGACTCGAAGATGCTAGCCCAGGAGTGGAACGCCAGACGGTGTGCACCGTTCGATCGACCTCCACTGCGGCTGATCTCACAAGCCTGCTGAGTTCCAAGGCACTCGATAAACGTATCCATCTGCTGCGTCCACGTCACATTCCCCACGAGCATCAAAGTACGAGCCTGCAGAGGTGCATTGAGGATGTCCGATTTCTCCGTCTGCAGGGCTCGCGGAGCAGGCTTGTGACCAAGGTTTTCTTTAAGCCTCTGAGTGTTGCCCGATAGTTGGGTCCTCGTTTTCTTCTGGCTCGCACTTTGGGTTGAGTTCTCCTCATTTTGACGTCTCCTTTTGGCGCCCTGTCTTCCCTCTTCCTCCGCCTCCTTCATCATTCTCGTATGTCGTTGTCGCCGATTCTCTGGCATCGGAGACTCCTCCTCCATCTCCTCCTGCATGTTGTTGATGTTTGGGGACGTGGATGCAGTAGAAGGGCAAGGTATGAGAGGTGGAGGTGGTGGAAGCACATGACATAAAGCATCCGAGATATCCTTCGCCCACTCCCACTGTTTGCGAAGCACTCTTTGAACAAGACTCGCACGCCCTGTCCGATGAAGCAGCGCTCTCCCTGCTCGGATCCTTTGCGCGAGGAAAACGGTCCAGTTCTCATCCCGCCATTTCGATCGCCACAACAGTTTGGCCAACAGGCCTCCCTCCCGAGCATGAATGAACTTGAGGCCGTTGGAGTCGATCGTGGCCGATTCGATGCCGCATAGAAAGCAAGCTTGCACACGACTGCAGAACCGCGCAATCTTTTTTGCTAAGGGACAGGGACCTGTCATAGTAGTAGCCTTTATCACACCAGAAAGTTTTCTCAGCAAGCTCCCACCTGTGATGTATGCCATCCTGTTCACGAAATCGTTTGTCTATCCTGGCCCCCAAGACGTACATGACTTGCACGTGCAGTAAATCAATAGCTGGGTCCAGTTTGTCGATAATCTAACTGCCCTCCGCTTCTGGCCATACAGCGTTCATATACATGAGTGATTCCTTTTTCCATTGAAAGCCGTGGCGCCTCAACGCCATCGTCATCTCTGTGATCATCATCGACAGCTGGTCATCCGAGTCGGCGGCTAGAAAAACATTGTCAGCCCACAACATGTTAATAATTTTCCAGTCGTTTGGCGCACCTACTGTTCCCAGAGGATACCCAAGTTCACGCTCGTACCATCCAGCACACACCCCATCAAACATCACGATGCTGACAAGGACCCACAACATTGGGGCTTCCATCGATCCAGTTCTGATGCAACTGTCCCAAGGAATATCGGACGTCCCGATCTCCTGAATTCGAAGTGTGGCCATGTTATCCGTATATCCTTCGAGAACTGCATAGGCCAACTGGGGGTCGATGTTGGCATACTTCATAGCCTCAGTCGCGCAGGGTACGGTAAAATGATCAAAGGCTCTGCCGACATCGAGCGACGCCCAAGACAGCGAGTACGATTTGCCCCACATGGCCGTGTGCCTCACAAGGTTTTTGAGGCCACTCGTCACCTCATGGGTTCTCCGTCCAGGCATGAATCCATATAATTGACAGCGCTTGTGGCTATCAATCGATCTGACATGCCTTTCCAAAAGCTGTGCTAGACAGCTGCTGTACCACTTGCTAAAGACACTTAGAAGTACAATGGCTCGTGCTTCCGTGAAACATAGGGCTCCATTCTTTTTAGGAAGTAACGTGACGCAAAGCATTCTCTATTCTTGGAAAGTGGCAGGACTCCTGGCATAGAGCTTCTGGAAGGCCTGCGATATCATACATAGGGATGACCAAGGTATAGATTTGAGCAGAGATGCACCGATCCCGTCCGCTCCCACTGCCCTCCCCATCTTCAATCTCGCCCTGGCCCGAAGCAATAGCCCCATGGTAATCGGATTTCCACAGAGAGATGTAGCCTCGGCCTCCTGGAACAACTTCCGAACACATTCGTCATTGGCAATCTGCTGGGAGCCGTCGGCGTATCGGTTTAGCCCATGCAGTCGGAGTGCCCGTTCCCAAGCTATCCTATCCTCTGTTTTGACACCTTCAACCGTGACGTGCGTGGTGTGCTTGCGTGTCTTCTTTCCGTCCCTAAATTTGAACTGAACCTGGCGACCACGAAACTGTCGTCGTACTTTGTTCCAAACCCGTCGACTCTGCCGAAACTCCTCAATCGTTATCTCTCCCCTCTTCCATTGCTTGTGTTCTTGATAGTGTTCACTCCTCACCTCCACCTCCTCCTTGGCCATTGATGGGGGCCTCAGGGGGTCATGTTGGAGCCCTTCAGGAAACGTCGAGGCAGTGCTCCTGATAGTCTTTGCCTGGATCCCGACATCGATCTCGTCCTCATATGAAATTATGTCCTCCTCCTCTCCTCCAGCAAACGGGTGGGATGTGGGAGCCAAAGCATGATCAAGACGCCGTGCAACAACCTTCTCCATCCCTGGCGGTACTCTCCACTTGGCAAAGGAAGGAATAGCTGGCACCGCCTTTCGAGATCTCATCGCACTCAAGTGGGGCACCTCCATCTCCAACAACTTGTGATCACTCAGGAACGCGTCAGGCGTGCCCGATGGTATGTTACATGGTAAGATCAAATGTCTGGCAACAGCAAGATGCGGCCAACTACGAGGGATAGCTAAGCAATCGTACACGTGTTCATATCCATACTGGGAACGCCACGTACATGCACTCACATCCTCCCGAGAGCCCCTTTCGATCCCCAAAGGCGTTGGTGAGCTGGAGTCCCAGGGCGCCCATAGTGGTACACAAAGCGTCCGCCATACAAGTTCGGATAGCGTGGTGTTGCTTTTCATCTCCCCCCCGTCGAAGAGCCTCAGAGCCCAGGGTAGCTTCCCCAGACACCTGGAAACCGTCCCTCACCGAGTTACGAAAAACCTCCACGTTCGCGCCCATCGGGATAACACATGCTTGATCCCAAACTCCGCCTTGAGGCCCTGGACGGCTAACGCCATGCTAAATAGGAGCTGCTGGTACCATGCGACCGTTTCCCGCTGCTTTTCCAAGTTTCCAGAAGAATCGAGAGTATCTTTGCGTGGTAGGTAGAGAGATACGAAGAGGAAACCCTGGAAGACACAGATGACGAAGCGTTCTCCAGGTTGATGTTTGCGAAAGATTGGCAACAACTTTTTACCCACGCCAACCCATGCCTTCCCCGTGTTGCAACGGAAGACTTGATACGGCATATTAATATCCCCGGCATCTTCCTGCATGAATGGGCATTCTTGGAGTCCAATGACGTCCAACCCCATGTCAGTGAAACGTTTGAAAACTGCGGCAGCGCGACGCATTCCAAGCCGCCTAACATTCCAGCCTGCCACACGGCAGCCTGGGCACCCCGATTCCGACCTGTTGCTCTTTGCCTGGAGCTCCTGTGCGCTAATCGAGCTGTCGACTTTCGCAATCTCCGAGGCTGTGAGCTGCCATCCATCTCCTCGCGTCCAGACTCCAAAGCATACCTCGCGTGCTCTCTGCATCTGCGGGCGTGCGCATGCCCAACTCAAAGTACTCCATCCATGCTCAACCCTGCACTGTGCCGTAGATACTTGTTTCATACTGTGGATGATCGCCGTAAGCTTCTTACCTGCTCGAACTTGGGGCTCTTTCCACTGAGGATTTTCAACCTCCAAGGTTAATCGCTGGTCGAGACTAGTCCCCAGACACTCACCACTGCGTAGTCTCACGTCTTTGTTTTGAATAGCTTCCCACAATTCTTTCCGTACCTCCCATACCGTGTTGTTCGATACTCCTGGCTCGAAAAAAAGATCTTAATCTGATAAACTCCGCCACGTCGATGGTTGGCTCCAGAAGTCGCAATACGATCGAAAATCTTAACATACTCACTCTCACGATGTCCTGAAATCTCATTGATGAGTACTTACACCGTCTGATCTATATTATCACAAGGCAGGTTTCGATCCGCACGCCCAATCACCTGTCTCGGATCACCTGAAGCCCATTCCTTGAGAATAACCCATCCTGGCGAGTGCTCTGGGCGAACAATGTTCCAATCCGCGTTGTCAATACTCCTTCGACTTCCAGCATCAGAGGGCGGCCCAGATGCGCCTGCCCGAGTACTGGCCCCATGAAGGACACGTGCTGGATCAAGATTCTGATTCTGAAGTTTTGTGATAGCTTTCTCCTGCTCTAACTGCTTACGTTTCATCTCCTCCACATCCCTGGCGACGGTATTCAACGAGCCCCTGACAGGAGCAACCTCTTCACGAACTAATGTGCGCGTCTCTTCTTTGAAATTCTCAAGTTTGGATTCCATCGTTCTGGTTTGATTGTAAGACATCATTGTCAGGAAATCTTTGAGGCCCTCACCCAAGGCAGGACCAGCTTCCTGAGGACCCTGCGCTGGCGGCGGTGGCGGCGGGGCCGCCTTCCTGGTAGGCGGAGACGGGCGATCAACACCTTGGCCGTATGCTGCCGATGACTTGGCCTGTACTGGCGGCCCTGGTTTAGCTGCTGTCGAGGGGGCTGCACTGGGGTCCATGGGCACCCTCTCGTTGGGCCTCCAGGGGCTGGGGCCGGACGGAAGCCTCCAGGGCCCCCCCCCCCCCGCCAAGCCTCTCCATCACGAGAACATGCTGCACCTCCTACTCCTGCTCCTCCAGCTTCCTCTCCACGTAAACCCGCACCATCCACCTCCATACCTGCTCCTGCTGCCATTCTGCTGAGATGAGGGGCCCGAAGAAAGTCGTCCTCCTCAGGTGCTTCCTCAAGGGGTATGTCACGATCAATATCGTCAAGGTCTATATGTATGCACTTTGCCTGCGAAACAATAAGTTGCCCTGGTAATTTGCAGCGTTCTGGAATGAATTCCACACTGAGTTCCCGCTGTTGTCCAGATCGTCAGAGAAAGCCGTGGCATCGACAAAATGTACACACAACTGCGTCAGAGGAAAACTGGATAAGGTGGACCAGCACACACGTGACAGCACAAGCAAGAACTGCAACAGCAAGTGACAGTGAGCGCACCAATCCTGCACCAACAAGAGAATAGGAAGACACAGAAGAGGTCAGCTGCAAGCAACAATCCCAAGTGCACCTGAAATAGATACCTGCCGAGAGCCAGCTGCCAGAACGATCCAGCTGCCAGACTGCAGGATCCCCCGCCGCAGCAATCGCACGGCCGCCCGTGCGCGCGGCCGACCCTCTGCCCTTCCGCACAATGCTGCTCGAGCCGCACGAGGAAGCCCCCGAGCCCCAGCGGCAACCTTGGTGTTTTGCGGTTTGCGGTCAGACCAGGCAGCGGCCGTCAGGGCCGCATGTCAAGTTACCACAACAGGCAGAGACATGCCAAAAGCACGAGCTCTTTCAGTCCAGGGTGCCGGGCAGGCGGAGAGCGTGCCAAACGCACGATCTCGTGCATGCTAGCAGAAACATGCCAAACGCACGAACTCTTGCAAGCCAGAGAGTAGGCGACAGGCAGCTCTTATTTCGGCTTGTGTGACAGTGCAGCTGGGAGGGAGAAGAAAGGCGTCAGCCATGATGTTATTGATCCAGATCGGTGCGTGGCCATAACCAATCAGCTCGGGAGAAGAAGTGAGGGATGGGGAGAAATAATAAGCAGGAGTTGAGAGTTGAGAGTTGCATTGACTGTTGAGCTCGCGGTGAGTGATACCGTGCACACTCCACTTACTTACATCATACTTTTTGTATGCAAGAAGAGGACGATTGGGAATTTGGAGTTGGTGATAACATACCTTCAGGAAGTACTCCCGACTCAGACCCACCTCAGAGTTTCGATCAGCTTTATTTCAGAGACCCCTGGCAGATTCGGCCAGACTCTTCAGATCAAGTTTTCTTCAGAGATCCAGCAATGACGCATGAGATCAGCACGGCGGAACGCCGAGCGGGTGAGGCGGCGGAGTTGGCTGCTGCTGGTGTGCCCCAGGGTCCCCCTGAGGATGATCGCGCCAAACACATGAGACACCAGTTGCCGCCAGGCATGGAAGCCTTTGCAGCCCTTCTGGACAAGAAGTCTGCCGAACAAAAAAATGCCGCCAATGAAAAGACCTTCAAATCAACTCCCAAACAAGTCATCACGGAGGAAGTGGGGCCCGTTCGCGAGACAGTGAATGTGGTACAAAAAGAACTCACACGCCAAGGGGGAGGAGCTCAAGCAGCTCCAGGCAACGGTGAAACATCTACAGAATCACCATAGTTCGACACGTAGCGAGAGTGGACTCAGTGTAGATAGTGAGAGCAGTACCAGAGTGGGATCTGGGAATACGGGGCCTCCTCCAAGGCCGTCCACTTATGCACCAACATACATCCAGATCAGAGGGTGGGGAAATGGGGACCCAAACATGGTGGCGGGACGCTCTAGTCGTAACCTCGCAGAGGCCAATGCCCACCCTTTTGAGACGGTTGATGGGCAAAAGATGAACAATGTATTCAATCGGGAGGACAGTATTGCTTTCAATTCAAACAAGCCGTGGGGATACTGGCAGCTTCGCATATTCCTCAAACCGACGGTGGCCCGTAACACAGTTTGGGAGATACGAAATCTTTGGAAGAGCAAGTTGGATGAGAAATATAAACCACTGGCAGCAGCAGAGGCTTTCGGTGATAAGATCAATGCACGTTCCCAGGTGATGACGGAAGTCGAACCCCACAAGCAGCCTCAGAGCAGGGCTGCAAATCGTCTCATCGCCACCTTCCATAAGCACAAGAGTAAGGAGTCGGCCTGGGTCAGAGTGGAGTACGGACCCCCGACAGTTGCATGGTGACATGGCAGTCCTACGGCAGGGAGGGCCCAGGAACGTTGCTTCGGTGTATGGCAGCGGGGCTCTGGCTGGAAACTCACGGCGTGAGAACTCTCGCAGATCGACCCTGCCATCAATTGTCAAGCGTGGCAGGCGCAAGTCAACGCCGACAACTGGTGAGGATGCTCAGGCCTTCGGCTCGCTAGCTGGAACGCCAGGAAGCTTGGGAAGTCGTCGGCAGCTGAAGCACGACAGGCGCTCCGTGACTTCGATGTGGTTGGGCTGCAGGAGGCGCAACATCTAATTCAGGATGAGTCGCTGGTCGACTCACCATTCCGTGTAATTTTCTCGGCTGAAGGCGAAGACTTTCAGAACCTCAATAGGGAGACCGCGAGGAGCCCGAGTGGACATGCTGGTGTTCTTTTCCGCTCGGACCTCGCCAAACAATTCCTAGACCAGCGTATTGGGGTAAGATATGCTGTGGTTGCGTTTCAATCCTTCCTTTTTGCATCAATTTATTTGCCCCACAAGGGCACAATGGGGAAGACGGAAGTGGCCGAATGGGGCATTGTTCAACTTTACCAGGACATCCTCAGGAAGTGTGTTGTAGATTGCAAGCAGTTGCAAGAACTTCATCATATCAAACATCTCGTCATCAGCATAGATGCGAATGCTGAGGTCCATCAGAACTCCTTATCGGGGCACCTGCAGGTCTCGGGAGATGGGGTTCTACCTGATCAACGCGGAGGGCGTGGTGGGCATGAAAAACGTGCGAGAATCATCAGAAGAGCCATGAGCGAGGCCCTAGTGGCCACCATGGGCATCTTGGGACTCCAGCTGGCCAACACCTTTGGGGCTCCGAGGCACTGTAAGGAGGAGGGGGACACTACGTGGAGGAGTACGAGGGGCTATGAGCATGTATATGACTATTTAGCGGTACCCAAATCTTGGAAGCTTCCGCCAGCAACCTCGACTTGGCTTATTCCTGAGGCAGCTGGAAGAAAGAGATCCTTGGAAGGGGATGTATCATTAGACACGTTCTGGAGTGACCATAAGCTTCTCTCACTCACGGCTCCGAGCATCGAGGACATACAGTTGGACCGTGCGAGCTGCCTTCCCAAGAAGATGACACACTGGCATGTGGACCCTGGTGTGCCCGCACGTGATGCCGCTGCGCTTTTCGACCGCGCCCTTCCCCCCAGCTCACACATCTTCGGCAGTGCATCCGACACAGTAGTCAGGGAGGTGGTAGGTACCAAACAGCATTACGAGGAGGTGGGTTTGGAGGTGGAGGAGACAGACAAGGATAAGAAGGAGCAGGCCAGAAGGACGAGGAGGAGGATGGTGGAGAACAGCGCGATGGGCAACCCCCTGGAGTCCATGAGTCAGGGCCCCCTGAAGGCCGCGGAGTTAGCCCCGACTGGAACCCAGAGGAAGAGCTCAGGGACACCCAGATGGTCGGAGGAGCACGTACAGGTCAGGCAGGCGCACTATGCTTTGCACAAGTTGTGGAAGAGAGGGGAAGTGGATGAGGAGACGTTCAAGTCAAGTAGGAGGAGGTGGAACAAAGTTAGGAGGGCCAGGAAGAGAGAGTGCATCGAACATGCCTATCGTGATGGAAGGAAGCGTTCACCGATTGTGCGGAGTTTGATTATTGATGGGGTACCATGTACTGATCAAAGTAAAAGGACTGAGGCCCTCCGTCGACACGGCCTCACTAGATACTCCAGCGAAGATGAGAAGTCACGCACCGTACAATGCCTGAGGGAGCTGAGGAAGAGGGCGGAGGAGGAGATGAGGAAGGAAGGGTGTACCAAGTGCCCGCTGGACATGGGGGCGCTGATCCAGACTCGTGCAAAGTTGAAAGTGGGGAGGGCTGTGGGGTCAGATGGCGTTTAGGCCGCTATGCTCAAGACACTCTCTTGGGAAACACTCCGTCTTGCACTGCAGGCCTTCCAGTCCTTTTATCAGCGCCAGATCGTCACACCAGAATTGCGGAGAAAGATCCTTGTCACAGTCATCCTGAAAAACAAGTTGAAGTGTTCCCTGGACGAATCCAGGGGGCTAGTGTTGCTCAGTGTCTTTGGTAAATGGTACAGTGGGTGCCTCACCCACCTAATTCAGCGGCACATCAGAGCGAGGGGATCGGGAGAATATGTCCGATGCTATGGCTTTGTGCCGGAGCGTAGATGTCATGAAGTAACGGCGGGTCTTAAAAACGCCTGCCGCCATGCTGCTCAGTGGGGGAAGTCACATGTGCTCCACCTCGCCAGCCTTGACGTGGCCTGTGCTTTTGATTCCTTTACGGTACCTGTGGCGGCACATGCTCTGGAATATATTGGCGTTAAACATCAGCTTGCATACGCACTACTCGAGTGCTATCTCGACAACGAGGCGGAGTTCCGCTTCCAGGAGGCATCGACAGCAGGTGTACCTTGGAACCGACGCGTCCGCACGGGCTCGCTCGAGGCACCGACCCTGTGGATCGCCCTCTCCATTGCTGCCTTTGATGAGATTGCGAAGGGATGGCATGAGAAGGGGTGGGGGTGGTCTCTTTCGGAGGCGGGTGCATGTGTACGCAGCGGTAAACACCGGGACTGGAAAGTCACTAACATGTTGTGGGCCGATAATGTGATCTTGCTCGCGGCCAGCTCATTTCAGATGACAAGTATGATTGCCGACATGACATATGCCCTGCGTCGCTTTGGGTTTGAGTGGAAAGAGAGTAGTCTTGAATATATGAAGCTAGGTTGTGATCATGATTTGGAGATGTCTTCGATTGTCCCAACAGCTGGCCCAAGGGAGGGCCAAGGGGGCATGAGCTGTGCGAGCCATCTTCAGCTGTTTGAGCAGGCGAGGCGCACAAATGAGCAGAAAGTATTGCCACATGTCATCAAACTCAAACAGGTCACGAAAATGGAGATTTTGGGCACTATGCTGGATAGAGAGTTCAAAAAGCATGTTGATATTGTTCACAGAATGAAAGAAATGGAGAAAGCATTTTGGAATGCCCGCCCCTTTTTCATGAATAGGCAGATTGCGATGAAGAAGAAAATCAGAAGATATGTTACGATGGTGCAAACACGCTTTTTGTATGGCATCGAGGGCATCACCATAGATACGAGCACGTTGAAGTATATTCACGCGCGCGAGGGTGAGCTCCTGTCAAAATTGGTATGGCGAAGAAAAAAGCCCGAGGTGAGTTGGTCCACCTTTGGCCGTCGCATGTTCGACATGGGGAGGGAAATATTGCAGAAGATGGGCAAACACAGCCTGGTCCAACTCACGCTCTACAAACAGTGGATGTGCGCCAAAGATGTTGCGCTATCTTGTTTCCCAGTTGAGTTGGATGCCTCACCAGACTTTGTGCAGAATGAACCCTCGGTGACGGGGGGTTCTCAAGAGCTCGGGGAGTCCGTTGGGAGCATACCATCTGGGGAGGAGCCATCACAGCCGCGTACCTGGAATCGCCGCAAACGTATCACACAATATGCGAAACAATGTCAAGATGGCCGAAAGAGGAGACGTGTTACCCTGGGGGCCACCTTATCCACGGTGTCTGGCCCTGTGGGGGCCTGTGCGTGGCCCGAGGGACCGCGGGCAAAAGTTAGAAAGATCACGTCAACCAGATCGAACCTCGGGACGGCGTTACAGGCTCGTGCTCTTATGCTGGTGGGAGGGAAACAATGGAGTGATCAAATCGATGCTTCCTGTGCAAGCGTGGGCACAAAGTCGGCCAGGTTGCTCACCCGTAAGTGCGCGGGTGGACAGAGCGGTGCTGTCACGTCTTGGGCTTCGCTTTGAAAATGGTGGCACCGAGATCTGGATGACAGGTACGTTGGGCTGGACGGAAAGGGATTGGATCCGATTATGTAAAGATGTTTGTACACGCTATGAAGTACAACATAACATATTCAAATATTTTGCATTAAAGGAGCCGCAGACGCATGACTGCATGAAGGAGGAGGAGGAGGTGGAGGAGAACGAGGGCAAGGCGGTACAGAGAGCTATCAGGTTGGCCAGCGTCTTTGAAGAACAGTCGGAGTGGCTGTTTGACAGACATTCGCTCGCGGTCGAACTTGCGGGTGACTCGCAGGTGGTGGTCAACTGGCTCTTAGGGGTGTGGCAGACCTCTAACCTTGTTTATTCTAACACGTTGCATGAGGCACAAAATGAGTTGTATGAGTTAACCACCATTGCCAATATGAGACCTCCGAATGCAGGGCACAACATTATCACATGGGTGTACCGTGAAGGAAATGAAAGAGCGGACGAGTTGACCTGGGAAGCACGACGGGGCAACACGGGGAAAAGATACAAACATGACATCATTCAGGAGATCCGTAATCACAACATCAAAATCAATGCTCTCCGTGGTGCTTTCGACGGAGGGCGGTCCGAAATGGGTGTTGGATGTGGTTGGCTTATTGACGCGCATGCTTATTATTTCTCCCCATCCCTCACTTCTTCTCCCGAGCTGATTGGTTATGACCACACACCGATCTGGATCAATAACATCATGGCTGACGCCTTTCTTCTCCCTCCCAGCTGCACTGTCACACAAGCCGAAATAAGAGCTGCCTGTCGCCTACTCTCTGGCTTGCAAGAGTTCGTGCGTTTGGCATGTCTCTGCTAGCCCACACGAGTTCGCGCGTTTGGCACGCTCTCCGCCTGCCCAGCACCCTGGGCCGAAAGAGCTCGTGAATGTCTCTGCCTGTTGTGGTAACTTGACCTCCGGCCCTGACGGCCGCTGCCTGGTCTGACCGCAAGCCGCAACAAAAAAAAGGTTGGGAGTCCCGTGGCCCCCCGCGGGGTTGCAGGGGCCTCTCCCGCCGCGGGGCCGTCGGGGGCTCGTCTCGAGCGGCATCGTGCCGACAGCGGGTTGGTTCTCCATACTGTACGCGGTGCTTTTTCTTTCTTTGCAGTTGTTCTCGTGTGCCCCTTCGTTGTGTGGCATCATGACTGCGCAAGTTTGCTCGGTCAATTTTGTTTCTTCCAGCTGGTCAGCTGCGGCGCGGGCGCGTGGGCAGCCGTGCCATTTCATCGTGTACTCCCCCCTCCACGGCCTGCCGTCCAAGGTGCTGGAGGCCAGCTCTGTTTGGCGTCAGAAGTTGGACTGACTTCAACGCATAGGCCGCTGTCGTCGCTGCGTGCTTGTTTGTACTGCCTGCTTGCGCTTGTCTTATTTTGCTCTTGTGCACGTTCGGTGGAGGTCTTCTGGTATTAGAGAAGTATCTCGGCATTGAAGTTTCTTGACATCGAAGAATTTTGAGAAGTCCCTCGACACAGTTACTTTTTCTTCGCCTCGAGTGGAGTTCAGAATTCATTGTACTTGATGTCCACATACTTCGCGTTCGAACTATTGTGATTTGTCATTGCGTTGCCGTTCTTCATGCCTGTGTGTGTTGTCGTGCATGCACGTGTGTTGAATAAGAGCTTCGCCTGATCTTCACTTTGTTCGGTATAAGACCCTTGCTGTTCCCCGCATTCGCTCGAAGTCGTGGTGCGTGTGTTGGCTCACTCTGTATGTTGCCCGTCTAATTCGTTATCTAATTCAAATTGTGACGTTGAGCACACGTCTCTTGTCTTTCCGCGGGTTGTTCAAGCGATTTTTCAGAAAGCTTAGGCTTTCGCCCTGCTGATCGTTGGATCGGTGAGGTTTCGCCTGCCCCCGATCAATGCCAGTGGTAAATCTGAGTTGAAGCATCAGTTCATTGCGCATGCAATGCATAAGTTCATTGCACATCCGCTTTGCGATTCGTGAGCTCTGATCGACACTACAGCTGCATCAAAGAAGGTCGAGTGTTGATCCCATGAATTCACTTTTTTGGGGGCATTCTGGTATTTGTGTTTGCGTGATTGGTTTCACTGCAGTGATGCTGAGACGGTAATCGCTATGTGGTAACTGCATGGTCTTGCATTGCATTTACTATTTAGTTTAGTTTAGTTTACTCTTCGTTTGATTTACGCTCTTGGGCATAGCTGTACAGCTTCGCTGTTAGTGCGCTCAGCGTCTTGCTCTCAGGCTCACTTCTGAGTTGCTCTGTGTCTCGGTCTGCCTCCATGGAGCTCGAACCGACCGTCCGCAAAACCGCAAAACCAAGGTTGACGGTTACCGTCGGCTCCCAGTTCTAGACGGATTTCTTGTTTTTTTCAATCTATTTTTGAATGTGTACCTCGTAGATCTCTTCGACGAGATGAGCTTAGAGGAATTCGGGCGCGGGGTGGAGCTATAGTTGGCCGACCCGGCCAGAACGGAGAATGTGATGACCTGGGGTCGATTTTTCGAATTCTGTGAGATTCGAAAATAATTCGTACAGCTTCCCAAAGAGCGTTAGCGGCTAAGCTAGACAGTATTTCCGGCACGCTGGGGGGCCAGCTGGCAAAACAAAGGTATTGAGATGCCTGAACTCGGTCTGCTGCCAGAGCTGGGCCTGGAGAAAATATTCGTACTCTACTACTTCTTCCAGAGATGATGATGAGCTTCTTGATGCAATTCGAGCTGCATATGAGCTACAGACATGTTCGTTACAGCAATCAAAAAAATCATATGGCGCGCCCTTCTCGAGTATCTGGATGCCCGAAATCGGTGTGCTACTACAGCTGGGCCCTAAAACCTATTCGTACTCTGCTAATATTCTAGAGATGATGATGCTTTTCTTGATGTAGCTGGAGCTGCAGATGAGATGCAGAGCTGCGTGGCACAACAATCGACAGAAAATCATCCGACGCGCCAGTCTCGAGTATCTGGATGCCCGAAGTCGGTGTGCTACCAACAGCTGGGTCCGAAAAACTATTCGTACTTTGCTAATTTTTCAAAGTTCATCATGAGTTTACGGGCGCAACTCGAGCTGTAGATGAGCTACAGAGCTGTTTGGCACAGTAATCGTCAGAAAATCATCAGACGCGCTAGTCTCGAGTATCTAGATGCCCGAACTCGGTTTGCTTCCAGAGCTGGTGCCAAACAAACTATTCGCACCCTACTAAATCGTTCCTTTTTTCCCTTTCCACCCTTCCCCTTCCGCTCGTCATGCTGCTCTTCCTCCTTCCCCTGATTCTCCTCTGCCTGCTCCTTTTTCCCTTCCTCCTTCTCTTCCTCAGCCCTCGCGCGCGCGGAATGCAAGATTGTCGCGCCCGCATTCTACGAGGAAGCTCTACGAGCACCCGGCGGCAACCAAGGTTGACGGTTGACCGCGGGCTCCCAGTTTGTTTTGAGAATCCAGATTTTTGTTCCCTGCAGTCGATCATGACGCGCTCCATGGTGCAATTCCAAGGGCTCTAGGTGCAGTACTTCGATGAAAACAATTCCCGGCACCGTCTTCGTATGAAATTTAAAGAAAATGTTCAAGTTTTTGAGCTGACATTCAAGAACGCTTTTGTCTTTTTCTTGGCACTGATCTGCGTCTCTGGAGCTCTACGAGGGTCCCGGCGGTAACCTGGTCTCTTCCCCCTCGGGATCTGGAGGCTGGGCACCCCCGTCGATACTTCCTCATATTATTCCCGGTTGGATCGGAAGTGAGCGTTCTAATTTTCTACGCGATATTGTTGCTGTTCTATCATTTCTGTCCTTTGTGGAAACTGGGCGCCCGCGGCAAGCCATCAACCTTTCTTACCGCCCGGAGACTCGTAGAGCTTCCTGACACTATTTTATGTCCGAAGAATTATAAGAGAACAAATAGTTTTTCAGCAGCGTATAGAAAACACCATTAGGGAGAAAATAGCAGAGTACGAATATGTGTTTGGCGTCTGCGCTCACAACAGACCGAAATCAAGCGTCTAGATGCTTCGCGCCTCATGATGTCCTTCTGATTGTTCGGCCGAAGAGCTCTCGAGCTGCTCTGCAGCTCGAGTTCAGTGAAGAAATTCACCATCATTTCGAAAAAAATGTGTCAGTCGAATACGAATAGTTTTGTGAACCTAGCTCGAGTAGCAGACCGAGTTCAGACCTCTCGGCGCAACAGACGAAGGCTCCCAATGGTTCGGCATCTGGTTCTGTGCGCACCAGCTCTGTAGCTGTCCTAAAGGCCGAGTTCGATACGGAAAATTGATAACATCTGTCAAGATGACTCGAAGAATACCAATACTTTGAGGACCTAGCCCGGGTAGTAGACCCAGTTCAGACCTCTGGATGCAACAGACGAACGCGCCTGATTACTCTACATCGGTTCATCTGTATACGAGCTCTGTAGCTCCCCTAGCTCGAGTTTAGTGCAGGAACCGACAGTCCCTGTCGAGATGACCGGAGCAATATGAATAGCTCTGCGGACCTAGCTCGAGTATCACACACAGCTCAGACCTCTGCAAGCGACAGACGGGCGCGCCGGACGTCTTCGAATCTGTTTCTTCAATTACCAGCCCTGTAGCCCCCTACAGAACGAGTTAAGCAGCACCTCTTAAGACGACTCGAAGAATACGACTAGTTTCGCGAACCTAGCTCGGGCAGCAGACCGAGTTCAGACCTCTGGATGCAACAGACAAACGCGCCTGATGATTCTCAATCAGTTTCTGTGAGTATGAGCTCTGTAGCTGCCCTACAGCTCGAGTTAAGTACAAAATACAAATCACTCGTAACAAGATGACTAGCTTCGCGGACCTAGCTCGGGCAGCAGACCGAGTTCAGACCTGTAGATGCAACAGATGACGCGCCTGATGATTCTCAATCGTTTTCTGTTATCCGCTCTGTAGTCTGCACTTGCACTCGTAGAGCTCTTCGGCATCGATGAGCTAGGGGAATTCCGGCGCGGGCTGGGTTGGTCGACCCGGCCAAGAAGATATCATAACTTTGGGTTGGTTCTGCTAGAATTTCAAAGATATTTGAAAATTCATTTCAAGGGAGCAGATTTTTTGCACCTTTGGACGACTGTGAGAGCCTCTGCGTCTTAGTATGAGCTCTGTAGGCGCACTTTCTTCTATGAAAACACTTGGCGGAACCAACTTTCTGCAATGAAAAAAATCAATGTTGGGCCGCTTTTACGAATATTCGATATGTGGCAATTAATTTGAAAAGCGGGTATTTTCCTCACGTATAGTGGGCATGCCGCGCCTATCTGCTAAATTCTCAGGTCTGTAGCTGCAACTCGAACCAGCGGTGAACCGTCAACCTTGTTACTGCGAGGAACCCCGTGAAGCTCTTTTCTTACAAGGCAGTCGTCGGAACACATGCAGAAAGCATCTGGGGCGAGAAATGAAAAACTCGGAAAACAAGTGGCACGTGTGCCATGGCTCTTGCACAAAAAGGAAGGGGGAGGAGGAGGAGGAAGGATCCGAAGAGAATTCTGGGTACAGCCCTGAGATGTAGAGGGTCTGTGCACTTGCTGATGCAAGCAGGAATGTAATTTCGTAGTGTCCCGGATCCCCAGTTTCTTGTTGCTGCTGCAACCAGAATTGCAATTTCGTAATGGCCCGGATCCCCGATGTCCTAAGCGTTTTGTGGCGCTCGTGTGTTACTTCGCGAGGGCGGAAAGAAGATGGGCGGGGCGGAAGGAAACCATACGGAGAAGGCCCCGCTGAGGCCGCGGGGAACACTGGGGGGAAGGGGCGAAAGGGGCGCACCGGGGCAGGAAAGACATTGGCCAGGCACTGGGGCCGCGGGGCACTGGACGGGCGCTGGAACCGAGGGGGCGCTGAGACGGTGTCCGGGAAGGGGCGGAGCAGGGAGGGGCTGCGGTGCCGAAATAAAGTGGGCGGGGCGGAGGGGGCGCTGGGCGAGCGCTGGAGCCGTGGGGGGCGCTGAGACGTGTGGGGGAGGGGGCGGAGGATGGGGGGGGGTGTCGGGGCGGAGGGGGCACTGGGCGGGCGCTCGAGCCGCGGGGGAGCGCTCAGACGGTGCGGGGGAGGCGGCGGAGCGGGGGGGGGGGGGGGGGGGGGGGTGCGGTGCGAAATTAAATGGTCGGGGCGGAGGGGGCACTGGGCGGGGCGCTGGAACGCGGGGGGGCGCGAGGACGGCGCGGGGGATGAGGGGCGGGGAGGGGGGGTGCGGTGCCGAAATAAAGTGGTCGGGCGGAGGGGGCACTGGGCGGCACTGGAACCGCGGGGGGGCGCTGAGACGGCGCGGGGGAGGAGGCGGAGCGGGGAGGGGGGGTGCGGTGCCGAAATAAAATGGTCGGGGCGGAGGAGGCACTGGGCGGGCGCTGGAGCCGCGGGGGGGCGCTGAGACGGCGCGGGGGAAGGGCGGAGCGGGGGGGGGTGCGGTGCCGAAATAAAGTGGTCGAGGCGGAGGGGGCACTGGGCGGGCGCTGGAGCCGCGGGGGGGCGCTGAGACGGCGCGGGGGAGGGGGCGGAGCGGGGGGGGGGTGCGGTGCCGAAATAAAGTGGTCGTGGCGGAGGGGGCACTGGGCGGGCGCTGGAGCCGCGCGGGGGCGCTGAGACGGCGCGGGGGAGGGGGCGGAGCGGGGGGGGGGTGCGGTGCCGAAATAAAGTGGTCGGGGCGGAGGAGGCACTGGGCGGGCGCTGGAGCCGCGGGGGGGCGCTGAGACGGCGCGGGGGAGGGGGCGGAGCGGGGGGGGGTGCGGTGCCGAAATAAAGTGGTCGAGGCGGAGGGGGCACTGGGCGGGCGCTGGAGCCGCGGGGGGGCGCTGAGACGGCGCGGGGGAGGGGCGGAGCGGGGGGGGGTGCGGTGCCGAAATAAAGTGGTCGGGGCGGAGGGGGCACTGGGC
The DNA here is from genome assembly GCA_963575745.1 of Prorocentrum cordatum. Lineage (NCBI taxonomy): Eukaryota > Dinophyceae > Prorocentrales > Prorocentraceae > Prorocentrum > Prorocentrum cordatum. Next base: position 111,825 of record CAUYUJ010012147.1, on the reverse strand, counting down.
GGGCGCTGGAGCCGCGGGAGGGCGCTGAGACGGAGGGGGCGCATGATGATGATGATGCTGTGGATGATGATGATGGTGGTGATTATGATGGTGATGATGGTGAGGATGATGGTGATGATGATGATGATGACGATGATGATGATGATGATGATGATGATGATGATGATGATGATGATGATGATGATGATGATGATGAAGGGGGGGTGCGGTGCCGAAATAAAGTGGTCGGAGCTCTAGACACCCTGTGCAAGATAATAATTATTCTTTAGAAGTAATAATATTCAACAACAACAACAACAACAACAACAACAACAACAACAACAACAACAACAACAACAACAACAACAGCAGCAACGCAACAAGCAGAGTTCCCACCACGAACTCCCTATTCAGCCACGCACCCAGGGACAATGAATGACCGTTTTGCCCGCTCATTCTGATGTGTGCACACACATGTTATTGATGCGCAGTCAATTGAAGCAGCGCGTTCTTGTTGAAAACGCTTCGCGTAATCTTTGGGGGTTGTCAGTTTTCGCAGAACCCCTTGGTACTTCTCCAGAGAATTCCATTTCCGTCTTGGGTAATTCGGCAGCGTGGGTCTGGCGTTGGAGCGTGGGGATGGTTCGGATCCGTTTGGGGCCCCACCAAGGTCTATTTGGAGACACATCTCGGGATTGTCACTTGCCCCCTGTGGGCATTATTCTTTTTGTGGACTCTATGTGGGCCCCGTCCAATTTCGGCCACGGGGCTGCCTCGGTATCCTCTCGGCGCGCTCTTGGAGGACGTGGCGTGGCGGGAGCTTCCGCGGAATGATACCGATAAAGCCATTCGGCCTCAGTTCATGCGGCTCCACCGGCCGAACCACTGCGGCCTGGGCCAAGACGGCCTCAGGCCGCCCTGCTCCTGTCGCATCCGGGCATGTCGATGCGCTGGCCCAGGCTCTGAGAGCGGGCTGGACCTGGACGGCCTTCGGCCGTCCTGCTCCCGTGATCTCAGGTCGTCGTGCTCGACTCGGCTGGCTCTGCGGGCGGGGGTCGACGGCTGTGGCCATGTGGCCCCTTCTGGCCTCTCTCCAGCTTGAGCACGTGGCCCAGCCGCAGTATGGTAGACTAAGACGGTCGCAGCATGCCATCTGGCTAGGTCGGTTTCGGGATCTTGCTCCGTTGGTCTAGCCCCTGCGGGTGTTGGGCCAAGACGGCCTCAAGCCATCTGTCTCAGAGCGCCTGTGGCCGACTCGCCTCGATCGCGCAGGTTTTGCGTTGAGGGCTAAGACTTGCTCTGTTTGCCTTGCTTCTGCGGGCTGGGCCACGGCGGCCTCGGGCCATCTTTTGGGCCTATGTTGCATCGGGCCATCTTGCGCGTGTGGCCTCGGGTAATAATTGTCCCAGTGGCCCAGCCACTGCGGGCTGGGCCACGGCGGCCTCGGGCCATCTTGCTCCGTTGGCCCATCTCATCCGTGCTGGGCGAAGTGAGCCCAGGCCCATTTTGGGTCTGCGGCCTGGGACCTTCTTGCGCCCGTGGCCCAGCCCCTGCGATTTGTACCAATATGGTCACATGGACTCACACCATGTTTCGCAGTTGCATGATCCCTGCGGGCTCGGCCACGACCGTAGGCCATCATGCTCGGATGGTTTAAGCTACGCTGGTGGTTTCTTTTCTTGATGGTTGCGCCCCCCATACAGCCTTCTGCAGTCTTCCCATTGGCGGCCTTGCACCATCTCGCTACCTCGGCTCAGCCTTTACGGGCTTGGCTACGTGCAAGACGGCCTCAGGCCATCTTGTTCCGTCCGATCAGGTCCGCAGAACCAGACCAATCTATCTTCAACAAACCGTCCAGATGGTCTCGGATCATGCCATTCGTTTCGTTTTGCCTTGTGGGCTGGGCACAGACGGTCGTGGGCCGTCTTGCTCCCGGGGCTTCAGGGCGTCTTGATCGGTCGGCCCAACCGTTGCGTTCTGGGACATTCAGGCCATCTCGCTCGATTCGCTTCGGGCATGCGTGCTCCGTTGGCCCAGCCCATGCGGGCTGGCTCGCAAGGCCTCAAGCCACCTCGCTCCGTGGCCTCGGACTTCCGTGCTCGGTTCGCCAATTCCCTGGGCACTGGGGCCGCGACGGCGTCAGGCCAACTTGCCCCTGCGGCTTCAAGTTGTGTGTGACCCCCTCGGGCTGTCCCCCTACAGGCCGGGTCCAGACGGCCTCTGGTCATGCTGCCCCTGTGAGCTCCGAACCTGTTGCTTCTGCTGGCCTCCCATGCTCGGGCCGGGCCAGGGCCGCCCCCCGAGAGATCTCGGCCCGGGCGCTCTGGGCCGTCTTGACCTCCTGCCTCGGCCCGTGCGGCCTGAAGGCCGCCTGGCCGCCTGCCTCTTCTGCTGCCGGGCCCACGCAGGCCCCCCGCAGGGCCAGGGGGCGGTGGCTCGCTCCTCGGGCCCTGGCCCGCCGGCGGGCTCCGTCGGCGCTCCGCTTGGCGCTCCCCCGGGGAGCTCCCTGGCGGCTCCCTGCTGGCGCCCCCCCTCACGCTGTCGGGGGGCCCTGGCGCCCACGGCGCTCCCGGCGCTCCCGGCGCCGCTCTTTGGCCCTCTCTCTCGGCGCTCCCGGCGCCCCCCCGCACGGTGTGTGGGGCCTCGGCGCTCCCGGTGCCCCTGGCGCTGCCTGCGGCGCTCCCAGTGGCGCTCGCTTGGGCGCTCCGTGGTGGCGCTGCCTCGTCGCTGTCCGTGGCGCTCGGTGGGCGTGCTCTGTGTGTTCCCGCCCCATCCTGTGTTGGGAGCTCGTTTCGAATAGAGCACCGCGGTCGCGCATCTCCCCCTGCTCCTGCCTCCTGCTGCGCTACCCCTTGCATTCTGGCCTCCTCGGACCATCCTTGGCCGCTTTGGTTGGCCGCGCCCCGCTCGAAAAGCTTCGAAGTTGGCGTCCAAGGCCCTTGCATTCATGTCGCGCATTCTTACTATACTGGTTGAGTGTACCTTTGGACCCTCTGGAGCCGCCTTGTGGCCCGAAGAGGCGGGCTTGAGGGCCTCGTGGGCGGTTGGGGCTTCAGGGTGTTAAATAGCAGGTTCCGCCGCCGTTTCTGCTCGTGGCGTGGCTGAGCCGCGTCTGCCGCCGTTTCTGCTCGTGGCGTGGCTGAGCCGCGTCTGGCCTGGTCCTCCCCCCTCCTCCTCGTGCTGAGATGACGAACCGAGGAGCCATCCGCCAGCGGTCAGCCTGTCCGACGACGACTCCGCCGCCGCCTCGACGACGGCCACGGCAGCGACGGCCACGGCGGCGACCGCGGCGGTCCCCTCGCAAGAGCCGCGAGGGGACGATACCAAACGTGCGTCTGCCCGTTGCCGCGCCGGCAAGGCAGCGGCAGCTGCACGCCACCGCCACCCACCGGGCCCCTGGCCCAGGGTGCCCCCAGGATTCCCGGGGGACCCCCCGTCCACCGGAGCACCCCCCGCGAGGCCCAGATGGCCCCAGGGGCCCGACGAGCGAGCGAAGCGCTGGGGGCACCTTGGGCCAGGGGCACCTGGGAGCGCCCGCACCCATGGCCGGGGCCGCCCCGGGCCTGGGGGCCGGCGGCGCCACACGCCATCCCCCGGGGCCCACGGCGGCCCTGGGCCAGGGGCGGCCTTGCCGCTTCCGAGGGCCGCAGCGGCGCTGCGCCCCCGGACGGCGGCGAGCGACGGGCGGCGGCCCCGCCGCGAGGAGCCGCGAGGGGAAGCTGCCGGACGTGCGGCTGCCCGTGCCCCTGGCGATGCCGACCTCGCTCCCGGCGCTGCCCGCACCGGAAGCGCAGCCGCGGCCCTCGCTGCCGCCCGCGCCGCGCTCGGCGGGCTCGCCCTTCGCGCGCGGGCGCTCCGCCGAGCGCCGCGCGCCGCCGTCGTCGCCGCTGCCGTCGCCGCCGTCGCCGTCGACGCGGTCGTGGTCGTCGTCGTGGTCCGTGGCGTAGCCGTTGTGGGTCGCGGTCGTCGTCGTCGTCATCTTCGTCGTCGTCGTCGTCGCCGTCGTCGTCGTCGTCGTGTCGATGGTCGTGATTTGCGTCGTTGTGTCGTGGTCTTGGTCTGCGTCGTTGTCGTCGTCGTCCGTCGTTGTCGCGGTCGTGGTCCGCGTCGTCGTCATCGCCGCCGTTGTCCTCGACGTCGTGTTGGTGAACGTGGTCTGCGTCGTCGTTGTCATGGGTCGGTGTCGTCGCCGTGGTCTGTCATCGTTCTCCTCTTCCCACGTCCTACGCCAATGTTGGCAACATTTTGAGGTCCCACAGGGGGCCGATGCCCTGATAGCGTCTCGCTGTTGGTCTGGCCTCTAGCAGTGGTCGACGATGTCCCCGCAGAATCCCTGCTTGGAAGGTCACCTGCTTCCGCAGCAAGGTCCGCGCGCGGACCATCCCCTGGCCGTTCCCTCGTGCCCGCTCGGGGATGAGGCGCCCCAGGTCCAGACGAAGGCCCGTTCCAGGACCGGTCCAGGCGCATCAGTCCCATGATCTCTCCAGGTGTATTTTATGCGTTCCCTCTTGAGGGTGATCGATGGACAGAAAACACATGATCTCGCGAATTGTTTTCAGCTAGAGCCCATCCTGAAAATCACTTCGCGACAAACATAGCATACGTGTAGCACAAAGCGGTCAGCTCTGCGTGCGCCGAACGCATTCTCGACGACCACGAAGCGCACGTGGCACTTGGCAGCGCGAATCGAAGGCACCGCCTCGCCAGGTTGCCCCTGGGCCACTCTGAGACAATTTTGACATGTTATGCGATCAGTCGAGCAGAGCTTTTTAAGTAGCATGACACCTTGTGTCCAGGGGAGCTGCTATCGATGGGGGTGCGAGCCCCTCTGGCGGGTGAACGCCTGCCTGACTGACCTCGCCAGTGGCCCTTGCAGGCCCGACCGGGCCAGTTTGGCTTGCCCAGTCCAGCTACAAACAGACTTATCCCCTGCGTTCAATTGACTATCGCGCTTTCCAGGGTAGCAACGCTTTCCTCGCTCCATGGGATTGGGCTTGGATCTCTATGCCGTATTGCTCATCGCCAGAATCTGTTTGTTGAGGCTTCTCGCGGCCGTGCTCCCGCGTCATGGTCGCGTTTTCGTGTGACTTCGGCTCATTATTAGGGTGGCTGCGTGCGAGCTCGAGTCCGCCCACGAGGAAAGCTGTTAACCGCGAGGTCACGCCCAGCATAAGCTCTGTGCAGACCAGAACGGCGCCGACGACGACGACGACGACGCAGACGGCTGCGAAGGCGACGACGGCGACGGCGACGGCAGCGACGGCGACGGCGACGGCGACGGCGACGGCGACGACAGCGACGGCGACGGCGACGGCGACGGCGACGGCGACGGCGACGACAGCGATGGCGGTGGCGACGACGGCGACGGCGACGCGCGCTCGCCGAGGCCTCGGTGGGCCAGCTGCCGGCGTCGCAGCCGGGCCCGGCGGCTGGTCGGGCCCTGCCGCCGCCGCCCGGCGGTCTGCCGGCGGGCTCCGGGGCGTCGCCCTCGGGCGCCTCCTCCTCCTCCTCCTCCTCCTCCTCCTCCTCCTCCTCCTCCTCCTCCTCCTCGGGCCGTCGACGTCGCCTTCTAAAACGACGCGAAGATCGGGACAAAATCGGATCGGGATAGCTCGAAATCTCTGGGAGTCGGCGGGTTTGGAGGATGCATTGGGCGCCGCGGCCGCTCCAGAGCGTTCCGGAACGCTCCGAGAGCGCTCCGGAACGCTCTGGAGCGATTTATCCCGATCCTAGCCCTGTTTTACCTTCGTCGTGCACCGTCGCCTGTCGTCGTCGTCGTCTGTTGCCGTTGCCTTGTAAAGTCGTCGTCGACATGTTCGCCGCTGCCGTCGCAGTCGTCGCCGATGGCGCCATCGCGGCCGCCGTCGGCATCGCTGTCGACGTCGTCGTCGTCGCCGTCGCCCCCGCCGACCCACGTCGTTCTCGTCGTCGTCGCCGTCGTCGCCGCCGTCGTTGTCGGTCGCCGAGGACCGATTCTCGAGGATCAATGTTTTTGCGTTTTCGGATGTCTGGGATTGTGGAGGCATCCTGTGGTTGCCTTCGTAAACCTTTGAAGTTGTTCCTCCGCCACCTCGACAATTATATTCAATATGAATGCCATGTGCCTAGGCGGTGATCAGAGAGGCCGAAGAGAAACCGAAGACAGCACATTAGCGCTCCAAGAAGGACCCAGATGGCCTCCAGAGGCCCCCAAGACGGCCCAGGAGGCCCTTAGCAGGAGTCCCAGAACGCAAACGTCGTTTCATTCTCTCAGGGGAACGTACGTTTTCAGCAAACTCGATGTTCGGGCTTGCGCGTCCAAATCAGCCAAAAAGGCCCCCAGTATCGCCCCAAGACGACCCAAGAGACCCCCAAGAGAGCTTCTAGACGGCCTGGACAGCCCCAAGACTACCCAGAAAAGCCAAAAAGAGGCCAAACAGGCCTTCACAAGGCACCCAAGAGAAGCCCAAGAAGGCCATGGGAGCCCCCCCCAAAGAAAATGGGAGGCCAACAGGAGGGCCCACGTAGCCCCCGTAAGGTCCCTAGATTGCCCAAGCTCCCTAAGCCCAAGATTGGCCCAAGACGGTTCGAGACGGCCCCAAGCCGGTCCACCAGGGCTCCAACGAGGCCCACACGGCGTTTTCCACCAAACTGACCCGAGATCTGGGCTCGCAACCACAAATCCTGGAAATCTGTTGCGAACCTGGGATTGGTTGCATTCCCTAAGAATTCTTTGCGTTCGCATGCCCTGTTGCGACCCGCTGCAACATTCTTCGCCGTCCCCCGACGGCTCCCTCCTCCTCCTCCTGCTCCTCCTCTTTCTGCCGCCTCCACCACTCGTCCTCCCCCACGTCCGCTTCCTTTCCTCGCTCCCCGAGATTCCCTCCCTCCTATCCTTCGCCCTCCACCCGGCACCTTTCGGGAGCCCCCAGAGGCCCGGGAAGGGCCAGGGACCGCCCGAATTTTCGAAGACTTCTGAAAACCGCCGCAGGGAAGGGGCCAAATTTCCAAGGCCACGAGGGATGGTGCGGTCGACCTACAGTTGCAAAGCCTCAAGGACCAAGGTGCATGGCGCGAAGCGCCAAGGCAGTCCGGTATACACATATACCTATACGACCACCCTTCGGGTGATAAGGAGGTTGTGGTGGGGGGGGAGAGGGGGGAACCAACATCTGACTCAATCGATCTCACTATCGATCTCACTCAACGGGACACCACAGGACACTTGTCAATCTCACTATCGATCTCACTATCGATCTCACTCCACGGGACACAACGGGACACCACGGGCCAGCACGGGACACCAGGGGACACCGCGGGACACCTCTCGATCTCACTATCGGTCTCACTATCGATTTCACTATCGATCTCACTCAACGGGACACCACGGGACACCACGGGACACCACATCGATCTCACCATCGATCTCATTATCGATCTCACTCAACGGGACACCACGGGACACCTGTGGATCTCACTATGGATCTCACTGTCGATTTCACTTTTTGGAACACCACGGGATACCTCGGGCACCACTTCGATCTCAGTACCGATCTCACTATCGATCTCACTATCGATTTCAATTTTTTGGGACACCACGGGACACCACGGGACACTTGTCGATCTCACGATCGATCTCACTATCGATCTCACTTTTTGGGACCCTACGGGACACCACGGGGCACCTCGGGGCACCGCATCGATCTCAGTATCGATCTCTTTGTCGATCTCACTATCGATCTCACTATCGATCCCACTATCGATCTCACTCAACGGGACACCACGGGACTCCACGGGACACCGCGGGACACCGCGAGCCACCGCCAGACGGACGGGCGGGCGGGAGAGAATCATGTGTCTTGACTTCGCCCTAGCATCGGCGGACACCACGGGACACCACGGGACACCGCGGGCCACCGCGAGCCACCGTCCCACGGTCGGGCGGGGGAGAATCATTTGTCTTGATTTCGTCCTAGCAACGGCGGGTTCATTCCTCTCGCGCGCCCACGCAGCTTCGCCTCGCCCGCACACACGACACGAACGAAACGAAGCGATTTCCCGGTTGGGGGTCTCCGTTCCACTGCGATCTCACCCCCCAACTTCTGATACATATATATATATATAATACATATGTATATATATCTATACCTATATATATATATATATATATATACATATGGTCAGCCCCCCCAAGCACCTGGTGTGGACCTATCGCTGTGTTTTTTCTCTGTCTCGCTCTCTCTCCGTTCCTCCTCCTCCTCTTCCTCCTCCTCTCCTCCTCTTCCTTTCCTCCTCCTCCCCCTCTTCTTCCTGCTCCTCGTCCTTCGCCAGAAAGACTTGCGGGAGGAGGGTAGCCACGAAACCATGCTATTCACTTATTGTTTTGTTTGTTCCGGTCTCCGGAGGCTTCCGTTGATTTGTTTTGTGGATTTGTTGGTTTTCAGGAGATCTGTAAGGACAAGAGATTGCGCAGTTTGAAGATCTCCTGAAAACCACGAACAAACACCTGTGAATAACAGTGTTTGGTGGCATCCCCGACCCAACAAAACGAACAAAACATTTGAATAGCAGGGTTCCGTGGCCATGCAGTTGCTGTTGCTGCTGTTGCTCCTCTTCCTCTTCCTCCTGTTCCTCCTCCTCCGCCTGTCATTCCTCCTTTTTCTTTGCCAACAAGATTTCCTGAAAACCGAAACGCCCCCCACAAAAAGCATGTGAATAGCAGCGTTTGGTGGCATCCCTGGCCGGGGAAAAAAACACATGCGAAAATACATGGTTTCGTGGCAACTCTTCTCCCGTACCTTTTTTTGGCGAGGGAGTAGAGCTAACGCGTGTGTCTATGTGCTCCGAGCTATGTGGTGCAAGCTTCGTGGTGCAATATATGTGGTCCGATCTATGGGTGGGAGATATGTCGTGCAGTATATACCTTGGAATCGATCTGGAGCAAGATATGTGGTTCAATAGTAATGGTGCCATCGATGTGGTGATATACGTATATATCTATGTGTATATATATATATGATGGACGCTACGTGGTGCAATATACGTTACGCAAAATGTGGGATGTACGTTGCGTGGTGAAAGCTGCGTGGTGCAGAATCTCTCTCTCTATATATACATACATATGTACATACATATGTATGTACACATTTGTTTGAGGTGCGCGCGACATGTATATAGACACGCACACACACATATACATATATATATATATATATATATATGTGTGTATGTCCCGTTTGGCCGCATGCATTGAGACTTGCAACACAAAACGCATGTTTCCTTTAGGATTCGCAAAAGCGTGCAGGTTGCGTTTGGTTTGAGCGCGAATTTTGCGAAACCATGTTTTGTTGTTCGGGACACTCGATGATGAAATCCTCCCGAAGCAACGGACTTTGGCATGCGCGCGACCACGCGCGCGAGTGTCGTACCTTTGTTCTGCAAGCGCTTCTTGGAAACAAATGATTGTATCAGCGAGTGTGTGCGTAGAGTGTTTTCGAGAACGGATGGTGTTGGGCGTGGGGGTTCGTTACCGGCGGGGCTGGGACGGTTTGAATTCACGACTAGAATAAACGATGGGGCAGAGTCAGATGTAATTTGCACATCTCCTGGGCGGGGGAGATAATCCCAGGGGGGCGGGGGTGTCAGATCCGATTTCTTTTGAGAGGGGAGAGCCGATGTTTTGCCATTACTTTTGTTCGCAGTGAGTTGTCAAGAACCCTGCTCGCCCAATCATTCCACCCACCCACCCGCATTGTGGTTTTCCAAACCCATGCGGCGGCGATTGCGAGGACTGCTTGGCGCTGGCTGGCACATCGGTGCGGCCGCGCCAGAGCGCAGGCTCGCGCGCAGAGCGGCCAGCTAGTCAGTCGCGACGGACGCGGCCGCGGTGGCGGTGACCGTTGGGGACTTCCCAGCACGTCTCGCAGACCGCGCCGACGCGCGGCCACGGCAGTGCGAGTCGGTGAATCAGACAGGCGCGGCATCATTGCGACGTCGACACCGGTAGACACGATGGTGATCGTGGCGACGTTGGTGACGATGATGACGATGACGACGCCAACGCCAATTATGGCGTCGATGCATGATGGTGTCCTCGAGTCGGTGAGGAACGTTCGAGAACAATTTCGACGTGGGCGCACCGCCGGCGAGCGCGAGTGGCCCGCAGGGCACCTTTTGGCAAGGATCACGCGCGCAAGAGCGTTCGAATGATTCCGACGCGCGCGCGAGAAGCCCGTAAGGTCGCATGCAATGAACATGCAGAAAAGAGTCGTTTGATTTTTGTTCAGAATTCGCAAGAACGCGCTCAGATTTTGCCAAGCCCTATGTTAAAACAGATATCGGGACACTCGATGTTGGACCCCCTGCGGACCCTCTGGTTGTTGAAGGATGTCGGCATGCGCGCGCGACGACGCGGGCGTTCGCACTTCGTCCATTGAAGCTGTTTTTTTATAAACGAGTGCGCGCGCATAGTTTTCCTTGACAGAGGAATTGGGGAAGGGGAGGCGCTGATTGGATTGCTTGGGATGGCACGAGTTCATTTTTAAGATGGACGGGTGTGCGTAGCCAAATGCGCAAACTAGTACGAATAACATCAAAGCTAACGTCCGTTAGCCTTGGGCAGGGGTAGTATATCCGAGTCTTTTGTTTATAGAAAGGAGGCTCCGTGCAGAACAAGGCCCAGTCGACGGGGGGCGACGAGGCGGCGACGGGCCGGCGACGGCGATTGCACAGCCGCCAGACCGCCACACCAGCCCAGACGACGGGCGGCGACGAGGCGGCGACAGGGCGGCGACGGCGAGCACTTAACCGCGAGATCGCCACACCAGCCTGGACGACGGGCGGCGGCGGGGCGGCAGCCGCCAGACCGCCGCACCAGCCCAGATCCTTGACAAAAACCACTAAAAACAGTAAATGCAAGCGTTGTCTGGGTTATTAGATATTGTGAAATCGATATGGTGCACTTCGCCCTGTCGAACTTGAAATTGCCAAACTCATGCGGCGGCGATTGCGAAGAGTGCTTGGCGCTGGCTGGCGCATCGCTGCGCCCGCGCCACAGCGCATAGGCTCGCGCGCAGAGCGGCCACCTAGTCTGTCGCGACGGACGCGGCCGCGGTGGCGCTGACCGTTGGGGACTTCCCAGAGCGTTTCGCAGGCCGCACTGAAGCGCAGACATTGCATTGCGAGTCGGCGATTCGGGCGGGCGCGGTATCATGGCAACGTCGACAACGGCTGACATGATGATGATTGAAACGATGCTGGTGATGACGATGACGATGATGACGCCCACGCCAATGACGGCGCCGATGCTGGTCACGCCGATGGCGATGATGGTGTCCACATGGCGATGATGAAGTTCTCGACGGATTTCGACATAAGCGCGAATGGAACGCATTTTTGCCATTTGACAGGGACCGTGCCCCCCCCCCCCCAGCACGCGCGCAAAGGCGTGCGAGAGGTCCATTAGCTTTCATGTGATGAATATGCGGAACAACCTGTGACTTTTTGGTTCTTCAGAATTCGCAGGAGCGCGCGCAGACTTCTTTGATTAAAAAATTGCGAACCCATATGTTTCATTTGTTTTCCTGACGCGATTTTGAAATCCGTGCGAAATCCATTATATCTGACGGATTGCGAAGGCCTTACGGCCGGTGCCGCCGACCCTGAATGGCGACGACGACGACGACGACGACGACGACGACGACGACGACGACGACGACGACGACGACGACGACGGCGAGCGCTCTTGGGACCCCTCTTGGGGGTAGTTTGTGGGCCTCTTGGGGAGTTCCTAGGGGCCGCTTGGAAGCCTCGTGGGGGCCTCTTGGGGGTTCCTGGGGGTCTCTTGGAGGGGGCCTGGGACGTCCTGAAGGCTTCTTGGACGGTCTTGAGGCTATCTTGGGCGTTTTCGGCCGATCTTTGGGCGACTCGGGGCCCTCTTGGGCCGTCTCGGGGGCCATCTTGGGCATTCGGACCTCATTTGGAGTGTTTTCGAGGTTTCTAGGCCGCCCGAGGAAAAACGAATCTGCCCCCCCACCCCCCCGGGACCCCCCCCCCCCTGGGGAAGGGATCAAAGGGAAGGGGCTTCCCTTCGACTCGATTACGACACTGCTAGATTTTTCTCTCGCTCACGAGCTTGAGAAGGAAGCTGCAGGGAAAGGGGACGACGGAGGCGACGACCGACGGAGACGACGACTCGAGCAGCCAAGCCCCTCGCACACGCCGACAGGCCGTGCGAAATCCATTGTATCTGACGGATTTGACATATGCGCGCGACGCCCCGCGCGTGTGCGCATGTCGCCCCATTTTTCGCAAGGGGTTGTTGCCAGCTAGTGATGTGTGATAAACGAGTGCCCGCGAATAGTGTTGTTTCACGAGGATGAAGGGGAGCGATGCCAGCTCGGCTGGGATGGTCTGAGTTCATATCTCAAACGAAGAAAATGGGCAGACTTGTGTGTGTAAGTTGGGCCTTCCCCAGTCGACCGGTTATTACGGGGGGTGTAACGTGCGTGATATATATGGTGTAAGTTATGTGGTGCAATACACCTTGCCGGACTTGGAATTGTCAACTCTTGTCCTCGCGCAGTCATCCCACCCTTCCACCCGCAATTGGGTTTACAAAACCCATGCGGTGGCAATCTCGATGACTGTTTGGCGCTGGGTGGCGCATCGCCGCGGCCGCGCCAGCGCGCATGCTCGCGCGCAAAACGGCCAACGCGGCCGCGTTCGCGCTCCCCGTCGTGGACGTCCCAGCGGGCACTTCAGTGCGAATCGGTGACTTGGCCGGGCGTGGGCAACGTCGACAACGGTAGACGCGATGATGGATTTCGGCGTGCGCGCGCGACGGCGTGCCCGTGTGTGCTTCGTTCAATGTTTCGCAAGGGGCTCTTGCAAAGTGATGATTCGTGATAAACGAGTTTGCGCGCATAGTAGTTTTGCAGAGGATGAGTGGGGAGCCGGTATCGGCCTGCTTGGGATGGTATGAGTTCATTTTTATCATGGGCGATGGGGCAGAAACGTATGTAATTTGCATTTGTGGTGCGAGTTCCGCGGTGTAAACAATGGGCTGCTTCGTGTTACATATGATGTAATGCAATCTGCTTGATTCGATATGTGTGGCGCAAGCTATGTGGTGCAATCTATGTGGCACAGTCGATTGCAATAGCGTCGGTTCGATTGCGATTCGATAGATTTCATTGCTTGCAATCGCAATCGAATGAATTTCTTGAAATCGATTGCCATCGATTGCGTCTGGTCGGAATGCAGCGGGGTTGGGGGTGCAAAGAGGCGGTGCCGGCGGGCGGCGACGGCGACGGGCGGCGACGGGGCGGCGACGGGCGGCGACGGCGACACCGAGCGCGGCGATCGACACGCGGGCCCAGAAGCAGCGGCGACGGACGGTGGCGCCGGGCGGCGAGGGCGACAACAAGCCTGCCAGACCGACGCCCGCGCCTGTAAGAAGCTCGGGTCGGGCGAAAGGGGGGGTTTGGGAAAGGGGGGGTTACGAAATCTGCTGCATGTAGCTGGTTTCGGCCCCGCCGCCGGGCCCATTCCTCGATACATGGGCGCCTCCGGCGCCGGGCGCGCCGGGAAAATCAGCTACGTGAGCTGATTCTCAAACCCCCCCTTTGCTATCCCCCCCTTTCGCCCGACCCGAGAAGCAGTGTCTCGGGAACTGACTTTCAATCGGAGCCGGCTCAGTATTTCAAAAATGGCGCTCCCGCTGCAGCGCGCGTCTCATTTTGGCATCGGCGCGTTGCTCCCGCCGTTCAGTATGGCTCCCTCGCCCCAGCGCGGGCCACTTGGGGGGATCTGATGTCTTCCTCATCGTTGTCTCCCCGCTCCCCTTCCCCTCCGCCGCGCTCCCCTGGCCCTCCTGCTCCTCCTGCTCCTCCCACCCCTGCTCCTGCTGCTGCTGCTGTTCCTCCTCGTCCTATTCCCTCCCTCGTCCTATTACCTCTCTTCTTGCTCTGCCTCCAGCTCACCCTGCTTGTTAACCAATATACGCAAACTCCCTATTCTGATAGCGCATAACACGATGATGTCCTGTTGGGGGTTCCACGTCCGCTATGACACCTGTTGGCGGAGGAGGGGAAAAACAGCGCAATGGGAAGGTAGGTGAGATGGATAGGATGTCAGATCTACCTTGCCCCTCCCCCTTCCCCCATAGCCCGTGCTGAGGACGACAGGTCTACCTTGCCAGCTTACTCATCGCAGCTCCTCCTCCCGCTCCTCCTCCTCCCCAGATCTCCAGCGGTGCGAGACACACCGCCGCAGAGGTTCTTCGCCCCTTTCGGCCTCCAGGGGCCGCTGGCGGGCCCTGCAGGAATCGTCGGCCCGCGGCTCGGGATGCCCCCTGGGGGACAGGCCCGCAGGGGCCAGCGACTCAGCGCATGGCATCGTTGAAGATCTGGGCCCCCATTCCTCGGCCCCCTGCTTTTGATCCTCGCCCCCCACCCTTTGCCCCGGCTCGCGCTCCCTCCCGCCTCTCACCCTCCCTCGACCTCCAGTGGGTGGACCAAGAGTGTGCACACGTGTCTCGCCAAGACCTTGAGTTGTCAGAGCACGTCGGACCAAAATGTATACCCCCCTTCCAGAAAATTCAAAGTTGACGGTTTGGGGGGTAGGCCAAAGGCCAGGGACAAAATGTGGACACTTCTCTTTTGGGTTTGGGGGGCGGGGTGCGAAGCGAGGGCATCTCGCAGTTGTGGTTGCTACCATGTTGCATCGCCTCACCGCCATGGGTGTGGACACTCTTCGTCTGGGCACCGCCCGTGCGCGCAGAAGCCGTTTCGGCACAGGCCCGGCCGGCTGAAACCTGCGATGCTTCCCCTGGCAGCCTGAGGCCCACCCGCCCAATCGCAGGTGGCTGCCACGGGCGATTACCGTATCCTATATTCTGGCGGCGGGCAACGGGGGAGGGGGGCCCGAGCAGAAGCAGGCCTTCTCGGAAGTGCGGCGCCTCGCGCCCCCTCCGCGAAGCTTCCTGTGCCTCCGGGGGCGGCTCCGCACACTCTCCGCAAGGCCGGGGGAACCCCGAGCCTTCTGAGCAGGCCCGCCCCCTCCTCTCAAGCAGTGGCGAAGCGTCCCGGCGTGCCTATAGCCCTACCGAACAATTTTCTGAGAACCTTGTGTGGTTGCCACGAGATGTTCTTAGAACATTTCTGGCGGAGTCTGTCTTGTTTTCACACATCGGGTCAATGTTCTAAGAACATTGTTTCTGTTCTAAGATCATTGTTGGGTTCTAAGAACATTTCGTGGTAGGACTACAGGAATGCCGGGACGGTCGCTCCCTGCTCAATCCTCGCTCCCCCTGGTCGCTCGCCACCGGCTATTTGCACGAAGCTCGAGGCACGCCACGTGGCGCGATGTGCGCTGCGGGAGGCGGCCCGCGCCGGTGGCCCCGTCGGCCAGGGGCTGGGCCCCTGGGCCCGCTCGCGGTGGCGTGCGTCCTGCGGGGGGCCGGCGCGCTCGGGGTGCGCAGCGGCAGCGCGCTGCGCAGCGGCAGCGACGGGGAGTCCGTCTGGCAGTGGCTGTTCGGCTGGGGTCGGCACGAGCAGGCGCACAGGGCCGACGCCAAGGAGCATCGGGAGCAAGGGGGCCCCTGACCCCCAACAGCACGAGGAAGGCGTGGCCTCACGTTCAGGTCCCCGTCTTCGCGTCAGGGGTGAGAAGTCTGGGCGGTCTGGTTCGGTGCACATGCAGAAAAGAAACACCTATCGCTAATGATTGTGGCCCTCCTGGCTGAGGTTCCCTCCAGAACGGTTAGGCGTTGTTTTTTCTTGCGGATCAAAGGAGCACGCCGCCATGAGCTGGCAGGCGGCGTCCGAGAGGGCGACATCGATCGCGCTCCAGATGACCCCCGAGGAGCAGCTTCTCCTGGTCTCGGGCTCGCATAACCTCGAGAAGCACTATTACGTCGGCAACACCGAGCCGCTCGCGAAGTTCGACATCCCGGCCCTGCGGATGCAGGACTCGAGCAGCGGCTACCGCCCCATCGAGGAGGAGGAGTGGAACACGACCACCCACTGGCCTTCTCCGCTGGCGCTCGGCGCGACCTGGGACGAGGATATCATCGAGCGCACGGCGGCCGCCATAGCCTCGGAGTTCAAGCAGAAGGGCGCCAACGTGTTGTTGGGGCCGTCGCTGAATGTGCACAGGGTCGCGATGAACGGCAGGAACTTCGAGTACATGGCAGGGGAGGACCCATACTTGGGGTCGCGCTTCGCCGCGCCGTACATTCGTGCGGTGCAGCGGCAGGGCGTGCTCGCAGTCGCCAAACACTTTGCGTTCAACGAGCAGGAGACGAACCGGTACAAGGGGAGCTCTAACGTCGATGCTGCGACTGCTTGGAATCTCTATTACCCACCGTTTGAAACTGCGGTGAAGTCCGGTGTGGGGGCTTTCATGTGCGCCGATCCAGATGCCTGCGGCAACCTCAACCACCGTGCCAGCGCAGCGCTCTGTGCCTCGAGGCTCGGAGGCCTCGTGACATGGAACACGTCCTTCCGTAAGCTCGATAGGGTTGCAATATGCGAGAAGTGCTTGGACCCCTCAGGGCCCAGAAAGGAGTCTTGGCATGTGGCGCCTCTATTCCCACATCCGTGTGGGCCATGGCATGTAACAGTCTGCTTCCAGCCGAGGGAAGGTCCCAACATAGCAGAGGAGGTGTAGAAGGATACGCGAGAAGTTCCTAACAGAGCAGAGGAGAGAAGGTCCTAAATAGCAGAGAGGATCCGAACATAGCAGCGGGGGAAAAGGAGAGAGAGAGAGGGAGACAAAAACAGACTGACATACAGACAGAGACAGGGCGAGAACGACGAGGGGAGAAGACGGGACGGTTACTAAGTTGACTCTGGGAGCGTCCCGTTGCCCCTGGTGGCGTCCTTGGGAGCCTAATTGGGGGACCTCTCGGGGCCTCTCGGAAGCTCCGCGAGGCCTGTCCCACCTTGGGGCCCTCGTCGGCAGTTTTGGGGTGCATCTGGCGCCATCTGCTGTCGGAAACTGGAACATATACATTACCAGTGGCGGATTGTTTCTCAATCCCACGACTTTTTGAGGGTCGGGGACGACGTCGGGGTGATGTGGTGTATACTTTTCCCCCGTTCTCCAAGGGAAACAACGGAAAATGTATACACACGGATCCCGTATACACCAGGATCCGCGTTCCTGTGCGAATTTCAGCGCAGGGTCGGAAAAATCGTCGGTGTACAGAGCTCGCTTCCCTATATTGGTTCTTCTGGGCTATATTGGCGACCTCGTGGGCCGTGCTGGGCCCCTGAGGGATCCCTCTTGAGTCCTTTTTGGGCCTTCTCGTCGTGGGAATGAGCTGGGCCGCTCCGTTGCTGTCCCGGGGTCCTGCCGCGTATTCCTATGTCCATCTTGGGTCGAAACAGTTTGGAAACATGAAAAGCAGAGAAACTCAGTCGATCCTTCAATGATTTCGTGTGTCTTGGCCATCTCCTCGGACCTTCTTGGGCATCTCTCGAGGCATATTTCGCCCTCTTGGATCGTCGTTGAAGCCTCTGGTGGCATCGCGGTGGCATTGCTGGGCCTTCTTGGGCATCCTAGAATGGCCTGAGAGGCATCGAGACGGAACTCTACCAGGCAGGACTTGGCATTCTACCGCTCTGGTCCGTGCCAAAGTCGCCGGTGGCGGACAACATGGTCAACGGCTCCTACGCTTGCGGCAACTCGGACCTTTTGAAGCGAGATCTGCGGGATACCATGGGTTTCAAGGGCTTCGTGATGTCCGGCTGGAAGGCCACGCACTCGTCCATGGACATGGTCCACGGCCTGTCTCAGGAGATGAGCGTGGGCGCCCCCGAGCATTTCCAGCTGGCGAAGTTCAGCGAGTTTGGTCCCGTGAGGCTGGCCGAGGCAGCCGGCGAGATCCTCACGTCGGTCTTCAAAGAGGGCAAACATGTCGACACCGCCGCTCGTCCGTGAGAGCCCTCATCGCCACGGCGGGATGTTCCTCGAAGTCCTGTGTGAACGCACCCCGGGAGGTCGGGGAGTAGCGGTATCGGTGCCCTTGTGCCCACAGGTCTACCGCCTCGGGCTCAACCGCGAGGCGGTCTCCTGCGCCCAGCCGTGCACCAGCATGAAGTTCGCCAACGCCCGGAGCGAGGCGCACACGGCGTTGGCCCGTGAGGCTCGGTGAGAGCGAAGGGGGTGTTTTGGGAACGGGGGTGATTTGGGAATCGTGGTGTCAATGCAATAGACGGGATTATATGTTTGTCACCCTAACGATTTGGGTCTTTGTTGTTCTTTTTTTCTTTCTCTCTCTATCGTTTTTTGTTGTTTTTTGTTGTTCTTTCTCTCTCTCACGCTACCTTGACACATGTTTCACGCTCGGGACTGTAAAACATCGGCGCGGAATCAAAGACTGGCCAGGATTCATCTCTGGGGGGGTGTGGGGATAGATGATCTTGGGTCGAGGGTTAACAGGCCCACTACCCCTCAGATGGGATGGATCCAAGGGTTCCACAGGCCCCTCCCCCGCACATGGGATGGGGGCACGACGACGACGCCGACGTCGACGCCGACACCGACGCCGACGCCTAGGCCGACGCCGACGCCGACGCCGACACCGCTGACGACGACGACGACGCCGACGACGACGCCGACGCCGACGCCGAAACCGCCGCCGCCGCCGACGCCAACGCCGACGCCGACGCACGACGACGACGACGACGACGACGACGACGACGACGACGACGACGACGACGACGACGACGACGACGACGACGGCGGCGGCGGCGGCGGCGGCGGCGGCGGCGGCGATGACGGCGACGACGAGCCACCCCACACCCACAGGGGAAAGGAGGGGGGGTGCACCGGCACCCTTTACGACCACAGAGGGGGACGGCGATCCCATTCGCGAGGCCTTCGCGAGGCTGACGGGCGTACCCATCCAGTGGGGGGGCGGGGTCCCATATGCATTGCATGGGGGGGGCAACCCTGGATCATATATTTCAGCGGTCTTGGGGCAGAAATGATGGTGGGTAGGAAACATCGGGTTAGGGAAGCTGCTGCCTGCAGGTGATGGCTATTTCTTGATATATCAGTAGATGGCCCCAGGAAGGCTTCCGAGGGCTCCGACCGAGGCTGCCGAGGGGAATTCCAGAAGGGCCCCCAAGGACCTCCAGACGGCTCAAGAGGGCCTCTGGTGCCGTGCAGGATGGCCCACGATCGCTTCCAGAGCCTCCAGGCGCAGGGGAGATACATCTGGCGTGTAGCTGTCTCGCTGCAGCAGCCCCCCTTCACGACCCCCTCTCCTCGCAGGCGGTTTCTCTCCCCCAATCCCCGAGCTCCGCTTGAAAAATTCGGCCACTCCAACAAAAAGGGGGAAACCCTGGAACACACCACAAGGAGGCTATTCGGACGCACTCCCGTCGAGGACGCACGCCCCCCCATCGTATCTCCTAGGGTTGGACCCCCGGTGCTGGTCCACCCGAAAACCTCCCAGAGCCTGATATGCGGCGGCGACGCTGTATAAGGAACGTCCTCCTGGGGCCCAGACCCTGGCACTTTCTTTATTTCTTCAAGGCGAGGTGGGTTCCTTATCGAGGGTATCCTGATCTAAAGCCTCCACCGTGGGGGTCGACAGATCCCCTGCTACCTCCCCCCACCCGGAGAGGCAGCCACCGCGTCGCTTGTGCTGCTGAAGAACACTGGCGCGTTGCCCCTGCGCGCTGGCCCCAAGAAGCGGCTGGCTGTCGTGGGTCTCCCCGCGAGCGCCAGGCGGGGCGAAGCCTCATCCAGGTGCCCTCTGCCGCGGCTGGAGGAGGGCCAGAAGGGCAAGGACGAGCACTGGGCCTGCCAGAAGATGACGAGCGCGGACTACTACGGCGGTGGCGGCTCCGGCGCGGTCGTCGGCGTGGATCCGCTGACCCCAGCGGAGGCAATCAAGGAGCGCGCCGAGGCACTGGGCATCGAAGTCGTGAACTACACGACGCGGGAATCGATGGACGCGATGTCCGAGTCCGAGGTCGCCCTAGGGGTGGACGCCGTGTTGGTCTTCGCAGCCACCACCGCGGTCGAGTCCATGGACCGCACCTCCCTGGCGCTCGACGACCACGCAGATCGCCTCATCTCGAGGTTCGCTGAGCTGGCGCCCACGGTGGTGTGCATGCAGACACCAGGCGCTGTGCTGACTCCGTGGCGGGACCGGGTGAGCGCCATCGCGAACCTGTTCCTGGCTGGCGAGGAGACGGCTCATGCGTGGGCCGCTACACTTTTCGGTGACCGCACGCCAGAGGGAAAGCTGCCGATCGCAATGCCTGCTTCAAAAGAAGATCAAATTCTCCCCAGCAAGAGCAAAATGGTACCCTACGCCGAGGGAATATGGACGTCTTACCGCTCGCCGCAGTTCAAGTGGGCGTTCCCGTTTGGCCATGGACTCTCGTACACGACGTTCGCCTACGGCGAGCCAGAGGCTTTCCTCGGCGGCGGATACGAGAAGCAGCGCTCGAATGACTGCGACGCTGTCGTCTGCGTGCGGATGCCGGTGTCAAACACTGGCGCTGTCGCGGGCAGGGAGGTGGTCCAGGCATACCTTCAGTTCCCCAGAGACACTGGGTACCCGATGCTGCTGAGGGGCTTCCAGAAGACTGGCCTGCTGCAGCCGGGGACGAACACCGAGGTGAGCCTCGAGTTCACGCTGCGGGACTTGTCGCTCTGGGTACTCGAGAGCAGCGGATGGGTGCCCCAAGCGCAGTTTGTTATCTTGATCGGCTCCTCGAGCAAGGACATCCGCCGCATGCTGAACGTGACGGTCCCAACGGAGTAGCTTGTCGCACCATCTTGGGCCGTTTCCGGGAGACCCCGTGGATTTACAGCCACCGGGCTGGAGCAACAGCGGTGTGCATGCTGGTGGGAACGATGACGCCCTTGGATGTGCCTTCGCCTGTGTATTTGTTGGCTGCCGAGTCTCGTGAGAGGCATCGAGGAGAACGGCAGCCGCGCACCTGCGCGCCGATTATTGCCTTTCGCCAGTCCTGGGCTCAGCGCCGGCGTGCATGCGTTCGTGGCCAAGCTTGGCGAATCTCCAGTGGGCACATCAAAGACGGAACTGGCCCGACAGCAGGTGCCCCACGGCAATGATTTCTGCCCCGATGGCCCCAGGTACCCCCAGAAGCTCTGGGGCACCTTGGGACCTTCAGAGATCGACGAAGACTGTGCCCCAGCATTCCTTGCAGCGAGATCTACAGTCAATCCGCATCACAAGGGTGGGCAACCTTCCAAGGGTACCCTGGCATCCTTGCCCCTTCGGCCCCTCCTTGGCCACTCTCGCTGGCCGCGCCCCGCTCGAAAAGCCTCGAAGCGTGCATCCTCATCACACGGGTCGACTGCACTGCCGCCCGCATCTGCCTGCCGACACCGATCCAGGTGCCCAGGGCTTGCCTGGCCAGGGCTGGTGTAGGCGTGCAGCTGCCACTCGGGGGAGGGGGAGGGAGGAGGAGGAGGAGGAGGAGGAGGAGGAGGAGGAGGAGGAGGAGGAGGAGGAGGAGGAGTCCGCCTCCTCGCCCTCCGCCGCCGCAGAGCAGAGCGCATCCGGCGCCCCTCCCAGAATTCGGCCTCGCGGAGGGCCGTCCAGCGGTGCTCCGGCGGGCGGCACGGCAAGCCGGGCGTTTGGCCCTGGCCTTCTCTGGCGGCCGCGGAGCTCCAAAAAACCATCGCGCTGAGTTGTGCCTCCTCGCCCTCGCATCCGTCCTCCATCCATCGCTCCCGACTCCCCTCTCTCCCTCCCTCACTCCCTCCTCGCTTCGGACCTCTGAGGTCCCCCAGAACTATGAAATGAGCACAGTTGGGGGCCCTCGTGAATCCGCCGATCCGCCCCCTGGAGCCATCTTCCTTCCCCCCTTCAGCCCCCTCCAGACCTGCGGCGAGGTCGTGTTCATTTCGGAACGTGGACCCCTGGATCATTTCACTCCTTCCCGGGTGATGGTTCTTCATCTTGAGCCAGTCTTTGACGGTCCTGGGGCCCTGCAGGGGACCCCCTCCAAGGGCCGAAAATTGTCAACAGTTTTCCCTGTGCGTTGTTTCCACGACGCGAGGGGGCTCGCACTTCCCCCGTCCCCACCTCCCCCCCTCTCTATCCCTTGCCTCCTCCAGCGTGAACACCCCCGCTCGCGCTCGGGGCGGGGGGGGACACTGGGAGGGGGACCAGAACTCGAGGAGGAGGAGGAGGAGGAGGAGGAGGAGGAGGAGGAGGAGAGGAGGAGAGGAGGAGGAGGAGGAGGAGGAGGAGGAGGAGGAGGAGGAGGAGGAGGAGGAGGAGGGAGGAGGAGGAGGAGGAGGAGGAGGAGGAGGAGGAGGAGGAGGAGGAGGAGGAGGAGGAGGAGGAGGAGGAGGAGGAGGAGGAGGAGGAGGAGGAGGCCAGAACGAGACAGCCACGACGCCCATGTACGGCCAACTGTAAAAAGGAGGAGGAGCATGACTTCTCCCGACCCTCTCTCCATCTTTCTCGTCCAGCCCAGCCCATGCCGACGACGAAAAGTATGCAGTCTCGGGGGCGCGCTTGTCCAGAAGCGGGGGTCCGTAGGCTTGCCTCCAGCTTGGTTAAAGAAGTGGAAGGCTAAGATCTCCTTTGACAAGAAGGTGCAGGACCCAAATAACAAGAACATCAGAGGGGACAAGTTTTTCAAAAACCCTTTGACGAGGGAGGAACGGGAACACGAGAAAACATTGGGATATACCAAACACCATCTCGTCCACAACCCTGGCTCCAAGTACAAGGGGGAATAGGTGAAGATTTGGTGGCACAGCGAATTGGTTGCAATTCGGGGGAAAAAGGTTGCCTGGTTTTTCGAAGACGGGGTATGGTGCACTACGTCGGTGAGAAAAATTGTCGAGAAAGATGTTGAAGCATCCATGGCAAAGTGGAGGGCAAACATCAACCCCGACCCAGCCACTGACAGCGAGTGATGGCGGCACTCCAAAGGAGTGCGCGAAACCCATATTGCCCAACAGTGTTTCACGAATGTCTTCAATTGATTATTTTTCTCCGCTGGCTCCCCCTACGCAGCGGTGGCGGCAGAGGAAAATACAGTAACGTCGGAGGGGACTTTCCGATCCAGGCGCTAGGTTTTCGCACGACGCCCGGAGGAACCACCCTTGTCCGACCCACAGGAACTACTTCATCAATTTTTTCCTCGATGACCTCACCACCGACGCTTGCATCATCGTGACCGGCTCCTGGACACCGAAACTTCGATCTCATCTCTTTCAACACCAGAGGCCTTACCAGTGATGACCGGATCGAGGAGCTGATGATAGAGGTGGAAAACATCAAGTGGGACGTCTTGTTACTCACAGAGACGTGGAGGGAGCAGAAGACAGAGCTTTTCACGACCGACCGGGGCCATATATTTGGAGGGTCGGCTGGGGCACTGGATGGAGGAAAAGGCGTTGCCATAGTCGTGCACTGATCGTGTAAGTTACTTGGTTCTGCACCGGCAAATGAGAGAATTGCGTATGTTGATATCAGATGTGCATTAGACGTTTTACGAGCTGTAGTTGCTTACTTTCCATACTGCGCATAGAATTATTCGGAGGTGCAAAATCTATACACGGCATTTTCTACAATAGAGTTGGAGACCAAAAGACGCACTATATTTCTGATTGGTGGGGATTTCATGCACAGGCACAGGTGGGAAGCCGCATTACCGACGATCTTGACAACACGATTGGACCTCACGGATTTGGTGTTGAAGCTTGGCGTGGGCAGTGGGTAAAACAATGGTGTGGGCAGCTCGACTTCAGCATAACCAGCACGTTGTTGTTCCAAGCCTCCGGGGAGACGAATCACACATAATTTGAGCAATGGGCAGCCGCGACAGATCGACTCTGTACTTGTCGACAAGTCGAAGAGCCGTTACGTGACCAACTCTGGTTCCAGCACCGTACCAGATTTGGGGTCAGACCATAAACCGGTGCGAACTACATTGAAATTGTCCTCAAGAAAACCACGCGAGAAGAAGCAGCACCGCCAGAGACACCGCCTGCCAGGATTGTTTTACAAACGTGGGTTCGCACGGCATGCCATTGAGCAGTTTGAAAAGGTGGCTGGGTCAACGGAGTTCGCAACCATTGACGATTTCAACACTCAGATCGAATCTGCTTTGATGCGCGCCAAGGAGTCGCGCGCAGAAGAATCAAACCAGGGACGTGTGCAGATGACAATACTACCCGAAGGGGATGCTGCACTACGAGAGCTCCTACAAGAACGACGTTCGACACCACATCGCAACGGCAGCTGGCGCGCACAGATCAGCAAAGAGATTCGTACCAAAGTGAAGACTAGAAATAAAAGCTGAGTCGCGCAGACAACGCATCAAACACACATTGAGTAGTTTCGATGGGTTCAAGAATATCAAGTCCGCAAAGACAAGAAAGAGACGACAGATGATTGTTAAGATGGATGACAAAAGTGGGCTCGAACGCACGAGCCGCACCAATAATGCCAATGTGTCCGCCGACTTTCACGCCGATCTTTATGCTACGACACACGTGCTACCGGAGCAAGCAGCAGCGCATGGTCTGCCAGCGCCATCTATTCCGCCATTCACCCAAGTGGATTTGAACAAGCTCTCAAGCGCCTTAAGACAGAAAAGGCGCCAGATACCATTGGGATTGTTGCAGACATGTTGAAATTCGGTGGAGAAGCTGTGCAACGTGCTGTGCTGGACATGTACAACGCTATCACCGCGCCTTGGACCCCGACTCTGGCCGAATGGAAGCCGACCGTCATGACAGTATTGTTGAAAAGTGGGGGCCCTACTAGACCACGGAACTATGTACTTATTTCGTAAATCCCGATTCTTTACAAGTTGTTCGCCAGACTGTTATACCAAAGGTTGGAGAAAGTCTTGGGTCCGGAGCAATCGCGCGGTCAAGTTGGTTGCCGACGGGCTTCTCAGCAATCGATCATTTATTTTTTTTGTCGCGCATCCAGGAAAAGCGGCTCAATTCCAGCAAACCTTTCGTTTTGTGCGCTAGACTTTAAAGAAGGCTTTCGATACTGTTGGACACAAGTCTCTTTGGGATGCGCTCCGCAGCCAGGATGTCCCGGAATCATATGTTCAATTTCTGTGTTCATTCTACACGGGCCAACGTCGACTCGCGCGGACAGACGTGGTCAGCAACGAGTTCGACGATCATCGTGGGACAAAACAGGGCGACCCATTGCCTTCATTGCTGTTCAATGCGTTGCTTGAGCACTGCCTCGGATCATGCAAAAAAAGAAAGAATGGGCTAATAAGGAATACGGCTTACGATTCTATCCCACAAGCAGCAACAGGCTGAACAATCTACGTTTCGCCGATGACATATTAGCCGTAGCAACAACCCTGCTCTAGATCAAGGAGATGTTGTCGGGCATCCAGAGATCCGCCGCGGACGCGGGCTTATCCTTGCACCCTGGCAAGACAAAGATATTCACACATTGCTGGCGCTTCGCGAATCCCCGCCAGGCCATCCAGAAATGATGCCCAGAGGAATTGCCTGGATCGGGGAAGTGGGCAGCACACGGAGGAAGCCATTATGAGACATCTTGGGATATTTTGAGCCATCTTGGAATCCATCTTGGGCTCCCCCAGGCGCTCTTGGAGTCATTTTAATCAGTGTTCCCCCCCCAAGAGGCCAACATGTGGCTAAAACCTTCGTGAAATCAATGATGTGGCGTTCTCGCCGAGGCCTCTTGGAGCATCTTGTGTGCCTCCAGGGGGTCTCTTGGGGCCTCTTGGGGGGTCTCTTGGGGGCCTCCTGGGGGCGTCTTGGGGGCCTCTTGGGGCCATATTAGGGCCATCTTGGAACCTCTTGGGGCCTCCTGGGCGCTTCTTGGGGCCATCTTGGAGGAGATCGATCAAACAAGAGGGGAATCTTAATCAGCGCCCCCCCCCCCAGGAGGCCAACATTGGGGCAACGCCCTACTTAAAACCAATGGTGCTGGTTTCCTCACCGAGGCCGTTTTGGCATTTTCGCCGAGGCCTCTTGGAGCATTTTGTGTCCCTCTGGGGGGCCTCTTGGGGGTCTCACTTTAAACGGAGAAGGTTAAAGGCGAGGTATAAATCGAGCATGTACCGCTGCCGTGCCTGGCTCAAGCCGGGCCCGGCCAAATATGTGACTGTGCCTCACCGAGGCGCACTACTTGCATCTGAGATCGGAAAACATCCTTTCCATTGACGATGCCCATCCTACTCTATACTCCAGATCCCATGCTTCGTCTCGCTCTCTTGCTCATGCGATATGAGCCAAAGCCTGGGATATGGCAACGCCTAAGGCGTAACACATACCTAAGCTTACCAGCTTGTTTTCGACTTGGTAGCGGAGCTGGCTACACTCTCGTGTGGCTGGCTCTCGCTCTGATTCCAGTAATCCACGGCACAACTTGGTGGACTACTACCACGGTGGAATACCATGTTGCGCCGGCTCTGCGAGGAGCGGAGCCAGTCCGCGATCGAGCTAGCGGGGTCACCCGCGAACTCGAGACGCTTTCTCCTACTTCACTGCGCTACTTCACTCCTGACTTCCACCAGATGCCAATCGGCAACTCGATCGAGAACGTGGTCACCCTGCGGGGCTACCCGCAGCGGGGCCACCTGCATCCCGTGCCGGTCAGGCGCCTCACGGCTACCACGCCAGAGCCTGACAAACCACAGCCTAAACCAATCACCGAAGCCGAAATGCATATGCATTGGATCAAGATAACTATCTTCGGCATTCTATGGGTGATAATGGGATGTGCTGTGGGATACATGCGGCAGGGGATGGACGACACGCGTACTACTGGCCCTACATGGGACCCTGCCGGTACTACGCCTTTCCGCGAATACGTTCGCGAAGTACATGCATGGTTAAACGTAACGAGCGGCAATATGACACCACCACAACAAGCTGCAGCACTACAACGAGGCCTTCAAGGTCTGGCTCGTCGTATCGCCATGCAGGTCCCCTCCCAGATCATCAATTATGGTGTAACTGTCAATGGACAGCCAACGGATGCAGTAACCTACATACTGTACTTACTGAGCACCAAATTTGAAAATCTGGAAGATGAGCGCCAGCTCAACTCTGGCACGGCCCTTATCGACTTCCGCGTCGAAAGGGGCGAGCGAATCGACTCGGTATTAGCTCGATTCGAGATGGCCCGTGACGAGGCTAACTCTGTTGGCTTTGTCATCCCCAACTTTCAGATCCTAACGCTGATTCTCTTCAGAGCGTTAGGCGTTGGCGCGTCACGAGCCCAACACCTGCTTGAGCCCTTCAATCATCAGATGCCCCGAACACAAGCAGACTATGACAGGCTGCTGACCAGGATGAGGAACTACGGACATGTTGCCGAGCGCTCTCCTGGCAACATAGCGGGTATCTTCACAGGGCACCACTCACATGCAGGTGTCTACGCCACGACTGCGGGGTCACCCGCTGGTCCTGGCGAGCCAAATCCCTGGGCTGACCCAGCCGATATGCCCAACGAGGCCACTGCCCTTCTAGGGCAGACCGGCCAGGCATCGGCAGAGGCAGCTGAGGCGAACGCCTGGTCGAACTACTCGCCAGGCGCCGCCTACACTGCAAGCCCGCCCTCGGGCACAACCCTCTGGGGCCAAGCGGAGTCATCCGCTCAATGGTCTCAGCCACCCTCACCGTTTGAATCTGGCACTGACACAGATACTTCATCTGACGATGAGCACAATGGAATAGTCTCTGCTGGTAATGACTATCCAGCGGACGACACTCACCTTTCTGAACAGCAAAGGGCGGAAGCCGCCTTTATGGCTTATCGCAAATCAAAACGCCGTTGGAGGCGCTTTATGAAGAAACCAGTCAGAAAGGTGAGACGTGCAGTACGCCGACATTTCAAACAATTTGGAAAGGGTCGTGGTAAAGGGGGTCGCAGACGCCGTATGCATGGTAGGGGTATTACTGCTTTCCTCACGTCCTTAACTGATATGGCTTTTGAAGAAGTTCTTATCGGAGGCAAAGGTCGGGGTCACAGGCGGACCTCCGGTAAGGGAAAGGGGCGGAGGGGCAACCCTAGGGACGCTTCTGGTAATACTATGAAGTGTCATACATGCGGTAGCACAGAGCATTTGCGCGATCAATGCCCGAAGGGGAAAGGAAAAGGATCCGTACACTTGGCTCAAAATTCTTTTATGGATGACATAGATTACATTGACTACGAGTTTTACGTCAATCCAGAAGCGGCTCCCGCTGCGGGCTCCTCCACGCATTACGTGATGGCCCGCTATGCTGAAGCAACTGTGGCCCTGGAAGACTACGCAGTGACCCTCTTCGACGAGTTCCACGGCTGGGACGAGGTCGATGAGATTGCGTACAATGCTTGGTTCGGTCTTCCAGCGGGGCCACCCGCCGGTGACGAGGTCTCCGAAGCCGAGACTGTCCCGGCAACAGAGGAAGAACTCACCGCCGCGCTGGCCCCACAAGTGATTGGCATGCCGTTGCTGCCAAATCCGTCGTGGGCTGGCTCGGAGATGGGAGACGCCGATGACGAAATGCGGGGCCATCCCGCGTATTCCGACTCCGAAGAATCCGAAGAAGATTATAACGACATGCTCCAAGAGCAGGTTTCAGAAGCAATCCGACTCTTGAGTGCGCCAGCACAGCAGCAGATGACGATGAACGAACTGCTGTCGCACCCAGGAGTTGCCCGTCTACGTCCATACTTGGATTCGAACATGTCAGCATCTCAGATGCTTACAGCACTCCAAGCTCTAGCGGGGTCACCCGCCGAAGAGATGCTAGACACAACAGCGGGGCCACCCGCTTGGTCTATGGATGTATTCATGCAAGGTTGCGATCAAATGAACATTAACGACCTCTCGATGGAGCAGTTAAATGACATCGGATACTTCAGAAGCCCGTATCAAAACGTGTTCATGGTCCAGGACAGCTCAGAGGACTCGGAGGACATGCGGTACGCCAAGAGGGACAGGCGACCGTCGCCTCCCCGAGACTCAGAGCATGACGATCAAAGGCCAGTGACACGTGGTAGTGCGTCAGCGGGGCCAGCCCGCGGAAGGAGCCGCTCAGCTCCTAGACGCCCTACGCATGATGAATCGGGCTATCCATACAGCACTGAGCACTCCGTTGGAGTATCTGCTCAGCAGGTGCCGGATTGGTACATCAGATGGTACCCCGGCTACTCTATGGATACTCTTCGGCACTGGTATTCTAAGGAATACTGTACCAAAAGGGACGAGACTGGCGCGATAATCCGTACCAAGGGCGGCAAGACCAAGACGCCAGAGGCCTGGGACAAAAGGGCGAAGAAGCAGGAGATCATCACTGACCGCAAAACGTACAGAAAGCAAGTATGTCAGTGTGAGCCCTTCAAAGGCCACATGCGCAGGTGTCCGATGGACCGCCCCTCCAGGAGCCCTCACCATGGAGAAACCCCGTGGAATTGGTCTCATGGAGACGACGCGGGTAACGTCCATGATCCGAACAAAGAGGTTCCTGGAGGAGGAAAGCGCATCACAGAGGCCGATCGCGTCCCTATGACCGAAGAGGTGGCCAACACCGTCAAGGAAAATTGGGCAAAGCTTCCCAATGACCACCGCCTCAAGGAATGGAACCGCCGATTCCATAAGGAAGCGGGGTCACCCGCAGAATCCAGTAAGGAAGCGGGGTCACCCGCAGAATCCAGTAAGGAAGCGGGGTCACCCGCAGAATCCAGCAAGGAAGCGGGGTCACCCGCAGAAGCAGCACCAGCCGCTGGATCTGCGGACGAGTGGATAGACGTTGCCTCTGCTGCCGGGTCCGCCGCCGGCACTGACCGCACTGAGCTAAATGAAGAGTGGGCGGCGGAAGACGGTTCAGAGAATCCATTCCCTGACGGAAGCGCCTGCTGGTACTACAGCTCTTCGGCGCAGAAGTGGTTCTGCACGAGGGTACTCTACCGCCATGAGAATGGCAAGTACAAGCTGGCCATAAAGGGTACTGCCGACATCGACCAGATGAGGCAGGTCATCCATGATCATGGCCAGCCAGAAGGCCCTCCTAGAGACCCTCCTGGTCCACGACCAGGCAAGGGCAGCAGACCACCGCCAAGACCTAAAGCCGACTCCTCGTCTTCACCGACTCCTGCGAAAAGGCAACCGTCCAAGAGCCCCGAAGGCACACGTGAGCGGGCGAAGGCCAGAGGGACTGCCAAGACAGACGATCCTAAGACGGCAGCTCCTCCCGGTCCGTCCGTGACAGAGAGGAAGAAGGTTTTTGCTGGACCATCTACCCCGATGCCGCCGGCGACCCAAGGCGATGTCAAGGACGAAGCTCGCGACAAGCCTAAGGCAGCATTCCGAGGTGACTGGACTCCAACACTGCATCAGCCACGCCTTGCACCACGACCAGGTTCGGCACGAATGAAAGCGCAGCCGAAGCCCGAAGCTGGGATGAGGTCGGTGCGGGCAGAAGCGGCCGCCAAGGCTAAGGAGGACAAGGGCTCTGCGGGGCCACCCGCTAAAGCGGCGCCAGCCGTAACAGCGGGGACACCCGCAGAAGGCACTCTCTCCAGAGAAGAACGCTTCAGAGTCCTCAAAGAGTTTGGCGACCAACAGAAACTGACTGATGATGCAGCTGCTGACAAAGGTCGCCCGAACCCTGGCGCGGAGTCATCTGCAGGAGCTGCCCCGTCAGCCGCAGGTTCTGCAGGGCCACCCGTTAAAGCGGCGCCAGCTGCATTAGCGGGGTCACCCGCCAAAGCGCCGCCGGCTGCACTAGCGGGGTCACCCGCAAGCGGGCAGCCAATAATGTCTGTTCTGAGGGTCATTCCTTTGGAATGCAAGTTGTATTGGCAAGGCATTGTAGACAAAGGCCCGAGGCAGCCCATCAACCCACGAGTCACTCCAGACGACACGGACCGATATGAAGTCATTAATTGTCCGGTTCGTCGTAATTTCAAGTGTCACAACGACTGGGAGCGCGAACAGCAGAAAGTGGGAAACATGCTGCGAGACAGGCCGCCACTACGCGCTGCGCAGCATAAAGAAGCACTCCTGAAGGTCATGACACAGAACGGCATGGATCCAACCTTGCCGAGTAAAGAGCAGATGACCAAGGTGTCGATGTGGTTTTCAACGGCTCTACGCCACAGTCCATACTATAAGGACAAACATAACCGATACTTCGAAAAGGTCAGCACCTTTGATCCATACGATGGCTGGGTTGTCGTTGACGATCTGCTGACAAACTGGACTGAAAATGATCAGTATAAGCACTATCGTGAAATGCACGAGGTGCTGATCAAAGGCAGGCCCCACCCGTCATTCGTGTATTGGGTGCTGCTAAACTGCTGTGAGATGGTTGACCATCACGGCATGCAGAAGGGCAGGCTCCAGATGAAGTGCGTTGATGACAGTATGCTGCTGCCTCCCAGGTTTCGACCAACGGCACGCAGGCCACAGTACTTCATCAGAGCCACGAACGGCCACAGCAGTCCAGGCATCCACTGTCCCGAGTCGCTGTACAAGCCGATCACAACATGGATGAAAGAACCAGACGACCCAGTATATTTCATCCACGGGACGCAGTGGGAGTATGTCAAGGACATTCTTGCTAATGGCCTGTCATGCCTCGCACAGGACAACCCGAAGAGGAAGGGGGGGCGCCAATTTGTGCATGGCTGCCCCTACCTCCCGGGCGACCCGAGGATACAATCGGGCATCCGTCCTGACTCGGAGGTGCTCATATTCTGCAGCATCAACAAGATGCTGTCCAGTGGCTTCTCTCTATGGAGATCAGCAAATGACATAGTCATGACACGGGGCCACGACGGACGTATACCGCCCGATCATATCCTCCAGATAGTGAGCATTGCGAAATATCGGGTCGGCGAAGCCTGGACCAATCCGCTGTTTTATGACAAGACGCGGAGGCGGGGCCAACCCGCGGACAGGATTCGCACTGATGACTATCTGCCACTTAAAATGTGTGACAGAACTGTGGCGGTAATGGAAGACCACGCCATGTACCTCAAGGGCTGGGCTAAGACGGACGGTCGTCCATTCAATTTGGTCATGACCGAGCAAGATGTTGCTCCACGACCGTACGACACACAGACAGTCCTCATGATGAATGCCCAGGAGGACGAGGTCATGCCTGAGGCGGGGCCACCCGCAGGAGCGGGGACACCCGCGGTAGGCACCTCGGACGGTTCATGGCAGCAAGTAGTCACACCGGTGGCGACGGTAGCATCTCCTTGGAGGCCGGACCAGCAGTCCTGGGTCCACGCTCTCAACAGCCATTTGACATCAGCCGACGTTTCTGGACTGACCGATCAGCTATACCGTGCTGACCCGTGGGCGGTGCATGCAGGTATCCAAGACGCACAGCAGAGGAACCTGCGCCCTCCTGCGGGGCCACCAGGCGTCCTAGGACCACAACCACAACGCCCTCCACAGCAAGCTGGAGTTGCGAGGTTTGCTCCTATGGGCGGCTCAGATGGTGGCTCGCCGTTTCGGACTCCGCCGTCTGAAACGAGCGAGAACAGCCTGTGGCAACGACTCCAGGCGATTCGCGGAAATCCGGCGCTCGCAGCAGCACTCCAGGCGACCACTCCCTTTGGCACTCCGAGGGGTAGTGAAGGAGGGGTGGCTGCGGGGGCACCCGCCGAGCGAACGCCTGC
This sequence comes from Prorocentrum cordatum, assembly GCA_963575745.1. Lineage (NCBI taxonomy): Eukaryota > Dinophyceae > Prorocentrales > Prorocentraceae > Prorocentrum > Prorocentrum cordatum. Next base: position 79,220 of record CAUYUJ010012147.1, on the reverse strand, counting down.
GGAGTCATCCGCACACGCGGGGCCACCCGCTGACGGACAGCAAGGTTCAGACTACGAACGTCGGGCAGCCAACTTGAGAGCACAGGCTACCTTTTTGCAGCAACAAGCTGATAGAGTGCCCAGCCTGTTGCGGAACCGCAACATAGATGTTACGAACCATGGCGACTTTCGGCCTCTCTGGAGCTGGACTTCTGATGACGCTCCAAATGCTGATCCCACGAATCCATATCGACAGGTGTTTATTCCAGGAATAGCATCACACCCAATATATGGATGGGATAATCATGGACCAGCAGAGGCACCGGCCATGGATGCGCCGATGTACCCGGAGTACTACGCGCAGGTGAATAACACTCCTATGATTGCGGGGCCACCTGCAAACGAATACACTCGAAATCTGGCCAATGAGATGTTTCGTTTGCAGTATACACGAGCAGTCGATGCGCAGTCTATGCCGCACTACGCCTACATGCCCACGCCGACGGACCCCGAGACCGTAGTTCAGCCAGCTGGTCTCGCGGTGCCAGCCGCTCTGGGCAGCATGCCAGATTACATTCGCGACGTGCACAACACGCAGCAAGCGATACTGGCATCTAGGCAGCAGGCTCGGGACAACGCTAGGCTGCGCCAACAGCGCGCGATCCAGAGAAGGATCGAGCGTGACAACCAAGCGGGGACACCCGCAGGCGCGGGGCCACCCGCTGAACAGACAGATAGACTGCCACCACCGACGCCATATCGGGAGGGTGAAACTACCTTCGAGCGTCAGGCTCGGACACGCCCTGACGTGCCTACTCCAGTCATTTCAGACTACAACTTCACACAGTGCCCAATCTGTATGGACCCCTACGAGATGGGCACCACGGTGTGGAGACTGGCGTGTGGGCACTTCTTCCACGATATATGCTGGGATCGTGTTGCACAGCAGCACGTCCGCAATCAGCGACCAGGTGCGCCAAACGAGGCACCCTGCGCTGTATGTCGTGGGCCGGGCATAATCACAGCACACTTTCCGTATGCTGGACAGCGCGACGCTGAGTCGGAACAGGCGCGCCAGCAGGAAAGATACGTGGTGGATGCTCGGGAACTGCGTCGGCTGCGGGAAGCAGTGGAGGCGCTAGAGGCTCGAGCCGCAGCGCCAGAGCAAGGCATCCAGATGCCGATCCTGCCTACGCTTCGAGCACAGGGGCCCCCAGCAGCGGGGTCACCCGCCGAAGTGACTCCCGCCGCCACAGCGGGGCCACCCGCCGAAGCGGCTCCTGCCGCCAAAGCGGGGTCACCCGCAATTGGACCTCCGAATCCGGGATTCCTGAGGGCAATGGAGGCCAATATTAGGCGGAGTGGCAGGAGCGGAGGCGGATCCAGAACCTCACGTGTAGAGAGTCCGGTAAGCGCTAGAAGCCGGGCCAGTGCTGAGAGCGCGGAGGCAGCCCAATTCCACAATACCTTCATGATCAACACGGAAGGGCTGACCTACACACGTGACGTCACGGATACGCTTCCGCCAGGAGGTGAGTGGACCTCCACACTCTCTGCGAATTATTGGGTTCTCGAACAGGAACCAATTACCGTGGAGGAGCGCCGCCAATATGAGCAAATATGGTGCACCGAGCTAACAATGAGCCAGTGGGTGCTGGAACAACGCCTACTGAAAGGCATGCTCGGTTCACAGATTACGTACCATCCTGATGACCATGGTACGATGGCTCTGGCGGCGCGGACAGGGACATTCTTCCCCGACGAAGACGGAATGCCCTGCATATCGTTCATGCTAGACATTGGCTCCAACGTGAACATCATCGGAGCTAATACAGCACGAACCTTCCAGGAGGTTATGGCCAGGTACAATCACAGACCGGCCATATGCACACTGAGCAAAACCCTCTACATCAACGGTGTCGGTGAGGGTGCTGCGATCTGTCGGAAAATGGGCAACTTCAAGATCGGGGTGCAATATGCCAATGAGGCAAGCCCCCGCATCGAGGAGTATGCTTCCAACATCGCAGAGGGCTCAGGTGCAAACCTCCCAGCCATCTGGGGCCTGGGCGCCATGGAAGCACGTGACACAATCATCGTGCTGAAGCCAGGCTTCCAGAAGGTTATCTTCCCCAGCGGAGATTATACTCTTAAGCTGGGGAAGGGCGCCAAGGTCCTGAGGGCGAAGAAAACCCCCTCAGGACATCTAGCCATTCCATGCGGGTTGTATGACGGGGCTAAAAGCCAGACGGTCACGAACACCTTTACAATCCGCAGTAGTCGTGATGGCTACACCGAGACGGAGAACGACGAGGACTCCGTCAATGCGGGGTCACCCGCCGGGATCAGTGCGGGGCCACCCGCCGAGACCACAGCGGGGCAACCCGCAATGGGACAGTCCCTGACCGTTACGACTGATGCTTACATTGTCGAGCCGTATCTCGACAAGCAGCTCCTGGAAGACACGACCCGTGCGATCGTGGACAGGACGCTGAACAGCTGGTGGGAAGGCCAACAGTGTCCTGAAGGGACCTGGCCACACATGAAGGATGCCCTGAAGTCTAAGATATTCTGGGCAGTCCAGGAGGCGGTGAATAAGTGGACGCCTGAGAACCAAGCGGGGTCACCCGCGACACCGCCACCACCACCAAGCTGCACGGGCGGAGGTTCGTCGGACTCTGCGGGGCCAACCCGCGTGGAGACTGTGAGCGTAGCCGCACCAGTGACTCCTGCGGAGCCATCCGCTAACAGCATGCCCCTCTGACGGGGGCAGGCGGGCGCGCCGGCGGCGCTCGCTTGCGAAGAGAAGCCGAATACCGGCCTCCTCGCGACATACGTTGGCCGCGCTGAGGCCCGAGAAGAAAAATATCATTCAAAATGCCTCGTCATCGAAGATATTCGCACAGCTTGCGCTGAACTCCGAACCCGTGGATATATATGCGACCGGATTACCCATAATGAGGTAATGACTTCAACTGGAACACAGTATTTGGGAAATTTGTTGGCAGGAGACTACAATATGTTGTGGGTGGCCACACCCTCTGATTGGTACGTGCGTACACCAGGAAAGAGGGCGGGACCACATTATCAACGTATACAAAATCTCCTGATCAAAGCGCGTGCTCTGAGAATGCAGATAGTTATCCTGGGGCCACCCGGGTATTTCTGGAAACAGGGTCCGATCAAAGATGTTATCGAAGATTTGAAGCTAAGCGTTATACGAATCAGACTCTGTCATTTCGGTATTAAGTTTGACCGATCCAGTAAACATCCCAGTGGTTCTTATATACAAGTTGCTACATCTTGTCCTCATATACCGATAAACTTATGGAAATGTACTTGTGGATCACACAGGGAGCATGATTTGGATTGGTATGGCCAAGATCAGCAACGTGCCGAGTTTCGGTATAAAACTTTGGCTATTATTATTGCACGCTTCCTTGATCAACTCGATAAAGCCAACATGATCAGGAATGAGCGGAGTGCGGTACACCTCAGTGTGTGTACACGCGTTGACAAAAAGGTCAGACACTACGTTCAATGTCCACAGAAGGGCCCTCAATGGGACCATGTGGTTCGTAGGGTCACGACCGACCTGGACACGAACAAGATCGTTCAAGACATTAGAATCCAGGATCAGCCAACTGGGTACAATTATGTAGCTCCATTACCTGATGGGGTTACAAACATCAGTACTCGGCTATACTGGGAGCCTCCGGCTCCAGTTCTTCATGGCAATGGTGAGTCGCGAAGGCCACGCCCAAAGCGTGTGACGATCGTCGACGACGATCGATCTCCTCCCCCTTCGATTGAGCGTTGCCAAACGCGACCCACCAACAACCTTCCTGAAATTCCGCCATTTCCTGATTTTACAGCGGATTCCTCCGCAGCGGATCTCTCCGCGGAAACTGCGTTGCCCACTGATGCCAGGATAAAACAGAAAGAAAAGCAGAAAGCTGACAAAGAAGCCGGCATCAAACCGAAGAAAGTCCCGAAGAAAGTGGAAGACGGTAACGACGACTGTGGAGAGGACCTCAAAGGGCTTGACTGCTCCACATATTTCAACGACGTTCCTCTTGACGACTCGGACTCGGACAGCGAATCAGAGGACATCTTCATGATGTTACCGGCGGGGCAACCCGCTGACTCACATGCTGATGTCTTCTCGATAGTCCAGTCGTTATGCTACGGCAGAAACAATCAAGTGGACATGCTTGAATTATGTGGGGGCAAGGGTGGTATATCCATATTAGCCTTCAAGAGGGGACTCTCGTCAGGCGGGAACCTTGACAAGATATCTATGGTTGACCTTGGAAACTCGGAAGTACAAAGAGCAGTCCTCCACTACCTCAAGACTTGCTTTGTCAAGATCACGATTCTGCAGCCAAGTTGCAGAACTACTGGACTCCCTTCCTACTTCAACGCACAGGTCAATCATGATACGTGGCTTAAACACCACAAAGAGGACCTGCCTCACATCACGTTCTGTGGAACAGTTGCTCTATTGCAAGACGACCTAAGACGTTTCTTTCTCAGGGAACAACCAATGGGCACGTGGGTGGATGAGATCCAGCCATGGAAAGACCTGGCACAACGCAAGGTCACTTGCCAAACAATCATTGATCAGTGCACGACTGGTCTTAAAGATTCATTTGGACAATACATCCGCAAGCCAACACAGATAATGGCAAATAAAGAAGAGTTGTTGGCACCTTTCAGAGGCAAGCGTTGTCCAGGAAATCATGTGCACGCCAATGCTTGTAACAAAGAGCTAGCAAGGGCGGCACAGTATACCTACAGAATGCAGTCACTGATCGTTGATGCGGTGCAAATCGCCAAAGACCTGTTTGCTTACGGTCGCGATCCATTCGCGAATCGTGAACGCAGCTATGCGTTCGTAACAAACAGTGCTGGCTACGACTTGGACGACCCAACAATCCGGAGACACCCAAACGGAGAAATCTGTCGACCACCACCTGGCGGTCTTGGGTGCCCTGGCTGTGTGGACAACAACTACAAGCAATCACCAAAGCACAGTAGGGATCCGAAGATGTGTCGGTGGTATGATGTTGAACCGTATTACTGGGACTGTCCAAGCTGTAAGAAGGAATATCAGAAGAGCAATCCTCACCACACCAAGATATCTGGCCAATGCAGATTCGCCGAAAAATGGAAGCTGCCAGATAACTTTGGCCAGCCGCGCCCGGCGGGACAAGCCGCTCCTGCGGCGCCAGCCGCGGAAGCGGCTCCAGCCGCAGAAGCGGCGCCAGCCGCAAAAGCGGCGCCGGCCGCGAGAGCGCGCATACGCGCGCCTAGGCCGCCACGGCCTGGTGAGGGCGATCCAACCGCAGGCGCCAGCAGCCATGACATCACCAGAGCCGACGGGGCTAATGGTGGCAACAGTGGCGCTGGCAGCTCTGACGATCACCGTAGACTGCCACAAGTTGCAGCAAGGCGCGGACGCATGGAGGGAGGAGATCCTCCACCACCGCCGCAGCCTCAAGCAGAGCCGAGGCCAAGGCCAAGGCTCCCTGATTGGACTCGCTTCGACGTTCAGCTCAGCCTCCAAAACCTGCGCAGCTTCGACCCAGCTGTAGTGCAGCGAGAACTCCGCAAACTCCACCTGAGATGGTTTCATGCCAAGGAGCCAAAAATGCGGATGATTCTAACCAAGGTTGGTCTGGGTGAAACCCGTTTGAGTCTGATCAAAGGCATTTGTGACTCGTGTAGAGAATGTCGAGCCTGGGACAAACCAGGCAACACGGTGATGCCTTCTGTGTCACTGCCAGGACGTTTCAACGAGGAAGTCGAATGTGATCTTTTCTTTTACAAACAGGAACATATTGTTTTTCACATCATCGACCGTTGTATTCGCTGGGCAGCTGGCACAGAGATTCCTGATAAAGCCATGCATACTGTTCTCGATGCCTATCATACGACTTGGATGCAGCATGGCCCTGCTAAAATCTTATACTCCGATGGGGAAGGAGCACTGAATAATGATACAGCAAAGGCCATCCTTAAGGCTAAGGGAACAGAGCTTCGTATTCGAGCGCGTGGCCAACACGCTACAACTATCGAAGCTAGGAACGGCATCCTGCGACACCTCCTACACGTGATGGGAGAAGAATTGAATAGATTAAATATCCCTCTCAATTTCACTCGTCTCTTACATGAAGCCTTGTTTGCCAGCAACGCATTTACCTTCTACAATGAAGTGTCTCCGTACAATGCGCTGTATGGCAGACAACCAGCTATGCTTCCTGATTTCCCTGTCTTGGATCATGATCAGCCCACTGAATCATCAGATCACTCAAGGGAGGAAACAATCAGGAGGGTTAGTCTGGAGGCAATCACGCAGGCCACTGCGGTTGCCAAGACGAACAGGGCTCTCCGTACAAAGACTACTGCTACGGGTGAATTTCACTATAAAGAGGGAGATCTCGTGGACTATCATCGCCCGACCACCACGAAAGACGACTGGGGTGGATGGAGTGGTCCATACCCGGTCATCCGCAACGAACCTGACCGAGGCCAGGTCATCGTGAAGGTCGGCAATCGCGAAGTACGAGTACAGTATCCTGACACACGACACACACTGTACATCGAAGCACTTATGGTCCGCGAGATAGGATCGGACAATATGGCCCTTCGAACAGTATTGGCCTTTATTGCCGGTCTGCCAGCGGGGAAACCCGCCATGACTTTCGGATATCTACCAACGAAACAGGGTCGGCTGCAGATGACTGCTGCGAGCCGACTTTCACCTAAGGTGCACTTGGCTCTTCAGTACCTCATACGCAACTACTTTCGTATTGAAAACGTTGTTGCTGTACGACTCGCCAAGAGCCTGACGAAGCTGCCTGCCGCACCCTATGCAGACAGCTGTACACTAGTGCACTATGATAACGATGTGACCCCTGGGTTTCATTACTATGAAGCTGATGGCACTGCCTTGAACATCTATGACATCACAGGATCCACACACTCACGCATCATCCAGTGTCTTAAATCCAGGAAGCCTTCTGCTGGGTTTGACCAAGACCTCACTAAGTTTGAGGAACTCGCTGATGGTCCACCACCAAGCGAATCACCTCCAGCAGCTGCTCCTGAGGAGCCTCCTACGGACAACGATGGTCGGCTCCCGACCATCATAGAGGAGACAGAAGAAGATCTGGATGCTTTTGTCTTGAAGTCGTGGTATGCTGAACTGATGGATGACAGAACACTCCTTGAAGCTGACACAGAGGAAGTCATGCATACAGTTCCTACATACATGACAGACACACAGTGTGTATTAGTCTCTACGACCTGTGAAGATGTGCAAGGCCACTTGCCGGAGCGGGGTCACCCGCCAGGATACGACATGGACACTTCTTACTACGTTCCTTTATGCTCCACGGAACCGGATAGCAAATATGATCTGGACTCCGATGAGCACGGGAAGTATATCGAGCTCTGCTTCACTGCAGACATGTCCAAAGTCGTCCTGTCCGAGCAGCAACACCGACTGTTGGATGACAGCAGCGTCACAACTATGCGAGTATACGTTAGCGCTGCCTCCAAACGTGCCGTGGTCGTCAAGGAAGACGATCTACTCACGAAGGCCGACATCCAAGCAAATCCGGTCAAAGTTTCCAAAGCCCTCTACACAGAACTGAAGACTTGGCTTGACAACAAATGCTTCCAGATGACTGACTTAAGCAAGGCGTCTAACATCATGACGTCACGCTACGTATACAAATGGAAGTTTGTCAAGAACGAAAAGGGCGAAATGGAAAGGACGATCCGGTTACGCTTGGTACTCCGTGGCTTCATGGACCTCGAAGCCTTTGATGTCGAAACCTTCTCTGGCACGGCAAGGAGGTCAAGCCAGAGACTGCTCGCAAGTTCTGCTGCATGCAACAAAGCTTGGATCATCGCTTCCCTGGACATCAACATGGCTTTCTTGAAGGGACTGACCTATGGCGAGCTCGCCGCGGCAACGGGCGAGAAAGAACGTGTGGTGTGTTTCACACTACCACCTGGATCTGCAGCTGTCCTTCGCACACTGCCAGGCTTTGAGTCATATGACGAATCAAAGCATTGTCTCCGGTGTCTGAAACCGGGGACAGGCACGAAGGATGCTCCCAGGGCATTCTCGCTGAAGCTCAGGTCCATCACTAGGAGCTTTGGGCTACAGCCTACTTCATACGACGAAGAATTCGAGATGAGCCCAAACCTCTTGACAGCCAAGCACGTTGATGACATCAATATGACTGGGAAGGAAGAGGCTATCGACAAGTATGTCAAGTGTGTTGAAGATACGTTTGGGAAGTGCAAACTGAACAAGCACACATACACGAACTGTGCTGTCCGGTACAACAAGACCGATGATGGGAGCGTCACTCTCGACCAGGACGAATACATCAAACAGCTTCGTCCTATCACACATCCAGAACTCACAGGAGCTGATCCTGAAAGCAAGGCGACGAAGACAATTTCTGATATGTTCGTCAGTCTTCGTGGCGCTCTAGCCTATGCGTTGATCACGCAGGTATGGCTAATGGTCTATGTTGTCTCACTACAACGTATCCAAGAACCGACAAACATCCAGGTACGACGACTAAACGCGGTTACCAGAAAATTGCAGGCAGGTCCGAAGAAGATCGTGTATCATGCTATGACTCCAACAGGAGAAGTCGACCTGCATAGCGATTCTGGCTATCGTCGTCTCAACGGAGATGAAGACGACGAAGTCAAAGGCTATGGTATCCGCGGGGCTAACCTGCTGAGGCGTGGCCACACGCAAGCGGGGAAACCCGTCGTGCACCTGGTGGACGCATACTGCAAGTCTCATCGACTGCAAGTGCGTTCGAGCTACTCTGCGGAAACACTGGCAGCAGCCCACAACTTGGAAGACTGCTACCCGACCATTGTAACGCTCCACGAGCTACACTCGGGACCATTGACCCCCACACAGTTGAAGAACATATTGGAAATGGGTGGTCTATGTATCAAAGTCACTCTGACTATTGATGCCGAGTCTGTCTTCAAATCTTTGTCTAGCAAGGATCTGAAGAAGCCCACAGAGTGTACTCTGCTTGGGCACATCAGCTGGATTCGCCAGATGATGGAACGTGGAATCGTGGAAAGCGTCCAATGGTGTGACACGCGGGATATGACTGCCGATGGTCATACCAAAGGTAGCATTGACCGCGCGTTGCTCCTACAAGTAATGGCCGGCCAGCAATCCTTCAAGCACGAGCTGAAGAAACATACGCCGTATAGGGCGGGCAGGTCGTCTCAGGACGGCCCTGCCTCCCGAGCCAGCGGGGAAACCCGCGGGCAGGTGCGCTTTAGCAGCGAGGAAACTCGCCGGTAGCGAGGCTACTCGCGCGCCCTTTCCTTGTAGGCAGCCGCTGCTGCTTAGCACTGTTTTTTCCGCATAATAGAAGTGCGGTACCTGCTCGTCTCCTCCCCCTCCGACTTTAAACGGAGAAGGTTAAAGGCGAGGTATAAATCGAGCATGTACCGCTGCCGTGCCTGGCTCAAGCCGGGCCCGGCCAAATATGTGACTGTGCCTCACCGAGGCGCACTACTTGCATCTGAGATCGGAAAACATCCTTTCCATTGACGATGCCCATCCTACTCTATACTCCAGATCCCATGCTTCGTCTCGCTCTCTTGCTCATGCGATATGAGCCAAAGCCTGGGATATGGCAACGCCTAAGGCGTAACACATACCTAAGCTTACCAGCTTGTTTTCGACTGTCTCTTGGGGGCCTCCTGGGAGCGTTTTGGGGGGCCTCTTGGGGCCGTCCTGGGACCTTTTCGGGCCTTCTTGGCGCTTCTTGGGGCCATCTTGAAGGGGATCGATCAAACAAGAGGGGCACATTAATTAGGCTTGCCCCCCCCAGGAGGCCAACATGGGGCCCAAACCTTAGCAAAGCCAGTGATGTTGGCTTCCTCGCCGAGGCCGTTTTGGCATTCTCGCCGAGGCCTCTTGGAGCATCTTGTGTGCCTCTGGGGGTTTTCTTGGGGCCTCTTGGGGGCCTCTTGGGGGCCTCCTGGGAGCGTCTTGGGGGCCTCTTGGGGCCATTTGGGGGCCATCTTGGGACTTCTTGGGGCCTCCTGGGCGCTTCTTGGGGCCATCTTGGAGGAGATCTGCCACAAAAGTGCGGGGCATTAAATAGCCTCGCCCCCCCAGAAGGCTAACATGGGACCAAAACCATGGTGAAATCAATGATTTTGGGTTTCTCGCCGGGGCCGTTTTGGACGCCCTGACACCTCGCGGCCCCTCCCGTCCAGGTCCACGGGGTGGAAGAAAAAACTCCCCAAACCACCGACGCCCAGAGGGCTGGTGGGATTCGTGCAAGAAGTCGGGAAGGCAGGCTGCTACATCGGTAACAGTTAATGGCCTGGACATTGAGATCATGTCGAGAACAACCACTATCACATATTTGGGACGTCTTGTATCTGGCGACAAGCCTCTCGGGTGCGAGCTCAACAATCGAATCCGGAAAACATGGGCATCGTATGGGACACACAAGCAGGAGCTGACCAGCCTAGTTTACCCCGTGAAGGACCGAATCCGACTGCTCAACAACACGGTGGCGCCAACGCTATTGTACGGAAACGAAGTCTGGCCTGTGACACGCCATGTAGAACATAATTTCACGCGTGTACAACGGAGAATGCCCAGACAGATGTCAGGGCGGAAAGATTTATCAAGCGAGAGCGCGCGCAACTATGATTTCCAGTGTGCAGGCGTAGACGGCAATCCGGATCCAGAATCGGACGGCACATTGTCAGAAGCTGCGCAACCAGAGCCTTGGGCGGACTTTATCCAGAGAGCTACGCGGAAGGCAGATGAGCAATTACAGGCGGCATGTGTCGATTCGTGGGTGCACCAACAAAGAAGACGCAAATGGCGATGGGCTGTCCCGCTGGCAAACATGGACGCCGACCGGTGGGTTTCGCAAGCGATGTCCTGGGATCCGGCATTCACCTCTAATTCAGCGCGCCGCTTGGCAGGAAAACCGAAAAGACGCTGGGACGACGACGTTCGAGAGCACATTAGCGCACAACGTATCGGCAGCTCATGGCAACGCTGTGCGGTGCAACGCGATCTTTGGAACGATCTGGAGGAAGGGTTTATGATGAAGGAGTAGTTTTCTGTTTCGCATGATGTATTGTTTTTTTTCTTGTTGTGACAATGCAGTGACAGCGCATGGTCTCCTCCAGTGTGTGGGACTGCGTGTCCCTGTCGCCTGCGCTTTAGAGGGCCGCCCCACGGGGCCGGAATGCGGGCCTGTTTGTTTGTTTGTCTGCTTGAAGGTTCAGCAAGCCGCCTTGATGCCACATGTTGTCGGATGTTGGACATCGGCCGAAGGTCTCGAAAGCGTGCTGTTTCCCTCGAAGTGGTAATCCAGAAATGCGGTCGGACAAGACAATGGAGCTCAGCGCTGCAGTTGCTCCGCGAAGGAATTCAGTTAAGCGCGCAACTCTTCCCAGGTCACTACATTGCGACCGTCAGCAGCGCATGCAGAAAAGGCGGGCAATGGCAACACGCACTGTCGGTGCTCAGGGATTCGGGAGGCGGTTCCAGAAACATAAATTTTCCAGTGGTTTTCGAGGAAGTTCATCTCCTACGCCTTTTAGCGCCTCCGACGCCAAAACTGACGAGGCCTCCGATGGTCCCAAGATGGCCTCGCGGAGCCCAAGAGGCGTCCGTGATGCCTCCAAAACGCGGCCCTCCGCGCCCTGGACTGCCTGTGAGACCGCCCGCATGAGCCCAGGGCGCCCCAGACGTCTCCAACACTAGCCCAGAGAACCCCGAGCAGCCCAATATTACCTGAAGACGGCCCCCGAGGCCTCCGAGTCCGCCCAAGCAGCTTTTCCAGGTGGGCCCGAGGAGGCAAAAATGACAGAGTTCCCGTTGGTTGTCGAAGGATTTCAACTTTTTCGCCTTTTCGCGCCTCCGACGCTCAAGACGACCCTGGAAACTTGCAAGACGGCTCCAAGATTAAGATGCTGTGAGAGGCTCGCCAGAGAAGCCCGAAACGGCCCAAGAGAGCCCCAAGAGGGCCTCCAAAACGGAGACCTTCCAGTTCGCCCACAACGCCTCCAACACGGCCCAAGCTGGCCCAGAGACAGCACAATTTGCATCAAGGCGGCCCCAGAGGCTTCCGATTCGGGCTCCAAGAGGCCTTCCAGGAGAGCCGCCGAAACAGATCTGCGAGGCTTCCCTGCCGAAGCGTTTCCGAACGTGCCTCACGGGCGCACGCTAGTCGAAACGCGCTCGCGGGGATGGAGAGCAGTGGCAGCGAGTCGGCCCCCTCCAGGCCGCTCCGAGGCGCTCAGGGTCGGAGCTCTTCCGTGCCGGGCCGCTCCTAGCGGCCGTCTGGCGGCCGTCTGCGTCGCCGTTGACCGGTTCGGAGCGGCTGCGATCGCGCAGAGGACGGGCCCAGACGCCCCCAAGCCGCGGCCCCCGAAAGGACCCTCACGAAGCCAACATCGTCCCACACCCTCAGGATTGATTACGTACATTTTGGCCAAGCCGCGTCCCACACGGCCGAAGAGGCCCCCCAGACGGCACCGGAGGCTGCCAAGAGGGCCCCAAGACGGCCCAACACGACCCCAAGACGTCCCCTGAGGCCCCCAAGACGTCCCAAGAGGGCCCCAGATGGCCCCAAAGAGAGCCCCCAGATAGTTAGAGAAGGCCAGCAAGAGAGCCCAGGACAGCCCCAAGGGGGCCCCAAGACAGCCCGAGCTCTTCAAGACGGGTCCAGAGGGCCCCTGGATTGCCCACGAGGGCTCACAGAGGGCCCAAACAGTCGCGGAACAAAAAAACAAAACAAGAGATTCCCGAGATAGCCCCAAGAGGCCCACGGGGTACGCCGCCCAGACGGCCCCAGCCGATCAGACGGCGTCACCCTGCCCATTACGGCACGCCCCACGTTCGAGCCACGTCGGCTCAGCGCGTGCGAGTCTGCGCTGCAGTGGCAGCGGGCCGTGGCGGCTCGCAGCGCTCCAGGGGCCCCAACGGCGGCTCAGGGACGCTCGGGAGAGGGCCCGGAGGGTCCCGGAGAGCCCGAAGCGGGCCTCACGCTGGCCCAGGGCGGCCCCAAGAGGAGCCAGGAGGCCTCCCAAGACGGCCCAGCTAACATTTTTGACCGACCCAAGTTTTCTGGTTGATGTTTCAGGTTCTCCGCACTGCGCTCCAAGAACGGCTCCAGTCGTTTCCCAGCGCCTCCTAGATCGCCTTGTCACTGCCCATCAGGAGTCCAAGAGAGGCCTTGGACGGCCCCAAAGGGCCGCAAGATGGGCAAAGAGCGTCCGAGGACGGCCCCAGAGAGCCCCATGTGCCCTCCAAGACGGCCCCAAGAGAGTCCACACAGAGCTCCTGCCCCAAGGACGCCCCAGGAAGGCTCCAAGGCGATTCCACCAAAATACGCTTCCTGGGCTGTCCTCCACAAGGGGCTCTCGGGGACAGCCTGAGAACGGCCCCAGAGGCGCCAAAAAATACCGCAAGAGGCCTTCCGGAGGCCCCAGACAGCTCCGCAGAAGGACCTGCAGGTGCTCCCGACGCGGCCCAGGAGACGCCCGACCTAGCCCGAGAGTAGCCCCCCTGCGGCCCCAGACGGGCACCTCCTCCTCCTCCTCCGCCTCCTCCTCCTCCAGCCGCTGCAGCGGCCCAGACCACCCCCTTTTCCCGCGGCACTTTAGTACACTTCCTAACACAGTCAGGTGTTTCAGCGGCATGGCTTCTCCCTCGAGGGGCTCTCCTCGCCCGTGAGAGAGGGGGTCGGGCCCCTCGCGCGAGGCGCTGGCTCCTCGCCGTGAGCGCCTTCGCCTTCCTGCTGCTGGGCGTGATTGGCGCCCTGGAGATGGAGAGGACCCGCCCCCACGCTGAAGATGGCAACTGCTTCACACTTCGGACTTGCGTTTATAATCCCATGTTCCTGACGGGGGCTACGCGGGCATCGGAGGTCTCTGACGAATTCAAAAATATTGGAGCTATCATGCTGCCAGGTACCTCCCGTCGCCAGACAGAGGACACACACTCACTTTTCCTTCATCCTTATCATTGGGAACTGAGTTTCGGGTGGACGAGGGCCTCCAACAAGAGTTGCGGGGTGTCGATCTTCCTCCACCAGAGGCGCTTCCCGAGGAACTTCATCCGTAAGATTTTCACGCCGCCCAGCTCCTTAAGTGGACGTGGCGGAGCAGTACGTTTAAAATCACAGACCTCGGACGTTCTCTTCATGGTGCTCTACTTCCCCACTCTTCCGTCGCTCCGCGGCGGACGTACACAGTATCGGAACATCGTGCTGGGACTGTGCAACTGGGCGAAGTCGGTCATCAACGGAGTGGGCTCCAGGTGCACACCGTTCGTCGGCATCGATTTGAATGACCACCTGGGCTTCTGCGCAGACGACACGCTAGACGGCGAGTGCGTCACGGCCCCACGGGACACCAGTACACACGGTGCTGACTGGGACTGGGAACGGGAAGCCGACTTACACGTGGGCCCTTGTGGCGCCGAGTTGGAGCATTTCGCTGGCAAGCATTGGCACCAGGTTCTGAGGGGCACGGCGTTGAGCGCGATCAACACGCACTACCCAGCGGGGCCAACTTTTCACGGGCCTCAGGGTCACACGTCGCGGATAGACTTTATCCACGCTCCGACGGGCTTGCTTCCTCACGTCCGAGTCTGCCGTGTTCTTCGACCAGCGGGGAGGCGGCTCCAGCCCGTGAATACCCTGGACGACAGGGACCACCGCCCCGTCTTCATGGAATGCAGCTACCGCTTCGAGGCCAGTTCAACTCAGCGGCAGTGCTGGGACTTCGATGCCATGATGCGCATCCTGCGAGGCGGGGTGGGGTGCACCTCAGCGGTGGAACGGGTCCACGAAGCCATCCTGACCATCCCTGAAGATGAATGGGTACGGCTCTGCTCACGGCCTACGACGGACGAGCTGTGGAACTCTATTTCGGTGCTGCTCAGGGAGGCGGCGCTGACGGAGTTTTTACGCCCTTCACCCGCGGTGGCTGAGAAGTCGGCTCTGGAGAGGCTGCGCTCGGAGGTCTTGGCACGTCGCCGTCGGCTGCGTGAACTCCATATTGGTCGTGACTCGGAGGCACGTGCGGACGTTGAACTGGAATTGGCGAGGTTCACGTTCAGGCTCAGGCAGCTGTCACGCCAGATTACCAAGGAACGCAACTCCCTGTTGGTCGGTGAGCTCAACGCCGCCTGGAGGGAGCACGACCACTTCGCCGTGCAGACCTTGCTTCGGCGCCTGGCCCGCAAGGGCCGAGGGCCCCGACATCGGAAGTACTTCAAGGCACGCGTGGAGAACTGCGAACCACAGGACATCGCCGACTTCTTACGCTTGCCCGCTCAGCAGGGCGGACTCTCGGCGGTGGACTGCGACCTACAGGCGGAGTTGACGGAGCGCTTCGACCGCACCTTCGAGGGGGACGAGGCTCACCGCACGGATCAGCAGCGCTACGACACGATGCAGATGGTAGATTTAGAGACGGCGGATCAGGACCTTTCGGGCGTCATCAGGGCGCTCCGCAGGGCACCGAAGAGACGCGCTACACCCGAGTGGAGTATGCCGTCGGAGCTCTGGCTGATCCTGATCGACCCCGACCAGTGGCACAAGTTCAACCGTGGTGGAGTGGGTGCGCGCCCTACCCCTGCGACGGCACAGGCCTTCAGGGAAAGACTGCTCGACATCATCGGATCCTTTCGGCGGACGTCCTCCACTCCACTGGTCTATGACATTTCTCAAATTGTGGGCCTGGACAAGGGCAACGGCAAGCCAGGACCGCTCGGACAACGTTGGATACATCTCTTCTGCCCGATGGGCAAGGCGTGGAACGCCCATCTTTGGAATCGGGCTCGTCGCCACCGTGACTCACTTCCGTATTTTTGTCACGGCTTTGCTCGGCGCCGCCGGCGCGAAGACGCCATCGCGGTTCAGGCCTGCTTGAGTTGGAGGCTTCAGAAGTTATCGCTATCACACGCCATCATCAACGAAGACGCCACGAACGCTTTCGCCAGTACGACACGAGAGACGATCTTGAATTGCCTCGAGTCCCTCTACCTCCCCGAGGACGTTAGGTTCCAGCACTCTCGCACGATGCAGACGGCGATGCAGATCATGGGACCCGACAGGCCCATCTCCCTCAGGCCTACCTCTGGAGAGCTCATGGGACACCCTAATCCTGCTAGAGGCTTCCCGTATTTCTATCTTCAGGGCCTGGAGGCTTTTCTGAGCTGGAGGGCGGGGACGAGCTCGTACACCTATTCACAGGCGGAGGAGGTGGACGGCACACGCACGGACACGGGCATCACACTGTACGCCGACGATATCACGAAGACGGTGATCCCAGGAAGAGGACCTGAACCCTATGGAGGAGGAGGGGAGGCACGTCACCTTACCGCACTGGCACAGGTTAGCAGCAGTAAGTTAGCATCCTCCCTGGACGGCATCGGCGTGGGGCTCAACGAGGGCAAGAGGGTCACACTTGCTAAGCTTTTTGGGAAAGGCTGCATCGCCCAACGCCGCCTCCTGCATGCAGGTACTCTGCGTCTCTCTGGGCAGTTTGGCAGATTTATGCGCATCCTCGGCGGTTGGCTGACGGTGCAGGGATCGTTGCAGATTGAGAAAGGAAAAAGATTCCAGGCAGGACGGACAGGCCTCGGCATCATCTCTCACTTTCTTGTCCACGAGGCTGCCCGCGGCATCAAGCGCATGGCCATCCTTTCGTATGTGCAAGGTGCTCTCTTGTCGGGGATGGAGGGGAGGGTCCCAGATAAAAGTTTCACGGTCGAGGGTGACAAGATCATGATGAGGGCGATGCGCAGGGGTCTCGGGGTCAAGGGCACTGAGGACCACGACGGGGAGCGCTGGAGGTGGAGCGCTCAGAGGGTATGGGCCTACTGGCAGATCCTTCCTTTGGCAGACGAACTGCGACTTCGTAGGCTACGTTGGTATCAGTCTTGGATTAAATACCCTAGCGCCCACAGGCAGGTTCGGGCATGCATACTAGGCACGATCAATGACATACCTAGCATGAACGACGACTGGACGATCCACGAAAAGGCTAACCCCTGGGCTCGTCAGGTACTTGAGGACCTCCAGTTTGCCAGAGGCCAGTCTGAGGAGCTCGCTGATTTAATTCCAGAAGATTTTCCTCTCTTGGGTCTATTTTACACTAACGATTTCGACGACTGGGCCTCGATTGACCTCACAGTTATCAGGGCCACCTACTTTTCTAAAGCGATCGCTCCACCTGGCGGGCCCTCGGTGGCCCCGAGTATCGTGATGAATGAGGAGGTGGAGGAGGAGGTGGACGCCCCTGGCGAGTTCGTCTGCAATCTGAAGAACTCAGAGGGGCAGCGGTGTGGCGACACTTTCACCAGCATGAAAGCTCTTTTATTGCACGCAGGCAGAGTTCACAAAGTTCGAAACGAGGCAGCACTTCTCACGGTCACGAACCAGTGTTTTCGGTGCCTCCAGGTTCTCAGTACTCGGGAGAATGCTCAGCGACATGTTATGAGATCTTATGCCCACAATCGCTGCGCTCTGGGACGCAGTAGCTACACGGCGGCAGAAGTTGTTCAACCTTTCTCACTCGATTGCCCCGTATGCAGCTTCACGGCTCAAGATCTCCGACAACTTCAGATACACATACGCACACACTGTGCCCTGGGTGCTCCTACTCTCCCTCGGCCTCGGCTTCGACCGCGTCATGTCGCAACCAGACGCGGCGTCCATGGACCTGGAGCTGCTGATCAAGAAGCACAAGCGCAAGCCAGGCGACGGCGAGGACCTCGGAGGAGCACCCTCGGGAAAAAAGGCCAACCTCGGGGACGCAGCAGACGAGGCAGAAGACGGTCTTCAGCAGGTCGAGGGGGCCCTTCGGGCTCGAGACATGCAGCAGGCCATATCGATATTGCTCAAGATGGCGTGCATGCACGCGCAGCTGCTGAGGGACTTGGCGGCGTCGGAGTGGGTGTGCCTCGTCATCCCGACGCTGAGCTTCCTGGTGGTCGCAGGGCGAGGCGCAGGCAAAATGTACGCGGAGGCGGCAGCCATCGCGGCAGCGAAGCCCCATCTGGGGCCACCACATTTGTACATAGCGCGCGGCGTGTTCAAGTCGATGGTCGAATCAGAGAAGCTACAGAAGTCGGGGACTCAGGCGTACCAAACCCTGGTCCTTTTTTACGAGAAGTTCGTGTCGATCAGCTCGGCTGCGGAGCTAGGATTAGTGATCAGGCACTTCCGTCTGAAGAAGTGCTACAACGAGGAGTACACCCGACTGCAGTTCGCGATCGGCGGGGACGTCACGGTGCAGCTGGCGGACGCTCAAGAGGGGTCGCCCGAGCGTCATCTGAGCAAGCTGGAGGTGGAGCAGTCGATCATCAAGCTAGCTCAGCTGGAGGACGCGAAGCTCAAGCTCGGGACCGCCCCTCAGGGGCACTTGGAGACCATGGCGCAGCGCACCCTCGACAAGACGAAGCAAAAGGGCAAGGGCAAGGGCGCGAAGTAAGTCAGCCAGATTCGGGCCCCGCTCCGTGGGAGGCTCGTCGGGCTGCCATCTTTGCACGCATCAGAGCACGGGAACTCTCGCAAAATGACACTACATGACGGACTTTGGACAGCACTTCCATATTCTGAGTTCACGAACTATCTTTCCGAAGGAGCGTTGTGTACCGGAGGATCTGAGGTTTTTTGGACTCCCGCCGACTCGTGCTTCAAGTCTATGAGACGGAACCCCTCGTCTTACTTGACGGCTCACAGTTGGCTCGGATGGATACCCACTCTTCTACAGATACATGACATTACATACGCTGACGTGCTGTTCCATACGTCCTCCTCGAATCCACGTACCTGATGCTGACGACCTAGACGGCTGGGTCAATTAATATTCAGATGGTCGCGATGCCTCGCGATCCCGCTCGTCGCCACGCCTCTTTTTCTTTCTTTGATGATGTTATGTGGTGTATTCGCGGCTTTGTCCTTACGGGATCGGGCCCGACACCACCTGTCGAACTTCACGCGGGTCTCCGCCAAGTTCGTCCCCACGGCTTTGTGTGCACGCCCGCGCTGGCCACCACCGAGTACCTGCCTGCCACGTGACCTCGATGCCCGAGGCCCCGCCCCTCTAGGCTGCGCCGAGCGGGGGGCGCGGTGCGAGTGGGGACTGCCCGGCGGTGCGCCGTTAGTGACCCTCGCACCGTTGCTCCCCGGCCCCGCGCACGGCGCGGAGAGTGCCCCTTGTTGGATGAGGGTCTCTCTCTCGTCCCTTTCCTTTTCGAGGCGTGTTCGTGATTCATCTGCACGCTCTCGGCACTGTCCTCACTGTCTTCCTCGGAGTGGCTATCTTCCAGAATTCGGGGACCCACACTCCCCTCCGCTGCTTCCTCTGCTCTTCTCCTGCTTTGGCCTCGCCCTCTCGCCTCGTCGTCCTCTCTTCCGCGTCGTTCCCCTTTCGTCCGTCGTTTTGCTGGAGTGTGGGTCCCTCCTCGGGGCGGGGCGGGTGCCTCGGAGGCCTGCCCGTCGCCCGCAGCGACGTGGGCTCGGCACTGGGAGGCCAGTGGGGTGTCCCCCCCAGCCCTCGAGGGGTCTCACGATTTGCGACTGCCTGGGTACGAGCACGTACGACAGGCTGCACGGCGCGCGCTACTCACGACCTCATCGCACTCGCTCGATGATCGTTCGAGGTAGGGCTCTGATTGCACGGGTTCACGCGCGGTCAGGGATCGGCACAGACCACGCGCAAGGCCGAGTCTTCTTCTTCTTCTCCTCCTCCTCCTCCTCCGCCTCCTCCTCCTCCTCCTCCTCCTCCTCCTGGGAGGCCCCGACTATATTGTCGGGGAGGCGGTGCGGGGCCCCGCGCGGAGCGCGCGCCCCGGCACGAGCGCCATCGCGGATCCTGCTGGTGCGCGCTCGTCGTGGAGGCCCGGGGAGTGTTTGCCGAGGTCTTGCGGCCGCGTGGCCGCCTGTGGCCGCCTCGTGGCTCGACGGCCAGCAGGCCTCCAGAGGGCCCCCCCAGAGGGCCCCCCCCCCGAAGCCCCATATATAGACGCCCCAAGAGGCACCCGAGATGAGGCCAGTCGATCGGCCATACGCGTGTGGAGGCCACTGGGAGAGAGCCCCGAGCTGGCCGCTCCTCGAGCGATCTGCGCTCCCCGATTCTGACTCATCCTCGCTGCTCGATCTTGCTCATCGGCCCTGGCCCTGGCTCACCGTTTCTCCCTCGCTCCTCGGCCGTCGCCCCTCACTTCCCCGTCCTCGCTCTTCACTCCTCTCTTCTCGCTCCTGCCTCCTCGCTCTTGGCTTCTAGACCCTGACTCCTCTCTTCTCGCTCTTGTCTCCTCGCTTCTTGCTCCTCGGTCCTCGGCTCACCTCGCTCCTTTTGCTCATCGCTTCTGTCTCCCCCTTCCGCCCTCCTCGCAGCACTCGCACCACGTAGCGGCAACACGACCAAAACGCATCAGTCAGCAGCACCCACAAACAAACAGCTGCCAGTAGCAGTACGACACAGCAAACAGTGCTTGGTAGTGTCACACGCCACCAAGTTGCGAAAATCGGCAGCGAGCGGCCGAGCAAGCAATGAAGCGACCAGACAGACATATAATACATATATATATATATATATATATATATATATATATATACACACACATGGGAGATCCCGGCCCCGGGGCTCCGAGCCGGCTCCCCCCCTTATATACCACGGTGCCCCCTCTCCCCGGGGGGCTCCCCAGACGACCCCCGGAGGCTCCCGGACCAGTCGAGAGTGCTCCAAGAGCGCCAAAAATGCCCCAGGAACGCTCCAAGACGGCCCAAGATGGCTTCCAGACAGGCCAAGAGGCCCTCAAGACGCCCCGAGAGAGGTCCAAGAGGCCCCCCGCGAGGGCCCCAGGAGACCCAAATGGCCCCATTCCTTTTGTAATACGCAGATTTGTATCATATCCTTTCCCTTGGATATCCGAGAGCCCAAATAGCTCAAGAGGCGCCCAAGGACGACCCAGGACGGCTTAGGACAGCCCCAAGACGGCCTAAGTGAGCCCCAAGCGGGCCCCAATGGAGCCCCACGAGGGCTCCAAGAAGGTTCCAAGAAGGGCCGTGGGGCCTTATTTGGGGCCGTCTGGCTCCCAACATGCCGCCAAGACAATTTGGGAGGCCTCTAGGACGCCCCCAAGAGAGCCCCAGGAGCTCCCAAGAGGCCCCCTGGAGGCCCCGCAGAGGCGTCCAAGAAGTCCCTGAGAATTGTTCCGCGAGGCACCGAAAGGCATCCAAGATGCCCCTGACTCACGACCCGCGCACAGGTATCGTTTGTACGTGCCTCTGTTCGTGTGCACTTGTCTGTATGTACGCATGTCTCCTCCTCCTCCTCCTCCCACCTCCTCCTCTTCCTCCTCCTCCTCTTGCCTCCTTCTCTCTCCTTCTCCCTCGTCCTCACTCCTCCCTCTCTCCTGCTCCCCCATCCTTCTCCATCTCCCTCCCTCTCCCCACATCCATCATATTCTCTCCTTGTCCCTCTCCGCCCCGAGCGTGAGCTCTGGGAGAGAAGGCTCTGAAGGACGAGCCAGATGAGGAGTCAGGGTGTGTCGGTCAAGGTGTTGAGCTAGGGTGTTTGGGTCAGGTTGTTGAGGCGTTCGGTTTCGGGCTTAGGGCCTCGGGTGTTCGGTGTCAAGGTTAGGGTATAAGGGTGAGGCTGTCTGGGTGAGGGTGCTAG
>CAUYUJ010012147.1:0-52500 GCA_963575745.1 Prorocentrum cordatum | reverse complement strand
CTCTGGAAGCACGAGGAGCCACCAAACATGTAGAAACTTTTCGAGAGGACACGCGCCTCCGAGAAGGAAGGGGAGGTGAGGTGGCAAATGAGGAGGAGGAGGAGGAGGAGGAGGAGGAGGAGGAGGAGGAGGAGGAGGAGGAGGAGTTGGAGGAGGGGATCGCGCAGGCCACGTGCTGGCAGGCCTCCAGAGGCCTGTGCTGTCTCACCGCGCAGTGCTTGCCTTCGGGGGCCCTCCAGCTGCCGCCGCCTCGCCCGGCGCCCGCCCGTCCGTGGGCGCCCGTGGGCGCCTCGTGGGCGCCTCGCGCTCGGGGAGGGTCCGCCGCAGTTTCGCCCGGGGGCCCGCCCGTGGGCGCCTCGAGGGCGCCCTGCGAACTTCTCGGGAGGGTCGTGGGACGCCCACCCGTGGGCGTCCCGTGGACGTCTCGTGCGCTGGGCGGCCGCGTAGCTTCCAGCACACCGCCTGCACCAGATCCAGTCCAGTCGCATAGTAAGGATCCTTGCATCGTTGCCCTTTCGGCCCATCCTTTTGCGGTTCTCGCTGGCCCAATCCCGCTCGAGAGCGCCAAGATCACATCATCACTGCGCAGACTTATTCTGCGACTTGACTGTAGCTTTTACCACATAGCTTACACCGCTGAGTTTACACCTCTTAGCTTACACCACATAGCTTACACCGCATCGCTTGCACCTCATAGCTTACCCCTGGACGGCTTTGCTTGCGCCACAAGGCGCGCACCGCATAGCTTGCACCACGTAAATTTGGTGACGCACAGATTCCTGTCAAAAGAAAAATAGACTCGGTACCCCCTGGGACACGGCAAAATACATTTGGTGTTGCTTCATCGTTCGCTTTCCGTACGGAATCGTACGATCTCTGGCAGACGGGGCATCGCAAGTCCTCATCTTTGTCGAATAAGATTGTGCGCATGCTGTCTTGTATCGCAACAGATCATGTTTCAATATTCCTCCGCAGTCCACACGACACGCAGTCCACACGCGCGCTCACAGATCGAAGCCGTACCAACCACAACACATCTGCAATAAGTTCAACATGAACGCATCGGAAGCCCGTACGTGTTTCAGCATTGATCTCGAACATGTTTTGCCCGCGCGCCTTTGCTGACATCAGACGGGAACCAGATGATTTTAGTTATCTCGCCCAGCACCCGCACTCTAATGGACGTCTTAGTTGCCCGTGGTTGGAAGTATTGGTGCCTCGCCCCAGTGAAAGCGCAGTACCGCAACAGTCCGTGCCAGGTAATCTCCCGAGGCGCTAATTTCGACGG
Organism: Prorocentrum cordatum; assembly: GCA_963575745.1. Lineage (NCBI taxonomy): Eukaryota > Dinophyceae > Prorocentrales > Prorocentraceae > Prorocentrum > Prorocentrum cordatum. The sequence goes on along the minus strand of CAUYUJ010012147.1, from coordinate 51,212 downwards.
CTGCGAACTCATCGCGGGGGTCTGGCACTGGCACGGCTGTCCTTTTTCACCATTGCTCTTCGTTTTGATCGCCGACGTGTTACTACTCTTCCCCGATCTGGTTCCCAAGTCCAACCAGCGGGCCTACGCGGACGACTTCGCGATGACCCTCGCCCACGGCTCCAATGACGCCCCCATCCTCGAGCGCGCCTTCGACGAACACGAGTGGCTGGCGAGGCTCTGGTGGCACCAGGGAAAGACCGTGTGGGTTCTTCTCTCCTTGACGCCGCTGGAGGCGGCCCTGGAGAGCTTGCACGCAGCCGCGCCTACTTGGGGTGAGCTCGCGGTGCGCCGACACGCCACGCACCTCGGTGTCGAGATGGAGCTCGAGCCAGGGGACTCGTCTTGGACCAATCCGCTCGAAATGTACATCGCGCGGGCACGTGTGTGGAAAGCCACGTGAGGGCGGCATGTTCCCCAGCATCCTGGCCTACCGCGTCTACATGTTATCCGTTCTGTGCTTCCTGATGCACGTGGACGTTCTACCATCGAAGTGGCACGATTACGAGCAGAACGTGTGCGCGGTGCTGGCCTCGCTGCTGGACGTCGCCAGCCGCCCTCCTGGACCTTCGTTCCCTGGGTTTCCCGCCGCAGCTACCCGACGCTAGCGCGGCAGCACTGGCAGCCAAATGCCGGGTGCACCGTGGGGAGGCCGACGCCGCCAGCGCTTACAGATCTAAAGCCGGCGCCACAGTTTGCAGGACAAGATCGACGAATCGAGCCGGGTTGTGCAAGTGGGCACGTGGTCGACGTTGTACACAGGCAACTTCATCCTGAGCTTAAGTCGGGCCTGTCCCTCTACAGGGGGAATGCCCAAAAATAGTCCAAAAATTGTCTTGGGACGATTTTTGGATAACTTTTGAATAGTTTCAGGATTTGTTTTGACTATTTTTTTCCGTCCGAAATCGGCCTGTAGGGGGACAGGCCCGACTTCATCCTGAGCTCCTGCGCGGCCCAGTGCGGCCTCAAGTCCCGTGCCGCGGTGGCCGGCTTGAGGTCGCCCTGCTGTTCCAGGGCCCTTCCTCTGAGCCGACGCCTCGGCCGCAGTGGCAAAGGCGGTGTCGCGGGCTGCTGGCCCGGCCCGGCCAGGTGTGCACCACCTGTGAGTTGTCTCGTACTTCCCGTCTTCCGCGCCTCTTTCTTTTGCTCCTCCTCCTCCTCTTCCTTCTTTTCCTCCTCCTCCTCCTCATTCTCATTCTCCCGCCTCCCCCTCCGCTTCTTCCTTGGCCGACGCACGCCGCGCGCGCTGGATGTGCTGCGAGGCCTGGCGCCGTCTGTGTCCCCTAGAGTTTGGGCTGCCCTCCACAGGGCGCCGTGCGACAGCTGGCCAACAGCCCATCGTGTTGGGCTGTAGGCATCGTGCCCTGTTTCGGATGCGCGCGCAGCGAAGATATCCTGCTTCACTTCGCGCAATGCTACCGCGTAACGGAATTGGGCCACAAGCGCTTGCGTTTATCTCGCCCCGCCCCATCATAAAGGCAGCCATGTTTCGTCGCTATGGTGCGGGCCGGCTTTTTCTGAAGGTGCAGCGCCGGAGGTACCCCGTTGCGCTTGGGCAGCGCATGGTGCATGAGTTGCCTCTTGTGCCGCCTGGCATAGCGCTGCCACGGACGCAGATGTGCAAGGTGGCAGTGCGGTCGCGAGGCTTGCGCGGCCCACCCACCACCAACAACCGTTCCTGCCCAACATGGCAAGACTAGTTAGTTGATGTTCCGTTGTCCCCTCTTCCTTTTTCTCTCCCCTTCCCCGCTCTTTGCCCTCCCTCTTCTTCCTGTCCATGTTGCACGCGCGTTGCTTTACACGACCCATGGCTAAGTATTTGCTCCACCCGCAGTCCCGTGCGCGCCGAGGAGGGTGTTGCAGTGGCCGCGCATTTGCTTATCATATCGTCGTTGCTCTCCTGCTCGTTCTCCTCTTCACCGCCTGGTCTCACCGATGCGATTTTTGCTGTGCATTCGTATCGTTCTGTGTTTGCTTGGTGGTCTGGTGTTTTGTGTTTCAGGGGATCGCCGCATGCAGGGCAATTGCATCGACGTTTTGTTTGTTCTGGCCTGCATTAGCTTGCCAGCAGCAGGTTGGTTTGTGCGGAGTTCGCGAGTTGCATGGAGTTGCTTTGGTTCGCGACTCGACCTTCTCGTGCTTCAGCTTTGAGCCAACCGCCGCTCAGTGACCGCTTACAAGCGCCACCGCCCGCAAGAGAGTAACTCTCTTGAGCCAGCCACCGTCCAGCGACGTAGACAAACTCTCAGAGTTTGTCTACGTCGCTGGACTGTTCATGTGCGCGTCGTCCGAAGTAGAGTGCCTGCTTGACGATTGGGCCGCCAAGCTTGTCATCGTCATGACGTGTCCGCTCCCCTTTGTCCCCTCCAAAAGTTCGTTCGTAAAACACGGCCGCAGTCTCACGTCATCGCGCGGTGTATCTGCAAAGACCCAACATGCGCCCAGCGCAAGAATTCGTTTCCGATGGTGATTTGCGGGCCACGCGGGCACGCCGCCACGCAAACGTGCCGACATTTATCCAAAGAGACTCTCTGAGCGTTTCACCATCGATCTCTTCATCAGCCCTGACAACAACATGTTTTCCAACAAAACGTTTGCCAGGGTTCACGATTTTGACCCCCCCCATCTATGTAACGGCATCAAGTTTTTAGGACACATGTGCTTGGCGTTCAGGCGAAGGTTTCGTTTTCCAAACGGCTCGTGTTCCGCACTGGTGTATCTATATGTGTGTATGCCGCGCATTTTTGGCTCCAGGGATACAATATTTGTTTTGCGAGGTCTCAAGCGAAGCGCCCGGCCCGACCTATCGACACGTTTGGAGTGCGACAGGGTGGATCAATTTCTCGATGTTTGTACATATATAGATATGTACATATATGTATATACATGTATATCACATATTTCCCAAAGTGGACCCCATCCAGCGGGTTGTTGCAGCGTGGATGTGCGGCCTACGTGCTGCAAGCTATGCGGTGTAAGCAACGAGGTGCAATTCACTAGCGCCACTGCTCAGTTGCCAAGTCCATTGTTCACGCAAACACCCCACCCTCCCGACCACAGCTTTCATTGCAAAACCCATGCGGTCGCGATTGCTGTGACTGCTTGGCGCTGTCTGGCGCAGCTTTGGAGCCGCGCTCGCGCGCTCAAGCTCGCGGGCAGAACGGGCCGTTGGTTTAGCACATTTGATTCGGCCGCGATGGAACATACCGATGCGTGCAGGCACATGGTATTATTCGATGGTGATGAAACGGGGTCAGTGCCGGCCTTGCTGGGATGGTGTGGTTTCATAGATTTCAATGTGGGCGATGGGGAAGAGTCGTGCGTAAATTGTAGTATGTCGTTGGGAACCGATATGTCCGGGCCTGGGGCGGTGGTTGAGTTTGTTGGTTTTTGTTGAGAAGAGACCACATATGTGGTTGAAGCCATGCTTTACATGCAAAACGGAGTCAGGCATGTGGTGCAGGCAATGTCTTGCAAGCTATCTGGTGCAAACGATGCGGTGAGCATATATGTGATCTAACGTAATTTGCAATATTTATATATATATATATATATATATATACACGTATAAGTTGCGTGATGCAATGAACGCGGCAACAACTACATAGTGCTATTGCTTAGGCCGTCTTCATGTCCTTAACTCCAATGCCCGCGCGAACATGCCACCATCGCACCCGGAATTTCTTCGGCAAAACCCATTCTGCGACGATTGCGATTCCCAGTTGGAGTTTGCTAGCGCGTCTCTACGGTCGCTCTGGCGCGCGCACGCTCACGCGCAGAGCGGTCAGCTTGTTTGGCGCAGCTGATGCGACAACGATGGCGCTTACCGATGGGAACCTGCCAACGCGTGTCAAAGGCCGCGTTGGTTGCCGGACGCCCCAGTGCGGGTCGGTGATTCAGGCGTGCGCGATATCAGGATGACGCCAGCAGCGTCTTTAACAATGATAAGGGTGATGGTGGTGATGCCAATGGTGGTTGCGATGATGAAGATGACGATGACGACGATGACGGCGCCGATGCCGGTGACGACGATGGTTATAGTGATGTCCATGATTCGGTGATGAAGGTGATTGTGATGATTATGGCGGCAATGGCGGCGATTTGGAGATGACAACGACGGCGGCGATACGATGGTGTTGATTGAGGTGATAGGGAAGAACGCGCGCAGACAGTCAAGACACATGGCAGACTTGATGTTGACATAACGCTTAAGTTTGGTTTCATGTGCCCGTGGTTATTGAAGAGTCCTAGCTTCGTGCATTGGGAGGATGCTAGGTACTCTCGTCATTGCATCTGTTCCTTTCAGATACACGAGTGCGCGCGCATAATTACCCCAGGGGGTATCGTTACTCGGTGTGTGTGTGGGGGGGGGGGGGGAAATATGCGGACGCCCAGCGCACGAGGCGCCCCCGAGCCTACGGGCGGGCACCCAGTGCCCACGCGGCCCGCACGGGCGAGCATCAGGCGACACCCTGTCGCACCCCACCAGCGCACGAGGCGCCCTCGCGGCGCCCGCGGCAGACACCAGGCGGAACGTTGGCACACCCGCCCAGCGCACGAGGCGCCCACGAGCGCCCACGGGCCAGCACCGGGCGACGTCTCGAAGCACGCCTGCCCAGTACGAGGCGCCCACGGGGCGACCACCGATCGGGCACCAGCCAGACCCCCGACACACCCATCCGGCTTCTGGAGCAAGCTGAGCAAGGCCCCGAAGAGCGGGCATCGTTTGGGTAAACCTCAACATGTAGGAGAAAAAGGGAAGGTGGAAGGAGGAGGATCATGGAGGAGGTCAAAAAGGAGGAAGGGAAGAGGGGATGGTAAGGGATGATGATGAATAGGAGGAGGAGGAAGAGGAGGAGGAGGAGGAGGAGGAGGAGGAGGAGGAGGAGGAAGAGGAGGAGGAGGAGGAGGAGGAGGAGGAAGAGAGGAGAGAGGAGAGAGGAGAGAGAGAGAGAGAGAGAGAGGAGAGGAGAAAGGAGAGGAGAGAGAGAGAGGAGAGAGGAGAGAGAGAGAGGAGAGGAGAGAGGAGTGAGGAGGAGACAGGATGAGCAGGGTGCAGGAGGAAGGAGGGAGGAGGGAGGAGGGAGGACGACTAAGAAAGTGTAGATCGCGCATGCAGGCCATGGCCGCGATGCCACCCGCGCAGCTGCAGCTGTGCCTCGGCAACATGCAGAGGCTCGCGCAGGACCCCCCGCGCGTGCCCTGAGGGGCTCGGCAACCCCCTCCGCGCCAGCCATCGGCGGTATTTTGCGGCCTTCGGTAGCCCTCGGCGGCCTTCGGTGGCCCTCGGTAGCCCAGGCAGCGGTGCGGAGGGTGCATCGGCGTCGTCGCAGTCGGCGGCACTCCCGTGACACCTGGAGCCGTGAATTTCGCATTGCATGGGCCCTCGAACCTCTTGAGCCATGGGCCCAGGAGGCTCCCTGGACCCAGGGCCCCCCCGGGACCCACGGCATTGGGCGAGCACCGTGGATGAGGCGATGAGGCACCTCATCATCTGGAGCCACGGGGCCCTTCTTGACCCCACCTCATATGAGCGTTTTTGTTCCTCCCCAGGGTGGCTCTCGTTATCGGGGCCAAGCCCCCTTCCCCGGGTAACGCTCACAATCGTACTGGGGGGGGGAGGAGGCCTGGACCCCTCCGGCATGCTGGGGGGCGGACCCCCTGCAGGTATGGAAGACCCGGCGTTCGTGCAATCCGACCTGGGCTCACTGGAATCTGTTTCGCAAGCATTCTGGTGAATCTCGCTCAAACTGAAAGCCCTCCCTCCCTCCCTCCATGCTCCCCCGCAGGCGCACGGAAGAAGAATAAGTTCAAATTGCGGACGTGTACCCTCAACCTTTGGGGCATACCCCCGTGCGTCGCCCAGGAATCTACAGGAATCCTGAGAGGCTTCCGGGCGGGGTCGTTCCAGCAGGTCCGCCCCTTGGCTGCAATTCTGGCTCAAGCATGGCCCGCTCTCCTTGGGCGACCTCCCCCTCTCCCCCTCTTCCTTCATCAATTTCCTCCTCCCTCTCCTATCCCCCATCCAGGTCATGCTGATGCCCAGAACCGCCGTTTTGCAATTGTTTTTTCTCCTCCAGTTTTGGAGTGTCCCACTCGCTGGGAGGAGCGTCTGGGGTGGGAATGCCGCAGCTCATGTTGAGGCCCAGAATGGCCCCCATAGGCTGCCCCCTCGGTTACCCACCCCCCCTAAAAGGCTACCCCCATAAGCTGCCGCCCCCCTATTGGCTGCCCCCCGCAGGCTGTCCCCCAAGGCTGCCCCCGCACTGGCTGCTCCCCATAGGCTGCCCCTTCTTGCCTGGCCCCTCATATAGGCTGCCGCCCGTTGCCTGACCCCCCATAGTCTGCTCCGCATAGGCCGCCCCCCAAAGGCTCTCCCCCATAGGCTGTCCCCCGTCGGCAAATTCTGGGAACCCCTCGTTGCCGCTCGCCCAGCCAAGAACAAGTAGTGTAGCGCGCCACCCTTATTCCGAAGTCGCCCGCCATGCTCAAGCAGCAGGGCCGCGCGCACCAAGAATAGTACTGTTAAGGTTTTATGCTTCGTCGGCAAAATCTGGCCCCCAGACCGGCATCATAACAATGATATTTCATATAATTATGTTTCCGAGCATTTTCAGATTTTGGGGTAATTCTAGGGTCACCCTGGAATTACGTCCAAAGAGCCGAGACGAAGTGGCTCATCGATAGGCTTGAGCAGTCGCCGCCGTCATGTCATAGGTATGGCGCTGTGCTCACAGGCATGGCGTGGTGCTGAAACGCATACTTTGGTGCTCACATCGGCGACGTGGTCCTGCACTTCACGCGGCTGTTGCGGTGTACGGATGCATTGTGGTGTACACAGGCGGCGCTGTGTTGATCGCAGGCATTGGGCATTGCGGGTGGCCCGGACGCACCCTGGCAGGTGCTCACCGCGGCCGCCGTTACAGTCATCCCCACGCCCGACCCCCCCCCCGTGGCAACGACCGTTATCCAGGAACGGAAAAAAAAGGTCACCATAAGATGTCCAGGGACCAGTTTTTCATCCTGGACTCTCTGAGTTGACGGCCCTTGGGCTTCCGGCTCGGGCCTCCAGGGGGCCATCATGAAAGGTTGATTCGCCATCACGATGGCTTTGTGACGCTGGATAGGGACGGGTTTGCCCTGCACGAGGCGTCCCAGCTCGGCGCTCGATCAGCCGCCGAGGCTCTGGACGGGCAGCGGCCGAGCGGGTGCCGCCGTGCCGGCCGCCGGCGGCGACTGATGGCTGGAGGTGCCCGGCACCGCTGGAAGGATGAGGCGCCCCCTCGCACCTGCCGCCGCGTTCGTCAGGGCAAGCGTCGGGGGGGGGGGGGGACAATCGCCTCCTCGGTGCAGCGCGCGGGGGCTGGAACGCCTCTGGCGCGGCAGGGCCGTCCGCGACAGGGCTCGGCTTGGGCCAGCCGGCTGGCTGGCGTTTGCCAAGGAGCGCAGGGCACGGTGCTCGGCCAACATGCAGTTCAGAGTGACCCTTCGCTGGGGTGACCTTTGGTGCGCGGCTTCTCCAGTGGGGGGTCGCCAGGGGGTGGGGGGCCAGAACCCGTGCGCGCACGGCGCCACCGCCGCGCCGCGTGCGACGATGGGCAGGCCGCGCACCAGAGGGCCACCCTCCCGTTGGCAGCCGAGCACCTCCCGCCCGTCTCGGAGCCGACGCCGTCGCCCGCGCCCCGCCCGCGCGCGCGCCGCCGCCGCCTCGGCTCCGCAGGCTGGGCCCCGAGCGGGCCCAGGCGCTGCGCCGCGCCCCGCGCGCGCGCGCGCGGCGACCTCGGGCGGCCGAGACCTCGCGCTGGGCGGGGAGGAGGCCCGCGCCAGGAGAGAGCCCTGAGAGGGCAGTGCGGTGGGGCTAGCGTCAGCGGTCGTGACAGGAGGAGGAGGAGGAGCAGGAGGAGGAGCAGGAGGAGGAGGAGCAGGAGGAGAGGAGGGAGGAGGAGCAGGAGGAGGAGGAGGAGGAGGAGGGAGGATCAGGAGGGGAGCAGGAGGAGAGGAGGAGCGAGGGGAGGAGGAGGAGGAGGAGGAGAGGAGGAGGGGCGGGTAAAGAGGCTAGGGGAGTCGGGGGGATGGGGAGAGGAGGGGAGGAGGAGGGAGGAGGAGGAGGAGAGGAGGAGGAGGAGGAGGAGGAGGAGGAGGCGAGGAGGGCGATGGGGGGAGGGTTGAAGGGGGCGGGATCGGGAGGAGAGGGGCTAGGGGGGGCAAGCCAGGTGTGCGATCGCGCCACCGTCTGCCCTCCGGCTTGGGTGTATTCAAGGCTTTGATCACATCGTTCACTGCGCAATTGCACGGGTGTAGGTTTTGTACAGAGGAGGAAGAGGAGGAAGAGGAGGAGGAGGAGGAGCAGGAGGAGGAAGATGAGGCGGCGGACGAGGAGGAGGAGGAGGAGGAGGACGGAGGAGGAGAAGGAGGAGGAGGAGGAGGAGGAGGAAGAGTCCAAGCTCCCTCTTCATAGGCCCCTACAAGGGTTCATGTCCACTGAGGGAATGAACCCGATGGAAGACAACCGTTCGAATACCCTGAAGCATGCCGAATCATTATTATCTGGACCCCAACGCCACGGATCAACCTGATTGTTCCGTCTTGACGATCCTGATTCCTGCCAGAATTCCATTTCTGGGACTTCAAAACCGCGAATTAATGTAATTGTTGCACCCCCATGATCCTGGATCTTTCCAAAACACAATTCCTGGTACGTTGACCATTGGAACCCGTGAAACTCTTGTCATTGTTTAATCGACTGTGCGCGGCGCTAAGGCGAGAGCCACATTTTGAAAACGGCCCGTCCTCAATCCGTGAAACTTTTGCACATGCTTAATCCGAATGCGCGCAGCGCGAAGGCGAACGCCACATGTAGAAAACGGCCCGCACTCAATCCGTGAAATTCTTGCCCATGTTTACATCGAATGCGCGCGGGGCTAAGGCGAGAGCCACCTTTTGAGCGACCCGCACTCAATCCGTGAAACGATTGCAATTGTTTAGAACGAATGTGCGCGGCGCTGACGCGAGAGCCACATGTTGAAAACGACCCGCCCTCCATCTGGGAAGCTGTTGCCAATGTTTAAGTTTCAGAGTATGACCCGCCATCCATCTGTGAAATTGTTGCCAATGTTAAAGTTCAAGAGTTATGACTGGTGAGGAAGTCTTAGGCGAAACGCCCCACCCGCCCTTTCGACTGGCCTTGGGGTGTGGCAGAGATCATATCTGTTGCCAGGAAATGGAATTAAGGGAGGAGAAAGAGGAGGAGGAGGAGGAGGAGGAGGAGGAGGAGGAGGAGGAGGAGGAGGAGGAGGAGGAGGAGTAACAGGAGGAGGAACAGGAGGAGGAACAGGAGGATAATGCGAAGAGGGGGTAAAAAGAGAGGGACGGCAGCGACAAGGAAGGAATAGGATTCAGAAATGCGGCATGCGCAAGGGGAGGCAGCGCCGTTCGGAGCGAGAGGTGCAACGCATCGATCCTGAGTTGTGGCCGACGATGCATCGGAAACATCTGTTTGACAGAGCGGACGTTCCGACTGCGACCACGCAGAGGAAGCCAATGCATGATTTTGCTTCGAGCGACACCCCACCGAGAGCGCGAGGCGGGATCCCCATGGATGGAGCACCCGCACCGCTGGAGCCCGGCGGCCGTGCGCACTGTCGGGGGCGCAGGGGAGAGCTACGCACCCACGTGGAAAGGGACTGCAGCGGGGGGCAGGAGGGATCGGGAAGCGGAGGCGGCAGGCGGGAGGCGGGAGGAGAGACAGAGGAGGAGGAGGAATGGAGGAGGAGGAGGAGGAGGAGGAGGAGGAGGAGGAGGAAGAATGGAGGAGGAGGAGGAAGCGAAGAGGGGGGGGGATGGCCACGTCAGGACGACAGTTCTGCCATCAGTGGGTCAGCGGGTCCGGAGCAGCAGAAGGAACAGGTGGAGCAGCAGAAGGAGGAGGAGAAGGAGGAGGAGGGGGAGGAGGAGGAGGGGGAGGAATTGGTGGTGGAGGAGGAGGGGAGGCCGAGTCTCGCTCCAGCCCCCCGCCCCGCTCGCGTGTTTCGGCCGCCCCGATCTCCCGCTCCGGAGCGAGGCGTGCGGCGCATGCTCCTCTCGGCGGCGAGCGAGGGGGGGAAGAACGAGAAGGAGGCCCCGGACTTCTGAGAAGGCTCGGAAGGGCCCTTTGACTTCTGAGAAGTTTCCCACTGCTTCCCCGAAGACACAGAACACTCCTCGGAAGGCGCGAGGGCTTCTGAGAAGTCTCGCCGCCTTCTGAGGAGCCTTCTCCTTCTCGCTTCCCCCCTTCGCCCGCCGCCGATCCTCTGACCGACGTGGCCCCGCCGACCGACCCACGCCAGCCCGCGCGCGCGGACCGGCGATCGGGCGGGGGCGCCATGAACGCCATGGGGTCCATGCAGGTCAACCGCATCGCCAACAAGGTCACCTCGACCTACATCATGGACCGGCCGCGCGCAGAGGGCGGCATGGGGAGGGGGGAAGGCGTCTTAGGAGCACCCCTGGTTCTTAGAAGGCGCGGGCCTTGTCTGTAGATGCAAGGCCCGCGCCTTCTAAGAGCAGCCTCTTTCTAAGAAGCCTTTCACCCTCGCCCTACCCCCTTGTGCGCGCCGCCACATGTAGGGACGGTCGCGGGGAGCATGGCAGTCGGGCGGGCGGGCAGGGGGGCAAGTCAGTACGTAGTTGGGTGGCAGGTGCAGGTGCAGCAGCAGCAGGACGAGGAGGAGGAGGAGGATGAGGACGAGGAGGAGGAGGAGGAGGAGGAGGAGGGACAGGAGGAGGGAGCACCAGGATGATGATCAGGAGCAGCAGCAGGCGGGGAGGAGGAGGGTAATGATGACCAGGAGCATGGGGAGGACGACGAAAAGCAAGGAGGAGCTAGGAGGAGGAGAGGTGAGGACGAGCAGAAGGATGAGAATGCAGGAGAAGGAAGATGGTGGAAAGGATGATCAGGAGGACCAGAAGGCGGAGAAGGGAAGGAAAATGAGGAGAAGAAGGGGGAGAATGAGAAATATGATGATTCGGACTAGGTTTTAGGACGACGGGGACAAGGGGAGGAGGACAAGGAGGGACAGGGGAATGTGGAGATGCGGATGTCAGGGGCGTGAGAGAGCTCAAGGGACGGAGGAATGGAAAGGGGACGGGAACGGAGGAGTGCAAGGGCAGAGGGAGAGGGAGAGGAGGGAAACGGGGGTGGGATAACGGGGAGGACCCGTACTCCATGCTCATGCACTACAAGCGGGCATTCAAGCTGCTGTCGTTCATGAAGCAGAACAAGGCTAAGGTCCTGATTCTCGGAAATAAAAACCAGTTCGGCATCGACTGGAAGGGCCGTTTCGAGGGGATCGATTTCGACACAGGCATTGTCGACGAGAAGGTGATCTCGTCGGCGCCCAAGCACTACCAGCTCATCCTGTGCTTGGACCCGGCTCTGTACGCGCGGTCCCTGCATCGCATCAGCGTTCCGGTGATGATGTGTGCCACGGAGGGGAGGGGTGGAAGACCAGAGGGGGGGGGGGCGTGGAAGAGTGCCAGTCGGCGACGGCCAGAAGTGGGGTGAGGACTATCGGGGGTGATGGAGATCATCATGGCATGGGCCATGCCATCTCCAGGACTTCAGGGCGCCATCTCCTATCGAGACGTCCCCTGGTCCCCCGGCCGCGCACATGCCTCGGGCCATGATTTGCGACGTTCCTTCTTGGTCGCCCCCGACCAGTGGGGGAAAGGGCACACGTACGGGCGCGTCGGCGACAGCCCAGGGCCCTGGACGGCGTGGCCCAGGCGGGCAGAATGTGCTGGTCGCCGAGCCCGAGAGCGACCATCGGCGACCGGAGGGGAGCGAGAGGGAAGCGCCGGGAGGGGACGGAGGAGAGGGAAGCTGCGGAGGGGGAGCCGGAGGTGGAGAGGGGGGAGGACGCTGAGAGGGCGGAGACGTTCAGGAGGGAGAAGGTAGGAGAGAGGAGGAGGGCAGAGAAAGGATGGGTGACGATGACGACGACGACGACGGCGACGATGACGACGAGGATGCTGTTGCTTCTGCTGGTGATGATGATGATGATGATGATGATGATGCTGATGATGATGATGATGATGATGATTTAATTAAATTCAGTTCTTACAAATGCCTCCTCTCTATAAAGAACATTTTTGAGCTTTTTCTTGGCCTTTATTTCGCAAATCCCGAGATATACCCCGAGATAAATCCCAAGATGAACCTCGAGATAAAGCTCGAGATAAACCCCGAGATAAACCTCGACCCTGCGGTAAACCCAAAGATAAACCTCGAGATAAAATTCGGCCCTGCGATAAACCCGAAGATAAACATCGATATAAAACTCGGCCCTGTGATACACCTCAAGATAAACCTCGGCCCTAAGATAATTTCCAAGGTGAACTTCAATAATACGAACAACATGAGATGAACACTTAAGTTCGGCGTATACAACAGGTCACTTAGGTGCACGGCACTTGGGCGTACGAGCACTTGGGCGCGCGACCACGTATTCACCAAGAGGGACCCAAGAGGCCACCAAGGGAGCTCCAATAGTTCGGCGGGAGGGGGCCCCGAAGAGGGCTCGGCAGAAAATCCCAAGAAGGCCCCCAAAGTGGCCTAAGAGCCCCTATGTGGCCCAAGAGTGGGCGACCAGGAGCGAGACAGAGGGGCCTTGTTTGTGCGTGTCCACGGTTCATTGGCATCTTTAGCAGTTCCACGTCCAAGCCATTGCGGGCCATTGCCATTTGCTCGAGCCTTCTGATGTCGGAGGCAGGACCACGCCCGTCAGATAATGAAGATGGAGATGTGTTAATTGCCAATGAGGTTGTTGCAGGTAGTAACCCTGATATGGATGTTGAAGTTGCAGCGGCAGTATTGGACTCTCACAGGCAACGCCCGACCAGACAGAGAATATTGGAGAGGGCCCGCTTGCAAAAAGCCAAAAACTCTGCCAAGGTCAAAGTCGCTAGGTTCATGACAAAACGCATTGGCAGAGTCAATAGGAAAGCGATCCGCAAAATAGAATGCATCGACCTCACTGCCACGGAAGAGAAGTATACACGTTCTGATCGTAAGAAGTGGTTGCCTCATGCAGTCATCGACGCTTGCTTTTGCGAGCGGGTTCCGGCGCATGAGAAGTTCAGTTGTTCCATTGCTGCCAAACGTATGCGGGCGAAACGTGGCATCAAGAGAGACAAGACCATCGTCAAGGCTAACCCCATGACCAAGTCGACTTCGGCAGTAGCTCAGTCTGCAGAGGGTGGCACTACGTGCGTTCAAGAAATTCGGGATGCAGTCGCTCAGCTTGTCTGGAGAACAGAAGTCGATCTAATCAAGGCCAGCGTACCTTGCGAGCACGCCGTGGTCGAGCTCGCACTGGATGAGACAGAGCACACAGTCGGCGTCACGACATCCTACCGCATCAAGAAGAAACACCGCATCATCAACCAGACAGTGCCGTTGCTCGTCGTCCATATCTATGTCACGTTTTGTCACACTGGTTCGAGCGACCCCACGAAGCTGCAAATCGCTGCGCCCATGCTCGCGCTTGCAGGCAAGACAGGGGACTGCCATACGCAGGCGTTGAAACAGGTCGGGTCATCTATTATGGAAGATATCATCACTGGGTCTCGCAACGCCACCTTCGTTTTTGTGACTGATTGGGCGAAGGCCAATCGCAGGCTGTACAGGGTGATCGTCCGCAGCATTGGTTTCAAGCTTGCTTTACATTCCAGGTGCTTCCCTCCTTCCCTGATCCACCAGGGGTGGAGGGCGCATGACGGAGGCATGAGGGATGAAGGAAGGAGAGGGCGAAAGAAGGAGGAGGGGGATGGAGGAGAGAGGAGGAGAGCCAGAAGACGGACGAGGATCGGCGACACGAGTAGGAGGAGGAGGAGGAGGAGGAGGGAGATGAGGAGGGGGGTGGATGAGGAGGACGAGGGGGCGAGTGGTTCCATTTTCGGTTCAGACGCGCGGTTGTGGAACCACCACGCGCGGAGACGGGTGGAGGGGGAGGAGGAGGAGGAGGAGGAGTTGCAGCTGTGAGAAAACAATCCGCTGCACTTAAGGACCTTTTAAGTGCAGCGAGATATTCTGCCGAAGAAATCTACGAGGAGGAGGATGAGGAAGGAGGAGGATGGAGGAAGGAGAAATAGAACGAGAAGAAGCCAGGAGGGAGAGGAGAAACAGAGGAGAAGGAGGATCCGCCGTGTTTCACCAGGTGCAATATGCATCAGGTATCGCTTGCGGTCTCTGCGGCAGCTAGCCCTCTCAAGGTGGTGGGTCCCTTATTCTGCGGGGCCAATGTCTTGAAGCATGGGTCCACTCAACAGCGCCTTGCAGACAAATTGCAACGACATCTCCACAACAACGTCGACGTCGTCGTGGCGGACGCCCGGACGCCAGAACACGTGGCTTACATCGATAAGTTGTTAGACTTACTTCATGGGGACGAGGCGCTGTTGTCAGCGGAGTTGTTTCGACGGCCAGAGATTGCGAAAGAGAAGCTTGACGATCTCATCGCTGATCTCAAGACCTTCCTCCACGGCCCCTTGGACCAGGGGCGGTTCGTGCATTTCTGCACGTTCGGTTGTTGTGACGGAGGGGTTCGTCAGTCCGAAGCCCGACTAGTTGAATTGTTGTCGCTTCTTTTCCTCAACAGGGTTCCTGGAATTCCAGCGTTGAACAAGTGGACTCAGCTGTATCCGTCGCTGAGTTGGTGGTGCGTCGCATTTCACCTTCACCAACTCTTGCCCATAATTTGGAGCCGGGTATTCTCAAATGGCGGCGCCGAGCAGAACGCCGTCCTTCTTGATCTGTTGGCCCCGGCCGATGAAGAGACTCTATCTGCGCTGCACACGGTCAGGGCAGGAAAGGTCAAGCGGTGGTTGCGGCACCCGCTGACGAAGGCGGAACTGCTCATCGTGACCATATCCGTCCGGGCCGTCCTGAGCTCCATGGGTTTCCTCTTCAAGCAGGAGCGCTCCTCGGCGGACCAGAACGTCACCGCCTTGCTGAAACAACCGAGCGCAGGAACTCAAGTCGTGTCCTTCCTGATCGGCTGCTTGCGCAACCTAGGCTCGAACTTCTGGGAGGTGCATCGGTGCGGCGGCCTTGACGAGGCGAAACTTCAAATCGCATTGGACGTGATCATGCATGTATCAGCTTCCCTTTGTCATCGGATTGTCTACTCGCTAGGGCAGCTACCCTGGGGACTCTGGCGCATCATCGACACCGACCTGCCCCATGAAGAGAGGTTGCGCTGGAAGACTGCTTTGGACCAGATATGTCCAGCATGCTTGGGCGCCAATTTCACCGCCGAGCTGCTGAAGGGCTGCAATGCCGACGACCTCCTGGACGAGACTTCTGAGCACCATCAGCGTGTGCGGAGGAGTTTCGAGAACTGCCGCGCCACCAACATAATGTCAGAGACTCGGTTTGCACGGATAACCAAACATCTGAATGCGTCGAAGTTCGGCCGGGCATGTGCAGTGTCCACGGTCGCGAGTAAGCACCTCCTGAGCGAGCTGAGTTCCATGCACAAGCAAGCCGTGGAGGCGTGGGAGTTGAAACACCCGCGCCCGCACGTCGATCAGAATCAGCCCAGCCAGAAAGCTAAATCTGGATGGCATCTATTCCTCGGCAACATGAGGGAGAACGGCCTCTCCATGAGAGAGATCGGGGCCCTGTGGAGATCAAAGACAGATGACGAGAAGGAAGAGATTAACAAGGAGGCGGCCGCCAAGCACAGCCAGAGCCTGCCTCATCACGCCGATTTGGATTTGAGCGACTTAGCGTTCCCAGACCACGCGCCCCCCCTCGGCATCGGCTGCGAGAAGTCCCCGATGCGCGTCGACGTCGCCGAACCTTTGTGCCACGGCGACGCGGTCGAGAAGGGCAAGGACGAGTGGAGGCGCATGACGGCGAGCTTGATCCCAGAGCCTCGGGAGCCTTTCGATGCAGGCGAGCCCCCGCAACTGACGTGCGGCGAGATCTATGGCCCCGGCATCTGCGCAGGCCGACTTGCTATCGATTTGAAGGGGCGTTGCGATGCTCTACGGTCGGCCCTGCGGACGTCCGCTGACCGTTTGCATCGTCACAGCCCAGCTCAGAAATCTGTGCAGCTTCTTTGTTTGCGCCCTGCGGATGGCGCCGTCGCTGCTGGCGCCCCGCGGCACGTGTTTCTCATGATCGCGTTCTCTCTGTTCAGAGACGACCCCGAGGCGGGGCACGGGTGCAAAAGGCCTTGAGGCCTTGAGGCAGCGCCGCTATGAGGAGGACGAGAAGAGGAGGGGCAGGATGGGGGGGGGCGAAGCAAGGAGGAGGAGGGGGAGGAGGAGGAGGGAGGGAAAGGCGAAGAGGAAGGGAGGAGGCTCAGGGGGGAAGAAGAGGTTCGCGAGGAGGAGGAACCGCCAGGAAAAGAAGCTCCGAACTTGCTTTCCCGATGAGCCTTAAAAGGGCCCCAAGAGAGCCCCAGGAGGGCCCCAAGAGGAGCCCCGAGAGGGCGCGCAAGTCATCGCACGTCTTGCAAAACACGTTTCTCTGTTGGGGACCTGTTTTTGTTATTTTGTTGTAAAATAATGCCCGCTGGTGTTTTGCATAAAGGAAACGCACCATTCTCCCTTGCGATGGCGGCGCGGGGGGGAATCGTCTTTGTCTGACATCTTCTCTTCAATCTCCTTTCCTTCCCCCCAGCCACATCCGTTTCCGCCTCCCGGGAGCCAGCGTGAAAATGCCAGCCCAAGTTCTTTCGTCCCCCCCCCCCCCCTCCCAGTGGTGTCAGCGCGGGGTCGTGGGTGCCTTGCGGGGACATGTGATCCGCCAGTCGAAAACAACATTGAGGGCCTTGGGCCTTGGGTATCCCGTTTGGGGGCAACGCGTCTGTGACTGCATGGCCCTCGTCAGGTTAGCGTTCTCATGGAATACACCAAGCAAGACCCAGAGATGGACATCGAGGGCGCTCTGCTCATGATGGAACCCCGGGGCCCTCGGCTCTTCCAGATAGACGTGGAGGTCGCCCTCCGACTCGCCAGGTTGCCCGTCCCCCGCTGGGACATCAAGTGGGCGCACTATAGGCCAGAAGTGTCGGACGTGGACGGCGTTCCGCAGATTTGCCTTCGCTTGATATCTTTGGAACATGTGCCAGAGAAGCCTGTTCGCGTTCGGCGCAAACAGGATCCTATTACAATTGCACTCGGCCTAGACAAAGAACCTAGAACACGTCAGAAGAGAGGCGGCCGCGCTAAAAAAGGCGGCGGCGGGAGTGGTAAGACAGACCCAGGCCCCCCAGATGAGATTGAGAGCGTGTCTTCGAAGAGTGGAAGTTCGAGTGGGTCAGGTGCTTCGTCGTCTAGCTCCGACTCTGGGGGTTCTGAATCCGAGAGCTCTTCGTCTTCTGAGGATGGCCTGGATGAGGAAGAGAGGGACGAATGGCGCGCTGCTGCGGCTGATGCCCCCCCCCCACCGCCGTTTCCAACGAAGCAAGGGAATAATGTCGTTGATGCTTCTGGGACAGTCTTGGGCAGGATCACTTACTGCGGCAAACCAGGTGCCCAATCCATGTTGCTTTACTGTCGCAAGCACCAGTGCTACAGGGGGAAGGCCGTCAGTCGGGGGCCCACGGAGAAGGGTGCCATCCTGTGGCTTATGTGGGGGTGGGGTGCGGAGTGCGGCTCGAAAGGAGAACACGAGAGGAAGTTCGACGAATTGATTTACACGAAGTGAACGAGATCATTTCTGGCGTCGCATTTGGCACGCAGCGTGGCGCGGGCGATTCCATGAGACCTTCGCCTCGCGAGTGCATTTTCTAGTCCACTCGCTTCTGCGTTGGCAGAGCACTCCAGCATTCTGTCTTCTGTTTTTTCGGCCCCCCGGCGTTAATGGCGGGGGGGGAGGGGGGCGTCCAGCATTTAGGCCGTGCTAGTGCGCTTCCACGCCCAGCGCCCCATTGGATGCAAGCCGTTTCACCCTCCCATTGTGGGCGCCCCCGTCATCCCAGAACTGTTGCCAGTGACTTTGCCAGCGGCCAGCAGTCCTTGCCAAGTCGTGAGTCGTGGTCTCTGCTCGTGTCACGTGGTCTTTGCCCTCGCCCACATGGCTTCTGAGTTGTGGCATGAAATTGGAAGAAGTCTCACGCGGGAGCTTGATTTCTAAATGATATTGGAGGAGGTTTCCGGCAGGGGCCCTCTCCCAAAGGCGCCCGCAGCTCATGTCTTGGGTTCAAAGGGCCACGCAAGGTACGCAAACAAACTTGGGAATTTGAGGAAGTATCACGCGGGAACCTTGGGTCTCACCAGGCCCCCCATGGGCGACCATCGCACTTATAGCATAGGGGTCGCGTATATAGCATCCATGGTCTCACATGGTCCCCTCATGGTCTCACCAGGCCCCCCCCCCATGGCCTCGAGCATCGAATAGGGCCCCCCATGGTCTCACCAGGCCCCCCCATTGTTGTAGCAACGTGGCTCGAGGCTCGAGTATATTCACGCGTGGAGCGGATAGCCTTGATTGCGAGGCCATGCCGCTCGAGCAGTTGCAACCCACTTTGTCGCTCAAGATTGAGATCTTGAATCTGCCGCAGGAGTGCTCGCGCCAGTACAAGTTCAACATCCCTGCGGAGATTCGCGCGGCATCGGCCCCACCTCCACTAGTGGTGGGAGATGCCGACAAAGCAGCTGCAGCAGCAGCAGCAGCAGCGGTCGACCTCAGCAGTCCAGACAAAGCAGCTGCTGCAGCAGCGGCCGACCCAGACAGCGCAGACAAAGCAGCAGCAGCGACCGACCCAGACAGCGCAGACAGAGCAGCTGAGCCGCCCGCCAAGCGCGCGCGCCAGCATCCAACTCTCCCGACGCCAGCTCTCCCGACGCCAGCTCCCCCGACGCCAGCTCTGCCGACGCCGGCGCCCCCGACGCCAGCTCAGCCGACGCCAGCGCTCCCGAATCAAGATTTCCCGACGCCAGCTACCCCGATGACGCCGCCGGACACGTTGCCTCAGGATACGATCGACCTGACCCCAGACACCCAGGATATGGCGAACTTTTTCGGTGCCATGAGGGTCGCAACGGCCATGACAGAGAGCCTCCCGGACACGTTGCCGGACCAGGAGTAGGGCTTTGTTTTGTTCGCGCGTTTGGAGTCATTTGCCTGCGTTCGGTTGTCGGCTTCGTCGGCAGGGAACGAATGATTGTGGAACAGAATAAGTTTCGGAGATATCTGAGATGCGATCCTATTTATATTCCCAAGGGCCTTCCCTGGGGCCGTCAAGGTTTGGATCGGGCCCATCTGGGACTGCCGAGGAAACCTCTCAGGTGGTCTGGGGCGCGTTTGAGATTCTGGCTTGTCGCGTCACGCCATGTCTCCTCTTTTGAGCTTCGCAGGGTCTTGTCGGGGCTTTTGGGGCGGGGCCTAGTGGCCGCCAGCCGCTCGTCTCTCGCCGGCCTGGGGCTGTCGATCCTCATGGCCTGCCCCTCTTCATGCTGCTGTTGCTGCTCCTGCAGAGCCTGTTCCCGCTGGCCATTTGGTTTCCCTAGCAATCTGCGTCGCGCGCTGGCAGCCCGAAGTCTTGATTGAGAGGCGAAGGGAGGGGGGGAGAGAGGGAGGGGGGGGGCGGTCCAGAAGGGCAGGAAGATGATGAGGAAGAGGTGAAGCAGGATGAGTGATTTTTTAATTTACCAGTCAGCGCAGCTCGTCTTCGACAGCTCACCAGCGCCATTCGGCAGCGGCGGCGGCGACGCCGTCGCCGCATCGATGCAAGAGCGTTGAGCCAGGGCTTCCTTTCGAGGAGGATGATGATGAGGTGGGCGAGGAGGAGGAGGAGGAGGAGGAGGTGGAGGTGGAGATGGAAGGGGAGGAAGAGGAGGAGAACGTTCGGTGACAGTTGCATGCGCCGCTGAGAATGAGGGTCGTCGTTGACCCCCCTGCGGCAGCGTTGGTCTGACCAGCAGTTACCCCATTCAGTTTGTGCCTTCGACTTCCGTCTCTGTTGGATGAGCTCAGGGGTTGATTTCGGCAGGTTTCAAGATACCCACTGAACGCTTATTTGGTGGAGTTGCGCTGGCGGCTGCGAGCAGACAAAACACATTGAACGCGATTGATGTATTCGGCCCGAGGGTGTTGCCGAACGTAGTGCAAAAGCTCGGGGTAACACAATGTTTTTTTTTTCTTTTTTTAAAAATGGGGCCCCAGGAGGATCCTTCGAATACTGCTCACTTAAAGACTGGATCCTTGCTCCTTAACCTCCTGCTTCCCGACCTCCCGCTCCCCTCCACCCCCCTGGGGTGTCCCACAACGGCCTCGCCCGTCCTCCTACACATAGATTGCTCGCGGATCGGCTCTGCCGACCGCGACGGGCTCTCGTAGTCATGCTTCTCTGGGCGGCCCTGGCAGCGCGCCGACAGCGGCCGCCGTTCGGGACGAGATTTGCTGGGGTAGTTTTGATGGCCGCGGCCGCCTGGCGCGGTCAGGACCCGATACGTACTCATGGTAGAACCGATGGTACACCCCCCCGGCGAGGTCGGGAACGATATTCGCTTGGGGTAGAATCCGATGGGCACCCGCCTGGCGCGGTCGGGACCGAAATTCGCTGGGCGTGGAATTCGGCCTCGTGGGCTTGGGCGTCGAGTGGAAGAGGGGGGAGGGAAAGGAGGGGGAGGAGGGGAAAAAGGGGCGGAGAGGTCATGCGCCAAGCATGGTCAGGTCCTGCCCCAACAGGGCTGCCACGTGAGGCATGCCTATCTTGAGTCTAACCTCTCCTTCTCCTCCTCCTCCTCCTCCTCCTCCTCCTCCTCCTACTCCTTCCTCCTCGCCTTCCGCCTCCCCCCACCCCGTGGGGTCGATGCCTTCACCATCATCCCGTTGGCTCCCACTGCTCACCCCCCCTTGCGATGTTCCTCTTACCTCCTTCTCCCCCTCCCCAGGGCCGGGAGCCCGAGCCGGCGTTCGATGTGGGGCTGCTAACCAGGGCGGGTCCTCGTTAGCATCCCCCGCAAACAGCTGCGAGTTGGGGTCTCCCCAAGCAATGGGCTCCCCCATTGGCAATCCCAAATGCGGCCAACGGCCCCGAGGGACTGCCCAGTGGTGGCCCGCTCGCAGTCCTGGCAGTTTGGTCAGTGATCCTCGTCCTCCTCCTCCTCCTCCTCCTCCTCCTCCTCCTCCCTCATGCTCCTCCCCCTGATCCCCCCTCCTCCCCCTCCCCCCCTTCATCGCCTCCTGCCGGCGGCCGTTCTGAAGTTCGACCAGCTGGTGCAGGATCGCCCCGCCCGCTCCGACGCCGTCGCGTCGCCGTCGTCGTTGCTCGCCCCAAGGGCGGGACGCAAGCAAGCAAGCGAGCCTCGGTTCCGAGCGTGTGTCTTGAGTGTAACGCTTCTCAAGATAGAGACTCCATAGGACCCTTCGCACGTGGTCTTCCGATATTGCTCGAGATAAACTAAGATAAACTATCGCTATCACACGTGTCTTCCAGATAAAAGCATGCTCTCGCGGGCGGCCTCCAGATAAACTCCGCTCATCACGCGGGGTGCGAAAACAAAGTCCTTAAAAGACTTTATCTTCCGGATAAGCCTTTATTTTTTCCGGATAAGCCTTTTTTTTTCCGGATGAGGTCCTTTAAATCGGCGCGGTGGTTTAACCCGGGAGTTTATCTCCGCAGCCCGCGGTTGACCGAAGTTTAGCTTGAGAGTTTTTCTTGGGCTCCGACGGGTGCGTGGACACGTGCTTGAATCCCCCCCAGGGCCCCTAAGGCCCCCGCGCGCTAAGTACCCCCCCCCAGGGCCCCTAAGGCCCCACACACACACGCACACACACACACACACACACACACGCACCCACACACACACACACAAACAAAAACACACACACACACACACGCACACACCAGATTCGGGAAACACCCCCTCCCAGGTTGGGGAGAGGTTCGCAAATACGTTAGGCCCACGTCGGCCTCGATGAGCATGATACGCCTGAAACACTGAGGGTCCCAAGTGCGAATTGCGAGGGGTACCGCCGGGGGGTGGGGGGGGGAGGGGCTGGTTCAGGGGGCAAGAGGGGGGGGCCCCCCTCGAGGGGATGAGGACGAGGAGGAGGAGGAATCAGTTTTTTTGTTTTTGCTCAGACAAGGAGGGGGAGGGGCCTGAAGAGGACTAGAGAAGAGGAACAAGGATGGTTTGGGCGATCTCTTGGAGCCCTCCTGGAGCCCACTAGGCACTAGGACGTCATAGGAGCGCCTCTGGGACCCCAAGATGGCCTCGCGAGGGCCCCATGTATGACCCCAAGACGGTCCGAGAAAAGGAAACATGGTGAGCAACCAAGTGTGCCCTCTTGGAGTACTCTCGGAGCCCATCAAGACGTCGTGGGAACGCCCCTGGGGACTCCAAGATGGCCCCGCGAGGGCCCCTGCATGGCCCTGAGAGGTCAACGCGTCCCTTCTGCCGTGGCCATTTTTGTGGATCGTGCATCGTCTGTGCAAGCGGCGCTGACTTGCCGCGCCCCGAGTTCCGCCCTGAGCCCCGCCTAGGCCCTGCGGACATTGATGCCTGGCAGCGCATCTGGGACCAGCAGGCATGGGCCGCAGAGGGCCGCCGCACAGGCCGAGAGGCGTCGCAAGGGCAAGCGCGCCAGAGAGGACCATTCATGTGAAATGTGCGGCGTGAAAGGGCTGGAGCGTAATGAGTTCACTGATAAGAGCCCCCATGCCCCACATGAGCACATCGTCTTCTCGAAGGGAAGCGACGATTTCCCGAAGGGGGACTGTCTGAAGTGCGACGCAACTTGGGTTCTGGGCGGCTTTCAGACTGAGTTCAAAACCAAGGAGAAGTTCTTCGAGGAGAGGGCCAAGGACCAGACCATCCAGGACGCTTTTATCCAGTGCGGGAAATGTTGGTTGGCAGCGCATAACGCTGGCAAGCGTTGCAAGCCACAGAGCGACAGCCATCGCAAGAAGTACGGCGAGAACACGATCGACAGGATGCAGGGCCTCCGCACGACTCGCAAACGCATTTTGAAGAAGAGTGGCCGAACTACGAAGATCAAGAACCCGCTGAAGATCATGACTCCCGAACGCTACAAGCAGGCGAAGGGGCGCCTTCCTGAAAAAGACGGTCTGGTTTGTAAGTGGCTCCGTGCCCCAGGCGCCCCCGGCGGCAAGGTCCGGGGAGTTTCTTTCAGATCGCTACCCGACGGGGAGTGGGATGCCGAGGACGAGATGTACGAGGGAGTTGAGGACGAGGAGGAGCTGGACAATGGCGAAGATGTCTTGCGGGCCGACCAGCAATCCGTTATTTTTGAGGCAGCCTCGGAGGCCATCGGGTCATTGTCCAAAGACGCAGTCTTCATCGCCTTGGACGCTGCCCCGGGCCATGGCAATGGCTCGGCGGCCGTCGAAGTTGGTGGCCCGAGCGACGAGGAGGCGAGTTCTGACTCGGGCAGCACGTCGTCAAGCGCTGGCGATTTGGTGGCCGCGGGGTCGTCGTTCCTATGCGCCTTGGAGGAGCCTTCCAGGGATGCCGCCCAGTCAAGCGGGGCCCGCGCCGGCGCTGGCCGAGCAGCACCCACGAGGGCAAGGGCCCCACCTTCCAGAGCACCTCCGCGGAAGCTGCCGAAGACCACCCCTGAGCAGGGCGAGCCCGAGAAGTCGCCGCAGCCGGGGCCGTCGCCGCCTATCGAGCACCATGACCTCACGAACGACACGGACAGCGAGCTGCAGAGCTGCGGTTTCAAGGACGTCGAGAAAGTTGCCAGCGACATTCGATCTGGGATCCTAGGTCAGAAGGTGTTCCTTGAGCCGCAGATCGACGCCACTCAGCAGAGAGCCTTCGAGACTAAGGCCAACGAGCTGCACAGTGCTCTTGCCAAAGTGCTCACCGATACGAACAAGGCCCAGACCGCCATCGCGCGCAGGAAGGGTAGCCAGAATGCCACCAAGGAAGTCAACGATCTGAAGCTCGATCTCACCAACGTGATGAAGATTTTCAGCGGCATGAAGGGTGGCAAGAACGAGTGGTCCAGCGTCTGCGAGGCCTGGGAGAAGCTCGGGACCAGCTGGAGGCAATGCATCGACAGCTGCACCGGCATCGTCGCTTGGGGCGCGAGAAGGGACGTCATGGAGACCCTGAAATACGGCAGGATGAACCACTTGAAGCCGATCTTCCATGGCGGTCACGAGCTCTTCGATCTCCGAGTTGTGTCGGCCGTGCCCCAGGCTTCTTGGGCAGAAGCGTGGTGGGGGGGCGTGCTGGGCTTGAACCAAACTGGCCACGGAGGAAGCAGCGGAGGAAGATGAAAAGAAGGAGGAGGGGGAGGAGGGAGAGGGGGGGGAGGAGGAGGACGACGACGAGGAGGCGAGCGGTTCCATACTCGGTCGTGGAACCACCACGCACAAGAGGATGGAAGGAGGGGGAGGAAAGAGGAAGAGGAGGCCTCCTCCTCCTCCTCCTCCTCCTCCTCCTCCTCCTCCACCTCCTCCCAGACTCCTTTGCCCCTCCCCCCTCCCCCCCTCGTTGACTTTTTCGGTAGAATATCGCGCTGCACTTAAGGGGTCCTTAAGTGCAGCGGCTTGTTGTCACTCAAACAGATGGTTGAGCGCAGTTGCAACTCCTCCTCCTCCTCCTCCTGGATTCCGTTCCCCCCCCTCCCCCCCCCCTCGTTGATTCTTTCGGCAGAATATCTCGCTGCACTTAAGGCTTAAGGGGTCCTTAAGTGCAGCGGCTTGTTCTCTCTCAAATAGATGGTTGAGCACAGCTGCAACTCCTCCTCCTCCTCTTCCCGGACTCCTTTGCCTCTCCCCCCTCCCCCCTCGTTGATTTTTTCAGCAGAATATCCCGCTGCACTTAAGGGGCCCATAAGTGCAGCGGAATGTTTTCTCTCAAATAGATGGTCGCGTACAGATGCAACCCCTCCTCCTCCTCCTCCTCCTCCGCCTCCTCCTCCTCTCCTCCCCCTCCTCCTCCCGGACTCCTTTGCCCCTCCCCCCTCCCCCCCTCCCCCCTCATTGACTTGTCCGGCAGAATATCTCGCTGCACTTAAGGGGTCCTTAAGTGCAGCGGCTTGTTGTCACTCAAGCAGATGGTTGAGCGCAGTTGCAACTCCTCCTCCTCCCCCTCCTCCTATTCCTCCTCCTCCTCCTTCTCCTCCTCCTCCGCCCCCAGACTCGCAACCCCCCTCGTTGATTCTTTCGGCAGAATATCTCGCTGCACTTAAGGGGTCCTTAAGTGCAGCGGCTTGTTTTCTCTCAAAAAGATGCTCGAGCACAGCTGCACCTCCTCCTCCTCCTCCTCCTCCTCATCCTCCTCCTCCTCCATCCTTCCTCTCTGCGCGTGGTGGTTCCACAACTGCGCGTCTGAGCAGAGTATGGAACCGCTCGCCTCCTCGTCCTCCCCCTCCTCCTCCTCCTCCCTCCTCCTTCTCCTCCTCCTTCTCTTCCTCCTCCTCCCCTCCTCCTCCTCCTCCTCCTCCTTCTCCTCCTCCCCATCCTCCTCCTCCTCCTCCTTCTCTTTCCTCCTCCCTCCATCACCTCCTCCACCTCCTTTTTTTGCGCCCTGCCCGCAGGCTGAGGAGCCCGACTACTCGGACTTCTTCCAGCGCGTCGTCGAGCTGGCTCTCGCGAAGCTGGCGCCGTCGCTGGGGCGAAACGTCAGGCAGCCAGCTCAGCTCGTTGAGCCTCTCCGGGAGCTGTGCGACATTCTGGTCGGAGAGGAGCCCCCGTTGCCGCAGGCGGCGCACGACGACTTGAGGGCGTTGAAGGCCGCGCTTTCGGACCACGAGGCCGCCACGGAGCCTGATCCCGTGCAGGAGTCCATGGGCGCTTTGGACACGCTTCGCCATGAGAACGTCAATGAGAACAGCATCCTGTACCCCATCGCGGGCGTCGCCTCTTTCAAGGGGCTCGTCGCCATGCTGGCAGAAGTCAACAAGGACAAGCTGAAGATGCTGACCAGGAGCCAGGTCGTCAAGATTGCGAAGGCCGCCCTGGTCCAGCTCGACGTCTTCGAGTCAGACTCCGGGGCCTTGAACTCGTTCAAGGCTGCCATGGCGAGGGCGACTTCGCATGCGAATACAGTCAAGGTGACGCACCGCGACCGCGGCGCCTACAGCGAGTTGCTCGGCTGCCTGATTGACAAAGTGGATTCAGCAATCAAGGTCTGCGACAGCAAGGTCGCGGACGGCGACGCGTCTGGGGTTGAGAAGCTCGAGAAGTTCGTCGTCGCCCTGGGGTTCAAGGAACATCATTTTGGACCAGAGGCAAGCGTCTTCAAATCTTGGGGGAGCTACGTCCGGGCCACAAAGCATCGGAGGCAGTTGGCAGGCTCAGTCCAAGCCATCAAGGATGAGAATAAGTTCGCGGCAGACAGGCTGAGCGCGGTCGTCATGGTGAAATCCTTGCTCTCCAGTGCCACCGTGCCAATGTCCGAGGAGGCCGACAAGAAGATCCAGGATTGCATCCAGGCTGCTGGCGTCGAAGAGTCCGCGAAGCAGGAGGGCGCCATGGTGCTCGAGAAGTTCTTCGCGTCGGCCCTTGCCGGCGACGTGGTGGTCGCGCCCCCAGATGGAGCTGAATTGGAGACCTTGCGATGGCTACCATGGTTTGAAACTCCAGCTTTCTTGCAGGCGTGCGTGAAGTTGACGACGCCGCTGGCGTTCTTCATGTCGCAGGCCGAGAACATCCAGAACTTCGCGGGTATTGCTCCGTCTGCCAAGCCAGATGACTTCGCCGCGACGGCCTACCGCCACGCGAAATTCGCGGCGGATATCGCCCGCGAGGACCTCCACCACAGGATCGATGTCATTCTGAAGGGGTACGTTACCAACGACGACCAAGTCAGGGCCTCCGTCGACCTCGTCATCCGCTATGGCGGCACCATTCGCGGCAAGGCCAATGAGATGATCGACTGCCACGTTAAGAGGTACGCAGCCAGCGTGGAGAAGTTGCAGAAGACTTCATTCGACCCGCCCGGCCGCGCCGACGGCAAGGACAAGCTGGGGTCCGACGAGGACTTCAAGCAGAGCTTCAACCCCGAGGCCGCCAAGAAGTGCATGAACGAGGTGAATGCCGACAAGACGTCGCTTTGCCACGCGTTGACCGCGTTCGGCGAGAAGGAGGCCAATATCGAGGTTCTCGAGGAGGGCGACATCGCCGTCAAGAACATCAAGCGCCAGATCAATCGGGCAGCGGTCATCATCCTCGTGAACATGAGCCAGATATCCCATCCATCTCGCGGCGCTGCAGCTCGCAAGAACTTGAAGGCCATCAACGATGCCATTACTAAGCTTGGAGGTGACTGCCTGACTGAGGAGACAGCTAAGCGAGTCGAGGAGATCCTTGGCAACGACGAGTCTGCAGAGGACGGCGGTGCAGGGAACGAGGTGCCGACCGATGGCCTGGGCGAACCCGAGGGCGAGAAGGGCGCCGAGAACGGGGCGAAGGATGAGAAGCGTAAGCCAGCCAAGGCTAAGAAGGAGCCCAAGGAGAAGAAGGAGCCCAAGGAGGGGAAACCAAAGAAGGAGAAAAAAGACAAGAAAGAGAAGAAATGTAAGAAAGAGAAGACGGGCTAGAAAGAACCGAGCGCCTGACCAGCGACCTAGGTCCGTTCAACGTGGCGGGACTGGAGCACGGGGCTTGAGGCGGGGAGGCGCTGCACCAGACGGCAGCTTGATGCCCTTCAGCCAGAGCGCGCGGCCGCGGGCCGCGCTGCGCGCTGCTGCCAGCAGGGAGCGTTGGCGCCGGGCTGAGGGGCCAGTTTGTGGGGCGGCTGTTACCGCCCATCGATACTTTGGCGCAGGGGTGCGCTAGCAAGATTCATGTGTAATCGGTCGGCTGCATGTTGTGAATCCTGAAATCCCGCTCCGTTCGGTTCAATTCCGTAGACTGAAGACTTCTTTCCCGAGACCTCCAGGACTCCCCCAGGACACTTGAGACGTGAGCCTCCGTTTGGTTTTCGGCCCCGTCGAATTGATCGATCGGCCGACTCAAGGCCCCTAGCCTAAGCCAGCAAGGTTATTAGCCCAGCCAGAATGTTCGCCCGAAAAGCCCAGCCGCGAGATCCAGCCCAAATTCCCAAAGTATACCGCCCAGCCCAAAGGCCCACCCATAGCCCCGAGCCAATGCCGCGTGCCTAGACTTACATATGTTTTGCCGTTGCCCATTCCCCATTCAAACCCATGTGGCCCTGAAATAGATGCAAAATAACTTCCATGCATTCGGGGCGGGATGCCAGGGCAAGCGGCCCGGCGACCCCGTTCCAGTAGCGACGGGCACGTTCCCACCGTCAGCGCATCATCCGGAGCCATTGTCAGCCGTTCTGGGCCGTTCGTTTTGCATCAGTCTTTCGGAGCCCACGGCCATGAAGCGCCCAGCTTCGGCGCATGGGGACCTCCTGGAGGAGGCGAACGCTCAGCGCCACGGCCGCGGCAACATCAGCGGCCATTCCTTGTGCGACCCGGAGAAGAACCTACTACTCGAGGTCCAGAAGGGGCAGATCAAGAAGCTGGAAGCGCTGTGCCCGAATGCCGCCAAGACGATGGCAGATAATATCGCCCAGGTCACGCGCGTTTTCAGCAAGTTCACCGTGGCATCCTTGTGTTCTGGAAGCAACGTGGCCTTCCTGGCGTTCTTGACCCCCGTCTTGGCTCTGAATGCCCCTGGGGGCGTCTGCAACCTCTTCGACGTGGAGCGTGACTCCGCGAAGCAGAAGTGGCTCAAGGGGGTCATCAACGCCTCGTTCGGCGAGACCTGCGTGTTCAACGAGATGGCGGACATGGGGGACTTCAGCGCTCCCTGTTGCGTGCGCAAGGCCAGGAAGCGCTGCCGCGTACCGACTGACAAGGGCGGTCCCTTCATAGTTTCTTGCGGCTTCTCTTGCAAAGACCTCAGTAAAGCCAATGCCGCCCGATCTACTTTCAAGCGCGCCGTCCGCAACAAGGACGGAACCAGCAATACGGCTACCACGATGTGGAACTTCCATGAGTATTGTGAGCACCATCGGCCCCCGTTGGCTGAATGTGAAAACGTAGAGGAGTTCATTTCGGCCTCATCCAGCAATTGGAAGGAGTTTGTGCATTCGTTCTTTGGCATCGGATACGCTTCCAAATACGTCGCCATTGATGCAGCATCGTGGGTTCCTCAGCGTCGGAGGCGGGCGTGCATCCTGGTCATGCAGTGGGCATTCTTCGACTTGACGTTCGACGAAGCGGGTGAGGTCCGCAAGAAGATGACGGAGACGGCAGCGAGCGTGGGTTTCGACAAGCCGCTCCCCTGGTCGAGAATCCTGGTTCCCGTGGGTCACCCGCGACTGCAAGCCGAGTTGAATGAGCTCCAAGCCATTGCAGAGAAGCGCAGGGCGGCAAGGGATTCAGATCAGAGCTCGAGAACTGTCCCTTGGAACGAGAGACAGCTGAAGGAAATGTGCAAGTCTGGCGTCTCCTACTCCTCCATCAGGAACGCCGAGGTGGAAGAGAATCCGTGGTTCAAAACCTTGCTGCCGCGCGAGCAGCTCAGCCTCCTGTACTTGCTCTCTACGAAGCCACAGTCCCAGACGTTGGACATCTCCCAGACGGTGTCTCGCGTCCCGAGGTCGCAACCGGGGCCCTCGGCCGCGTCGGCCGCCCAGCTTGATAGCACGGGCGAGGGTGCAGCTCCTACTGACAGCGACGACCATCTTTGCAGCGCGCTGATGACCCACTCGTCAATATGGGAAAGGTCTGAAGGGAGGCTCCTCCTCGGATGGGGATTATGCAACTTGCAATGCATCCCGTGCGATGCCCTTCCAGGCGCCGCTGAGATGCCGCGCAGTACCTTGACCTCTCTAGCAGGGGATGCTTTCTGCGGGGCTTCCTTCTCGGCGGCACTGATAGGCATCCTGATGCACATGCCGAGTATCCCCCAGGATCCAAAGTTCCATGGGGGCAAGACTGCTGAGATATTGGCGTCGTTGATCTGGGTTGACCCCGACGCTAGTTAGCTCGTGGCGCGTTGCCCCCGATAACTGATCAGGCGGTTGCGGTCGCGTTGGCATCCAATCGTATCCGTTTCTTCTCCACCTAGTGCCCCCGCTTCCACCCCCCGTCCAGGTTCCCCATTCCTCCTCGCAGCTCCTCCGTATTCTGTTTTCTCCTCCCTTCCCCTGCTCCGAAGACCTCCTTGCCCCCCCCCTGGTCGCCGTCGCCCCCGCTGCCGCCGCCCCGCCCCCCGCCTTGACGTCGAACAGTTCGGCCAGGCCCGCCCCCGCCGCCCCGCCAGCCGCCCGGGGCGCGGGGGGGGAGAGGCAAGAAGGTAGCGGAGGGGGAACAGAGGATGGGGGGCAAAGGAGGGGGAGGAGGAGGAGGAGGAGGAGGAGGAGGAGGAGAAGGATGAGGAGGAGGAGGAGGAGGAGGAGGAGGAGGAGGAGGGGGAGGAGGAGGAGCGAAAGGTTTCGGTCGCTCGGCAGGGTGGCGGCCGTGACGCTTCGTTTCGCTCGGCAGGGTGGCGGCCGTGACGCTTCGTTTCGCTCGTTCGGTCGCTCGGCAGGGTGGCGGCCGTGACGCTTCGTTTCGCTCGGCAGGGTGGCGGCCGTAACGCTTCGTTTCGCTCGTTCGGTCGCTCGGCAGGGTGGCGGCCGTGACGCTTCGTTTCGCTCGGCAGGGTGGCGGCCGTGACGCTTCGTTTCGCTTGTTCGTTTGGTCGGAAGAGTGTGCAAGATACAGCGACGAATCCCAAAATGAGTGCAGTGTGTAAGATAAAGTCATGCGCCCGTTGAATGTTCAAGATAAATGTTGACGCCCAGAGAAATACGCCCGTTGAATGTTCAAGATAAATGCCGACGCCCACAGAAATGTTCAAGATAAATGCCGACGCCCACAGAAACGTCAAGATAAATACACATCCCAAGATAAATGCGAAGATAAATGCATATTATAAAGCTATAGAGTGTAAGAACTGAGTTTATATAAATGATGATGATTATGATGATGGTGGTGACTATGGTGATGATGAAGATGCTGATGGTGATTCTGAGGATGATGATGATCATGATGGTGAGGATGATAATGATGCTGATGCTGCTGATGATGATGATGCTGCTCATGATGCTGAGGCTGATGCTAGTGCTGATGCTGATGCTGATGCCGATGCTGATGCTGCTGGCGATCATGAAGTCGGAGTAAGAGTAAGAGTAATAGTAAGAGTAAGAGTCAAGCTAGCCAGCTCGAGCGAGTCAAGCATGGCATGCCCAGTCCCACCCGCCCTCCCACAACATAAGAAGCAAAGCTGGCACAACTGGGGGCCGAAGTCACACCGGCCAGCCGGTTTGGTACAGCTGATGCGGCCGCGATGGCGGTTGCCGACGGGAACTGGCGAGCGCGTGTTGAATGCCGCGCACGCATTGCCAGACGAGTCGAGAATGGCCCGGTACACCGCAGGAAGCCAGAGGTGGCCGGAGGAAGCCCGACGGTCTGACAGGACACCCCAAAGCATTTTTGTGAAAAAGCATTGGGTTTTTGATGTTTTTATGTTGAAATGCTTGCAAACACACGGTGTTCGGTAGGATTCTGACATGAACGCGCGAGTGTGCTCTTTGTGGTATTTTTTGCACAGGATTCGCGGCCTGGGTGCATGACAGAGCATCGCGAGTGCACCGCGCGATGACGTGAAATCGCTGGATTTGACCGAATTCTTAAGATTCCTATGGTTTTCCTATGATTTCAGCAAGAGAGCCCGGGCGGGAAATTTGTACAATTTTTGTGAAAAAAAAAAAAACATTGGGTTTTTGATGTTTTTATGTTGAAATGCTTGCAAACACACGGTGTTCGGTAGGATTCTGACATGAACGCGCGCGTGTGCTCTTTGTGGTATTTTTTGCAATGAATTATCGCCGTGGACGACAGGACGTCCATGTCGAGAGGAAAAAATAAGAAAAATGTTGATTTTGTATTGTTTTTTACAGGTTAGGATGGGACCACCCGGATGCGGCCCCTATCGGCCGGCCTGAGGGGGGAGTAGAGTATATTCTAATAAGGAATAAGGATAAGAGTAAGAGTAGGATGCTGATGCTGATGCTGATGCTGCTGGTGATGATGATGATGATGATGACGAGGATGATGCTGCTGATGCTGATGATGCTGATGATGAGGACGACTGTGATTCTAATGTTGTGATGATAATGATGATGGTTGTGATGATGAGGCTGATGATGACGATGCTGCTGCTGCTGATGATGCTGATGATGATGATGATGATGATGATGTTGAGGGGGGTGAGGAGGAGGCTGACGAAGCGGAGAGTCCAGACATTCGACGTCGCGAACGAAGATCACGACGTCATGGAACCGATCACGGCTGGGGCTCAATGGGCCCCGTTTTCTTGCGCTGGAGTCCTCGAGCCGGATCCATCCATCCATCGGGGCAGCATTGTCGCACACCTCAACCTCTTCGGCGGCAGCGGGTGGAAGCCGGCGGAAGTAAAAGCGAGACGTCAATTTTCGTGGGTCCATGGTTTCCGGAGTGCACCATATTGTCCGCGGAGGCTTCTGGAGTTCGCCTGGGAGGGAGGCAGGAGATGGGGGAACTCAGAGAAAGGTACCGATACCGCTACATTCTGGTCATCTCCTGGCGCGTGTTCTGGCCTTGACGACAAGAGCCCCCCCCCCCGAAGAGGCTCAAAAAGGCGAAGACGGCAAGGGAAGGGCATCGGGATCGGGATCAGTGTCTCCTCCGAGAGGAGGGGAGAGGAGGGGCAGCAGCGGCAGGAGACAAGGGAGGAGCGGCTTCGAGCAGGCGATTCGGTCGGCCGTGGCTGCCGCCGCCTTGTAGGGAGCCCCGTGGAGCTGTCAGCTCGTGCTCGCCAGACGCAGCGCCTGGTCGGCTCCATGATTTTGTTCGCAACGTGGACGCCCAGAGATATGGAGGGCCTCTCGTTTCATCGCGAGCAGTTCTGTTGACGGTCCTGGGGCCCGGCGAGGGCCCTCGGAGGTCGAAAGCGGCCCCAAATCTCCCGTCATGATTCGTTTCAAGACGCGAGCATGTTGCGGGCCGTGTGTATATACATATATATAACGGTCATTGTGTTTGTTTTTGTGCTTGTTTTTGTTATATGTTGTTTGTGTTTGTTGTTGTCGTCGTCCCACCCGCGACCTGCCCCGCGACCCACCCGCGACCCACCCCGCGACCCACCCGCGACCCACCGGCGACCCACCCCGCGACCCACCCCGCGACCCACCCGCGACCCACCCGCGACCCACCCGCGACCCACCCCGCGACCCGCCCGTGACCCACCCCGCGACCCCCCCCCCCCGGCGACCCACCCGCGACCCACCGTGGACTTACCCGCGACCCACCCGCGACCCACCCGCGACCCACCCGCGACCCACCCGCGACTTACACGCGACCCACCCGCGACCCCCCGCGACCCACCCAGCGACCCATCCAAAATGTTCGGCGCCTGCGGCGTTTTTTTTTTTTGCATTCGTTTCCAGGAGGAGAACCTGCGACCCACCCGAGACCCAAACCGCGCCCGCGACCCACTCGCGACCCACCGCGATCCACCCGCGACCCACCCGCGACCCACCCCGCGACCCACCCAAAATTTTCGGCGCCTGCGGCGGGCTTCTTTTGCATTCGTGCCAGGTGGAGAACCTGCGACCCACCCGCGACCCAAACCGCGTTCAGTGTACAAATCAAATGTTCGCCTCCTGCGGCGGGCTGTTTTTGAATTTCTTCCAGGTGGAGGTGGGGAGCCCGCGACCCACCCGCGACCCAAACTACGTTCACTGAACAAACCAAAACTTCGGCGGCTGCGGCGGGTTTCTTTTGCATTGGTTCCAGGTGGAGAACCTGCGACCCACACCGCGTTCAGTGTGCAAGTCAAAATTTTCGGCGCCTGCGGCGGGCTGTTGATGAATTCCTTCCAGGTCGAGGTGGAGAGCTCGCGACCCACCCGCGACCCAAACTACGTTCATTGAACAAGCCAAGCATGCAAATCGGCGCCTGCGGTGGGCTTGCTCGCATTGGTTTTCTGGAGGAGAAGGAGGAGGAAAAGGAGGAAGAGGAGGAGGTGGAGGAGGAGGAGGAGGAGGCGGACAACGACGACGACGATGTGGACGAGGACGCGGACGAGGAAGAGGAGGAGGAGGAGGAGCAGGAGGAGGAGGATGGCGCCATCGACAGAGGGCCACGAGGTCCGCCGGCTCGACGCCCGCGTCGCCCGGGCCCGCCCCCTCATTCTGATCCACAATTGCGGGGTGCCACGAGTATCAATATATATATATATATATATATATATATTATATATATACACAAGACTGCATTGGCGCTTCGCGCCATGCACCTTGGTCCTTCGAATCGAGCATAAATGGCTGTTCGCCTCATCCATGTTGGCCTTGAAGTGCGGCAAGCTCATTTAGGATTGCGTTTGGAACTGAATTTTGAAGCGGCCCCTGCAACGTGGCGGCGAGAGAGCGGAGGCCCCGAAAGAATAGAAAATCTCAGGAAAACCTGAAGTGTCGAGCTGCGAACCGTGATCTGCGCCTTCCTCTCTCGACTCTTGTCCCGCGAACCTCGAGCCTCAAACGTCGACGTGCGATCTTCTCGGGAAGTGCACCGAATCCCAAGTTCACAACGGATTTCCCGAATATTGTTGCGACGCACACATGTGTGCTGTCTCTCGTTACCGGGAATCGAGTCTGAGGCCAGCAGCAGGAGGTGTTTGGATTGTTTTGGGGCCCTGTTGGGCCGTCCTCGGAACTGTGGGATTTGAGGGGCCTTCTGAAGCTTTCGGCCCTTTGGAAGTTCCATGGGCTTTTTTGGACGACTTCCATGGCCGTGTGGCGTGTCTCTTGGGAGCCTTTTGGGGGCCTGTGGGGATCGCGTGGTACGCCTCTCGGGCTTTTCTGGGAAGCTGGTGTGAAGCCTCTTGGGAGTCGATTTGAAGCCTCATGGGGTCTTTTTGGGGCTCCTGGGGGCCGATTAGAGCCTCTCGGAGCCTCGTGGGGGTGTGTTGGGGCGCCTCTTGGGGTTTTCTTAAGCCTTCTTGGGGCTCTCGTGGACCAGAAAGCTAGATCTTGGGATGTTTGGTCGCCCGCTGGGGCCTTTTTTGAAGCTTTATCGGGGCCTTGTTGCCCTCTTGGGCGCTTCTTGGGTCGTCTCGGTGCCCGCTTGGGCCGTGTTGGGGCTGTGTAGGGGGCCTCTTGGACCGTGTTGCGGCGGTCTTGGGAGCCTCTTGGGCCGTCTTGGAACGTCGGGAAGCCGAAAAGGCGAGAAAGCCAACAATTGTGGCCTCTTGGGGCCTCTTCGGAAGCGTCTTGGAAGGCCTTTTGGAGCGTCTTGTAGGCTCTGGGGCCGTTTTGTGAGCTTCCCGCTAGCCCACTGCAGAGGCTTCGCAAGGACATTAGGGACGTCCAGAGATGCAGAAGGCCGGCCAGGGGCGTCCAGGAGGCCCGGAAGGCTCGGGGGACCCCCTTGCCAGGCGTCCAAGGGGCCCCAAAAGCGCCAGATTCCGGGGGTCCGATTTCCCGGGGGGGGGGTCCCACCCCCCCGGATTGTAAAAATATTGAAAAGGGAATACATATATATATATATATATGTGTATATATATAATACATTATATATATATATATATATATATATATATATATTATATATATATATATATATTATTTCATACATACATAATACATACATGAAACATACATACAGACAGACAGACAGACAGACAGACAGGAGACAGACAGACCGACAGACAGACAGACAGACAGGCAGACAGACAGACGGACAGACAGACATACATACATACATACATTACAGACATATACATACAGACAGATCCAGACAGACAGACAGACAGACAGACAGACAGAGACAGACAGACAGACAGACAGACAGACAGACAGACAGACAGACAGACAGACAGACAGACAGACAGACAGACAGACAGACAGACAGACAGACAGACAGACAGACAGACAGACAGACAGACAGACAGACAGACAGACAGACAGACAGACAGACAGACAGACAGACAGACAGACAGACAGACATGCATGCATGGGAGATCCCTGCCCCAGGGGCCCCGGACGGCCCCCCCCCTGCACGACGGTGCCCCCCGCCCCGGAGCGTTCTTCGGGCGGCCCCCCGAGGCGCCAGACAGCCCGAGAATCTTCCAAGACCAGCCAAGATAGGCTGCGACTGGCCCTCGAGGCCCCCGCCAGCGCCCCACGAGAGTCCCAAGACGGCTCCAGATGACACCGCGACAGCCCCAAGGCGCCCCAAGCCGCCCCAAGTCGTCAATGAGGCCCCCACCAGAGCCCCCAAGAGGGCCCCAAGAAGCAACAACCGTCCCATTCTCTTGGGCAAACGTATATTTTTAGTAGATTCGCCTCCTGGGTTTTCGCAGCCTCCAGGACGGCCGAAGAGGCTCCCAAGACGGCCCAGGAGGCCCCGAAGAGAGCTCCAAGACGGCCCAAGAAGGGCCCAAGGCGGCCCAGGAGGCCCCCAAGAGGGCCCAAGAGAGCCCCAGGACAGGCCCAAGAGGGGCCCCACAGGGAGAATACCAACTTCAAATTTCGAGCCTTGGCCCCAAGCAGGCCAAAAGAGGCCCCCAAGAGGCCCCAAGAGGCCCCAAAGGGGCCCCCAGGAGGCCTCCAAGAGGTCCCAGGAGGCCCCCAGGAACCCCCCAGGAGACCGCCAGGAGGCCCTACAAGGGCTTCTGAGAGACTTCCAAGAAACCTTGATGGACATCTACGAGAGGCCTGTGGTCCAAAACCTAGGCCCCTTCCTGGGGCGCCGCATGATCGGCACAGATGTTGTTTCTATGTGTATGTATGTGTACGTATGTACGGTCGCGATTCAGTTCATGTTGAGTTGGGTCTTATCCTCGTCTTCTGGCCGTGCATGTTGCATTTGGATGTACAGCTCCTCCAACACACCCACAGCGCTCGATCGCGATGCGCACTTCCATCTGCTGCTCACGCTGGAAGACCCTCTGCACCGCTTGCTTGAAAGTATATATGCCTATATATACACGCATATATGTACACTTGCACGATTGTGCGCCTGTGCTCGTGTATGTGTACATGCAAGAGACAAGAGCAGCCACTTGGCCTGGCGAAGGGCCACCCAAATGCAGCTGCGTGTAGCGCAGGGCGCGGCTCTCTCTCTCTCTCTCTCTCTTTTTTTTCTCTCTCTCTCTCTCGCTTTCTTTTGGTTGTATTATCTCTCCCTCTCTCTCTCTCGCAGGGCGCGGCTCTCTCTCTCTCTTTCTCTCTGTCTCTCGCTCTTGTTTTTTGTTGTTTCTCGCTCTCTCTCTCTCTCTATCTCTCTGCTCACGTGCTGCGCGACGCGGGGTAGACTGGATAGAGGGCCGCTGCGGAGTCAGCGCGCGCATGGACGCCGAGCTCCCCGTGGGGCGCGTTTCGCGTGGAGGGGGTGGCCGCCGCGCAGGCGCGCCCACTGAGGCCGTGCGTGGAGCTCCCTGCGGAGCGTGATCCGCGTGTGTGGAGACCCTTGCGGGGCATGGCCCGCGTCGGGGGTGTGCCGGTATGTGCGGAGAGACGACACGCGATCCCTCTTGTTGGAACCGTCGGTGGAACTCCCTAGGGGGCGCGATCTGTGTGGGGGGTGCGCCGACGTGGGCGTGAAGACGCCACGCGAACCTTCTTTCTGGGACGTAAGTGGAGTTCCCTTTGGGCCACGATCCCTGCCAGGGCGTTTGGGAACAGCTGCCCATACGTTCCCGGAAACCTCACTGGGAACACTCGGGAGGAGGAGAAGGAGGAGAAGGAGGGGGAGGAGGAGGGAGGAAGAGGAGTAGCTGCAAACGGTGGAGAGGAGGAGGAGGAGGAGGAGGAGGAGGAGGAGGAGGAGGAGGAGGGCATGGGACAGAAGGTAAAGACGGATAAGGAGGAGGACAAACAGGAGAAAGAGGAAGAGGAGGGCGAAGAGGAGTGAACATGGAGTAACGAGGAGGAGGAGGAGGGAATGAGGAGGAAGAGCAGGAGCAGGAACAGGAGCACGGGGAGGAGGAGGATGAGGAGGAGGAGGAGGAGGACGATGCCGAGGGATGGGGAGGGGAGGGGGCCGAGGCGGATGGAGGCTCTGCAACGCCCACATGCAGCGGACTTCGCAAAGTCGCCGATCACACGAGCGAAAGCGAGGGCCGTAACGCGTGGCGCAGCTGCGGCCAGAACCTAAGCGCGCGCGAAGCGTGCGCGTGGTTCTAGTGCACATGGCTACAATTACGTAGATATCCATATCCATATCCATATCCATATTCAGCGCGTCTGGGACATTGGAAGGGGTGCCGCACGGCCGAGGCGCACTGGGTATGGATGGCATCTAGCCTCTATGGGCCTGATCTTCATGCATATCCTCGGAAACTGGATCAATACACTACCAGTGGCGGGCTGATTTTGAATCCCAGGATTCCTTGAGGGTCGAGGACGACGCTGGGGTGGTGTGGTGTATACCTTTTTTTCCCAGATGTCCCGGGGAAACAACGAAACATGTATACACCAGGGTCCCGTATACACCAGGATCTGCTCTCCAGTGCAAATTCTGATGCAGGGCCGGAAGAAGCGTCGGTATATATAGAGAGAGAGAGAGAGAGAGTTCGATTCCCTATATCCAGCGCGCCTCGGGTATCTGGGAAGGGAGCCCGAAGCTACAAGCTCCAGTGGACATGGACAAGTCTTGCCCGCACATCTTCGGCCTTCGCTCCCTGCCCTCTCCTCCCCCTATCACGCCCTTGTGGGGAGAGGCCGGGTGGGAGGCCCGCGAGATCACGCAACACCCGGAGATCTTGCGCGTCACGGACTACTTGCTGCCCTCGCCCAGCAGTCGGCACGACGCGGCCCTCCGCCAGTTCATAGGCGTGGCGCCGCTGCCGCTTCCGTCGTCGTCGTCGTCGTCGTCGTCGTCGTCGTCGTCGTCGGTCGTCGTTCTCGTCGTCGTCGTCGGTCGTCGTCCTCGTCGTCGTCGTCATCGTCGTCGTCGTCGTCGGTCGTCGGTCGTCGGTCGTCGGCGACGCCGCCGCCGCTGCCGTCGCTGACACAGCCGCCGCGATCATCGTCAGAGGCGTGGAGGAGCTGGCGAGGGCCGGCGGCGACGCCAGCATGAGCGAGGAGCCGAAGAGGGGCGCCAGCGGCGGCCAGGAGCCCAGAAGTTCGACGTCGTGTGTGCCGGGCCGGCGTTTCCTAGTTTGCCGGGGCCTCTGGAGGCCTCGAGGGAGAGACCTCCGTAGGAGGCTGAGCAGCCCCGGGAGGAGCTCCCGGGGACCCCTGGTGAACCTGCAGGGGCTCTGCGAAAGATCCGGCCCCCAGGGAATGGGGAAGGGGGTGGGAGTTCTTGGGGCTGTGCAGACCACGGCATCGGAGATCTGGGAGGATCGGGGTGATGGCGCCGCGGCAGCGACGCCAAGAGTGCCAGAAGGGCAAGGGTGGCCAGCCCAGCGGAGAGCGGGACCAGAGAGCGCCAGCACCGACCAGGAGCTTGCAGGGACGCCAAGCATCCACCTGGCTTGAGGAGGGGAAGAAAACACAGACACAATGAATCGTCGACTCCTAGGAAAATGTTGGAACATATGGGAAGTGTGGGGGAAGACGAGAACCCAGAAAATACGGGAACACGTGGGGAACCCGTGGATTTGTGTATATTGATTTGCGTGTCCCTGGGGCCGCTTTCTGGTTACGGCGGGTTCGTGGCGCGTCGACGCGGCGGCGACCTCAGCGCGGGCGTTCAGCTGAGCGCCGCCGGTGGCCCAGAAGCGGCCAACACGGAACGGTCGGGCGATCGGACAGCCGCCGACCGTTCCAGGTGGAACGATCCGCGCGGCGTCAGAGTAGGGGGTCACATGCGAACCCTACCCCTGCCCCCCACGATTTCTGAGGGGGAGGGTGGGGTTCATTTCATTCGGGAGCTCCCAAACGAAGTGAACCCCACCCTCCCCCTCAGAAATCGTGGGGGGCAGGGGTAGGGTTCGCATGTGGCCCCCCACAGAAGCCACGCTTGGGTCGCCACGGTGCGAGCCCGCCTCAGGCCCAACGCGTGCAGCAGGGACGCACAGTGGCCTCGCGGAAGCTGCCTTGGCACACCCTTGCCCGCTCGGCCCGCCCTTGCCCGCTCGGCCCGTGCCCGCTTGTTCGGCGCCCTGGAGGAGGAGGAGGAGGAGGAGGAGGAGGAGGAGGAGGAGGAGGAGGAGGAGGAGGAGGGGGGAGGAGGAGGACGAGGAGGAGGAGGAGGAGGAGGAGGAGGAGGAGGAGGAGGACGAGGACGAGAGGAGGAGGAGGAGGAGGAGGAGGAGGAGGAGGTGCACCGGACTCTGGCAGGTTCCACCCTGGGCCAGGATCTCGGCGTGCGCGCCCCCTCTCAGGCCAGCTCCAGGGTGGGGGGGCTCGATGGATACCACACGTTGCTTGGTCGCCCAAGGTGCCGAGGAGCTGGGGAAGGACTTGGTGCATCGGCGCTCCAGCACTCCACAGCCTGGAAAGCTGGGACGTCTGTGCACTGAACTCCACGGCCGACCAGACGGGGAGGAGTGAGGGAGGAGGGAGGAGGAGCGAGGGAGGAGGAGGATATTTTTGTTTGTCCTCCAAAATCGGCCTGTAGGAGGACCTGCCCGACCTAACCCTAGCTCTGGAGAAGGACCCCGATGGATACCTCCATCGTTGGATACCTCCATCGGGCCCGGGGCTTTCGGCGCAGGGCCTGTCGCCCAATCCACCCGGCCAGGATGCGGTCCTCGCGGCACGGCCGGCGTGGAGCGTCGGCCGCCATTGGCCACCGGCGCCAGTCGCCGACGCCGTTGCTGCCGCCGTCGTCGTCGTCCTCGTCCTCGTCCTCGTCCTCGTCCTCGTCCTCGTCGTTGTCGTCGGCATCGTCCTCGTCGAAGTCGTGGTTGTCGTCGCCGTCGTCGCCGTCGCCGTCGCCGTCGCCGTCGCCGTCACCCTCGCCGTCGCCCTTGTCGTCGTCGTCGTCGCCCTTGTCGTCGTCGTCGTCGTCGTCGTCGTCGTCGTCGTCGTCGTCGTCGTCGTCTTCGTCGTCGTCGTCGTCGTCGTCGTGCCATGCCTCCGCCGTGAAAGTCGCCTTCCGACCAGGAGGGCCTCGGGGCGGCCAGCGCCCGCGGGTACGGCGTGGAGTGACCGCGGCCCCGCGCGGCGGGCCCCCCCAGGGCGGCGACCAGCGCCCGCACGGGGCCGCCGCGATCGGGCGCGCGCGACCGCCGCGATCGGGCGCGCGCGGCCGCCGCGATCGGGCGCGCCCGCGGCGCGGCGGGCGAGGCCGACGTCGTCGTCGTCATCGTCGTCGTCCTCGTCCTCGTCCTCGTCCTCGTCGTATCCTCGTCGCCGTCGTCGCCGTGGTCGTCATCGTCGTCGTCGCCGTGGTCGTCGTCGTCATGGTCGTCGTCGTCGTCGTCGTCGTCGTCGTCCGTCGTCCGTCGTCGTCCGTCGTCGTCCGTCGTCGTCGTCGTCGTCGGCCGCGCTGTGGGCGCCGCGCGCGCGCGGCCACGAGAGAGTGGCTCCGTTGGCCCGCGTCGCGGTGCTGGGCCCTCTCCCGGGGACCTGGGGCAGCGGGGGGGGGCGGACAGATTCAGAGGTGGGATGCGCCGACCGGAGCCAGATAGCCCCCCCGCCGCCCAGGAACGTGCGGTTAGGCCTTCGGAGGGCGTATTTGCGATACGTGTATGTGCGATGTGTGTGTGTGTGTGGCCGATGATGTGTGTGTGTGTGGCCGATGATGTGTGTGTGTGTGTGTGTGTGTGTGTGTGTGTGTGTGTGTGTGTGTGTGTGTGTGTGTGTGTGTGTGTGTGTGTGTGTGTGTGTGTGTGTGTGTGTGTGTGTGTGTGTGTGTGTGTGTGGGGGGCCAGATCGATGTTCCCCTCCCCCCCCGGAGCCAGCTCCCCCTTCGTCACCCTCACGTTCCCCCGCTATCCGGGGTGGTGCCCGCGCCGTCGTGACCCTCGGCAGCGAGGGCGTGTCTCCAGCATGCCCGTGCCCTCAGCCAGGCACGGCGGGGTGGTGCACAGGCTGCACCATGGGTGGTTTCTGCGCATCGTGGAGGGTGTGGGCGACAGGGAGCGGGGAGGTCGGACGGGGCCAGGACGAGGACAAATCCGTTCCGAGGTGCTCCAGAACGCTCTCCGAGCGTTCTGGAACGCTCTGAGAAGGCCGCGGCGCCCGATGCATTCTCCAGAGCCTTCCAGGGATTCCTTTTGCTTCGCGGGGTGCACGTCCGGAGCAGTCCCGACGTTGTGGGGCCTGGTGGAAGCCTCTTTGGGGCCTCTTGGAGACCTCTTGTGGGCTTCTTGGGGCCGCTTGGGGGCTTCTTTGGGGCCTCTTGGGGCCGCTTGGGGGCGTCCTGGGCCGTATTGCGGCACTCTTGCGCCGTTTGGCTCCTTCGGAGGCTATCCTGTGGGCCTCTCGCAGCCGCGGTGGACTCCCTTGGGGTCCTCTTGGGCCGTCTTGTGGGCCTCTTGGACCATCCTGGGGGCTTCTTTGGGCCGCTTTGGGGCCCTCTTGGGCTGCTTGGGGTCCTCGTGGAGGCCTCTGGGGCCGTCCTGGGACCATTTTGGTGGCTGCCTGGGCCGTCATGGACCTCTTAAGGATAGAAAAAGACGAGAACGCAACAATTCTCCAAAAACTTCCGGAAACATAGCAATGGCTTTAGCCTCTGGAGGCGCTCTTGGGGCTCCTTTGGGGGCCCTCTGGGGCCGTCTTGCGGGCCTCATGGGCCCTCTTGGCGCCTTCTTGGGCCGTCTTGGGGCCGTCTTGGGCCGTCTTGTGGCCATCTTGGGCCATCTTAGGCCCTGTTGGAGTCCCCAGAGGCCCAAGAGGCCGAGCGTTGACGTTCCATATGTTTGTGTAGGTTCTGAGCCCCAAAATGAGGGCCTCCACCTTTGGTAAAGGGAGGGAAACATCATAATGTAACGCAATGCAAGATGTACAAATTATATGTAATGATGGGATACATTACAATTGTGCAGTCATTGGATCTATTGGATACGTTGCACTACAGCATCCGCGGACCTGCCTCCGGCAACACGTCACTTCCGGACATGGATTCTTCTCGCTTCGCGGGGTGCACGTCCGGATTGCGGAGTGCGCGGGCGTTAGGTGCGTTTTGGAAGATGCTCATCGTTTCTATGGGCATCGACTTCATGAGATTTTGCCGACTTGAGACTGCTCCAGGCCGCCTTCGGGCGCGCTAGGGTCGCATGGATCCTTCGAGAGCCGTCTTGAGGACCACCCTGTGCCCAGCTATGCAGCGATGTGAACGACCTCGGAGGAACGCGCGTCGAGCCAAGTGCAGTATGTCAACGTTCGGTCGGAGGGCCGCTTGTACTAGCGTCGCACATGCACGGATGACCAGTTTCCGGAGCTTCCCGTGCGATGCGCAAAGGCGTTCTCGAGCGCCTCAGGGGGGCTCCTTGGGGACCTCTTGGCCTTGGAGGGGGCGTTTCGGGAGCTCTTTCGGCCCTCGTGGGGCCATGTCGGTCCGTTTGGGGACGCTTGGAGCCCGTCTGACTCCTCCAGAGGCCGTCTTGGGGGCTTCTCGCGGCCGCCTCGCGGCGTTCTTGGAGTCCTCTTGGGCTGTTTTGGGGGCCTCCTGGACCGTCTTGCGGGACGTTTTTGGTCGTTCCGGGGCCG
Organism: Prorocentrum cordatum; assembly: GCA_963575745.1. NCBI lineage: Eukaryota > Dinophyceae > Prorocentrales > Prorocentraceae > Prorocentrum > Prorocentrum cordatum. The sequence goes on along the minus strand of CAUYUJ010012147.1, from coordinate 7,604 downwards.
TCTTAGGCCCCTTTTGGGTTTTTTGGGGGCCTTCTTGGGGCAATCCGGGCTGCTGCTTTGGCAGTCGCTGATTTTTGAAAGTCGACGCGCGCGAGGATGTTAAAATCTGCCAAAACCAATGGACAAGTTATGTTTTTGGCCTCGGGGGGCGCTGTTGCGGGCGCTCGTGGGGCCCCTCTTGGGCCGTCTTGAGGGCCTCATGAGCTCTGCATGGGCCATTTCGGGCCGTTTTGGGGCTGCCTTGGCCAGCCCCGAGGCCATCCTGGGCAAGCGTGCAGCAGTCTAAACCTTCCTAGAGGCCCCAGAGGCCCAAATCGTCGATTTCGTTTTTGTTTTGTGTGGGGGAATCCATCTTGGGTCGGCGGAGTGGCGCGACTCCAAAGGGGGGGCTAGCAGGGGAGACGTAATGGTGTAAAACAAGGCAACCTATGGCAGTTACTCAACGATTGGCTACGTCGGAGTCGTTGCATGGTCGCCCCCGCAGAAAACGCTGCCGCTCAGCACGTCACTTCTGGACGTGGATTCCTCTCGCTCCGCGGGGTGCACGTCCTGACCACGTACAGTCCAGTCGTTGCGGGGCCTCTTCGGAGCTTCGTTGTGGCCTCTTGGAGGTGTCTTGGGTGGGGGCTTCTTGGAGCCTCTTGCGGGCGTCTTGGGCCGTCTTGGGGCGCTCGTGCTGCGTGTGATCGCTAAGGAAGGTTCTTCAAAACCGGAATATCGATGGTTTTGGCCTCCGGAGGCGCTCTTGGACTTTTTTCTAAGGCCGTTTGGGGCCGTCTTGGGTGTTGTTTTGTCCTCTTGGGGCCATTTTGGACCGTCTCTGGGCCGTCTTCGCTTGTATTGAGGCCATTTTGAGCCGTCTTCACGGCCTCTTAGCCCCGCAACAGGCCCAGGAGGCCCGAATCATTTTTTTTTTTTTTGGTTTTTGTTTACCTGTGTGGGTCCAGAAGAGGTCCGCCACTCTTGGGTCGGCGGTTGTGGGGTGGCCTCGTGGGGGAGGTGAAAGGGGGGAGACATACTAATGTAACGCCATACGATATGTAGCAATAACGCAATCAGTGGATACATTGGATACGTTGCGTGTTGGTGGCGTGTCAGAAATGTTATAGCCTTGCGGTCTTAATACGGCGGATTTAGCAGCGCCCCCGCGCATTTCTGCGAAGGCAGCCGATCCAGATTCTCTTGAGCACGCGCAGTAAAGTCTTTGTCGGGCCTGCTGGGGTGTCTTGGGCGCCTCTGAGGCCCTCTTTGGGGTTTCTTTGGGGCCTCTTGGGGCTTCTTGAGCGCCTTTTGGGCTATCTCGGGGCGCTGTTGCGCCGTCTGGCCTCTGTGGAGGCCGTCTTGGGGAGCTCTCGGGGGGCCTTCGGGGCCGTCTTGGGGGCCTTTTTCGGCAATCTTGGGGCCTTCGTGGGCCGTATAGAGGCCTTCTTGGGAGCGTCGTGGGCAGTTTTAGGGGCCACCTTGGAAGCAGTTTGGGCCGCCATGGCCCCCCGAGAGCGCAAAAGGCGCAAGCGAGAAAAATCAACGAAAACCAAACAACAACAAATATTTTAGGCCTCCGGAGGCGCTTTTGAGCGTCCTTTTGGAGCCCCCTTAGGCCATCACTGGGGTTTCTCAGGCCCTCCTGAGGCCATCTTGGGCCGTCTTGGGGCCGTCTTGAGCCGTGTTGCGAGCATCTTGAGCCGTCTTGAGACCGTCTTGGCCCCTCAGGAGGCCCAAGGTGCCGAAATCATAGATTTCCGACAGGTTTTGGACAGTTTTTTCATTATTTCGATGTGGAAATGGGTCGGCACCCCGGCGGCGGCCCTGGGGGGGGATTAAGGGGGGTTGCTTTGCAATGTATAAGAAGACAATGTTTTGCAACTGTCCTTCCTTTACGTATTGTGGCTGGGCCCTGGCGTCACACACCCGTCCTGTCGGATTGCCGAGACGCTTGGCTGCAGTCTGGACGTGGATTTTTGGGCTCACGCCACACCGCCGACCCCTTGAGGAATTGGCGGTCGTGGCGTGCTGCTCCTCAGGGCTTGGGCGCCTTTTCGGGGCCTCTTGCTGCCCTTCTGGGCGCTTCGTGGGGGCCCATGGGAGGCTTCTTGGAGCTTCGTGGAGGCTTCTTAGGGGCCTTGGGGGGCCGAGGGCAGGGATTCTCGAACCCTCCTCGCCCGATTCTAGCCTGGTCCTGGCTTCGTCTCAGGAGGGGGGCGGTGGGGGGGGAAGGGGTTGCTGCTCCCCTCTCCGCCTCCCTCCCCGTGTGCCTGTGTGTGTGTGTACGGTAGGTTTGCGTCGTGTCGACCAGCGGCGACCCCAGCGCGGGCGTTCAAGGTTGAACGCCGCCGGCGACCCAGAATCGATCGATGTTGAACGATCGGACGTTGCGGCAGCGGCCGATCGTTCAAGGTTGAAGGATCCCTGCGGTGTCAAAAACCAACGCTGGGGTCGACACGACACGAACCTGCCGTAACCTCTCTCGTCTTGGTGCAGTCAGCAGGGTCCGAGCTCTCTATCGGTTCGTTGGGCCTGCTGCTTGGCAGGTGCCGTCTTGGAGGCCGTGGTGGTGTTCTGGCTCGTGCTGTTCCTGTGTGGTTGCTTGTTCGTTTGCTTTCGGTTGGCTAGGTCCATGCTGCACGTTATGAGGGTCCGAGCTCTGTCAGGTCGTGAGGCCCGCTGCTCGGCATGTGAGCGACGCAAGAAGTCTAGGTCGTCTGCGCCGATATTGGCGCGTAAGTTGCCCGCGTGAGGTCGCGCGTGGGCGCCTTCGTCTCGACTGCAGCGTGCCGCGCCAGCGGCCCGCGTAAGCCGCCGCGTACTGAAGGTCGCTACGGCATCTCGCGTAAGACCCCTTTGTTTTCGTCGCTCTGGTGTCGTTTTAGAGGTCCTGGTGGTGTTCTGGCTCATGCTGTTCTTGTGTGGCTGGTCGGTCGTTTGCTTTCTGCTGGCTGGGTCCATGCCGGATGTCACTAGTATGCTCTCGCTTTGGCGGATTGCGATCCCCTCGATCGGTAGGCCTCTGCGGTCTCGTTCAGCTTCCAGTCATCGCGCACCAGCCGCGTGTCCTTTGTGCCTCCTCCAGGTTCGACCTGTGAGTTGTTTACCCTCTCTCCTCCTCGAGCGGCTCGCCAGTTCGTGCTTGGAGCATGGTGCTATGGAGCAGCGTGCTATAGAGTCCGCCGTCCCCTCCTGGTCCCCTGCTCCCTCCTGCTGCTCTTGCCTCCTTCTCCTCTCCTTAGTCAAGCGAAGAGATGCGGCCAGTGTCTGCCACTCCAGTGTCTACGCGCTGCATATTTGATTGAGGAGCTTCAGGCTCCGCAGAGTGTTCATGAATTCCTGCTCCTCCTCCCTCCTTGTCATCCTCCCATCTCCCAGACATCCTTCGATTTCTTGTTGATCATCCGCGGCCCCATCACTCCCAACCCCCTCTCTCGGGCTAGTCTTGCATTCCGGATGCGTTCTGGATTGATCACGGTCCCCGGAGCTCGATCACGGTCCCCGGAGGGCGACGTCGGGTAAAAACAACAGGTTTGAATTAGAACACGTCGTCGCCAATCGGGGCTTCCTTCTGCGCCCCACCCCCACCCCCCCCTCCCCCTCGGGACGCCGGCGCGCCAGCGCCGAAACTAGCTCCCCCCCCCCAGCAGCAGAGGAGTCGCCGGAGGGCGCCCGCGCGCTGCTGCAGGACAACCCGCAGCTGTGCTACGCGCTGCTGCAGGCCCCCAGTTTGGCGCGGGCGGCCGGCTGGGGCCAGTCTCGAGGTCTGAGGTTCAAGGAGGTTTCTGAGCGACTGCACTCAAGCAGTGGCGAAGCGCCCTGGCTCGCCCGTAGGCCCAGCAGAGACTGTTCTAAGAGCCTTTCCTGGTCCGCGTGAAATATTCTTAGCACATTTCTGCCTGAGACCGTTTTGTCTTAACACATCGAGTCTATGATTTAGGAACCTTGTTTGTTACATCATTGTTGGGTTCTAAGAACATTTCGGTTCGAGGAGGTTCCTGATCGACTACACGTACAGTCAATCCGCATAGACAGGAACGGCAACCTTCCCAGCGTTACCCTTGCATCCTTGCCTCCTCGGTCCATCCCTGGCCACTTTCGCAGGCCGCGCCCCGCTCGAAAAGCTGCGAGATGGCCTTCCAAGGCCCTCGTATCCTTCTCGCGTATCCTTTATGATACGGGTCGACTGTAGGAGTGGCCCTGCGCCGGAGTGACCTTTGGTGCGGGCTCATCGGGCCCCCCCCTATCGCTGAGCGCGCTGCGGTAGCAGCCGCCTGCGCCCTTGGGTTTGGCCACCTCGCGCCTCCCAGAAGCCGCGCACCAAAGGTGACTCTCACCCAGGGGCCCTCATTGCGTCCAGCCGACCTCGGATCCTGGCGTCGCAATGTGTGCTGCAACGGGCGACGTTGTGTCGTCTCGGGCCCCAGAGCCAACACCGATCGACCCAGCTCGGAAGATGCTACAAAAAGATTGGATTGGGTCTTGGGCTCCAGTGATGAGTGTTCGCGATGTTGAAGCTTTTGCGTAACACCAGAGATCTCAGGGGAGGCGGGTGGGTCGAGGTCCGAGGGGGATGAGGAAGTGTATCGTGGACTGTGGTTCGAAGTTTTTTAGGCTCGAGGAGGAGGAGAGGGTCGAAGTTTTTTTGGTTCGACCACCGCCTGTAGGAAGTGTAGGGGGAGGATGGAAGTGTGAGGGGAGGAAGTGTAAGGGGAGGAGGGCGGGGATCGAAGTCTTTTCAGGTTCGAGGAGGACGAGGGGGGGAGGAGAGGGAGTAGTTGCTTTGATGGTGGGGCATTATTTTGCGTTGTTTGCTCCGCCCCTGGAGGCTGCAGGATGCCTCCGCGGAGGTCCGCGGAGGCATCCTGAAGCCTCCAGTCCGTATCCAGTACCATGGGGTACCACGTTATCATCCAAAAGGTAGTCGACCACCAAGTCCCTTTATAGGCGCAGTTGGCCCGTGGGCGTGGCCGAAATTCGGGCTACCGATTCTCGTGTTGAGGCGCAGGGTCTCCCCGAGCAGACCGTACGTAGAAGGCCGAATATCGGCCACGCGGCTGAACCTAGCACTGCACATCGGCATAGGACTCTAATCTGCTGTTCACCACAAGTGAGTCGAGCGCCACGTCAGTATCCAGCACTTCGGAGTCGAACGCCGCTACCACAGTGTCGACCATGACGGAGTCGGACACTACCATGGTATTCATCACGACGGAGTCGATCCCATTTTGTCCACCATGACGGAGCCCATTATTTGGGAACCGGGTGCTACCACGCTGTCCACCACGACACCATGACGGTGTCGATCACCGCGGCGGTATCCAGCAGCACGGAGCCGATCGCTGCTTCTGTCCACCATAGCGGAGTCGAGAGCCAAATCATTATCCTGTACAATGGCACCGAATGTTTCCATGCTCTTGACCACGACTGAGCAGAGCAGAGCACCACGTCGGTACAATCCTGAAGTGGCCACTTCCAGGCTGCCCCCAAGGACTAGGTCTGATGATTTCCCGTCGTTGAGGCCCGCTGGTTGGTATGATCCGATTGGGTTTTTCGTCGCCCCTCTCCTCCCTCCCTCCTTCCCGGCTTCCTTTCATATGGGTGCATCACCTGCGGATGCTAGGTCCATACGAAGTAAGTCCATACGCAGCGTTCGGTCTCCGTCTGGGCTTACTCCAGACTTAGCCTCTCCTGATCGGAGGCTAGGTCCATACCGAGTAAGTCCATACGGAGTGCTCGGTCTCCGTGCGTGCTTCCTCCGTCTGGTTTGGCCTCTCTTGTCATCAACCTCGCCAGCATGTGGTCGGGCCGCCATCTCGACAACTGTGTCCTCGGAGAGCCTCCCCCCGTCTCCCCACCGGCATCGCAGGACGGGCCCAGCAGCCCCAGGCGTCTGGCAGCAGGCCGAGAGACGGGCCGAGGCGGCCGCGTCTTCCCCGAGTTGGGGGCGGGTGCTGGCGGTCCCCCTCAGGGCCACACGGGGGCCGCGAGAGAAACCCTTTCGTTGGACGAAGGCTGGTCCCCCTGGGGCGGGGTCGAGGCGGCCCCTGGCCAAGAGGAAGAGAACAAGAGTGGTGGCGTCGGCAGGCCAGGCTCAGACGTCGCTCCTCTCCGCGAGGTGCCCTTGTGTTCTGGCCGTCGGCGCGCCTGGCTCAGTGAAAGTGCCGACACCACGTGGCCCCCCACAGGACGTGCGCACGCTGGCGGTAAAGACCGACATGCTGGGCGAGAACAGCCGCGCCGTCTCGGAGGCTGTTCAGGTGATGGAGCCAGAGTCCATCCCTATCTGGCCCATCAACGGGCCGCGTACCTGTCAACGGTTGTTGCTACAGCTGGCGAGGCTTGGGTGCACAGGCATGCAACGCCACCTGTGTTGGCGGCAGGTTCCCTCTTTGACGCCTGACGATCCTGGGGTAGACGAACACGCTTTTCTACGTGAGTTGATCGATGTCGGGTGTCAGGTCGACCAGGTGTGCTTGCCGAAGCTTGCGCGCTACGAGATGGTTTGTAGGCGATGCCAGCTGCGGGAGGAAGTTTACAGCACTAGGAAGTTTACAGCACTGCGCTAAAGGAGGCCGAGGGCGGCGCAGGCGCTGGCGGCAGCGGGTGGCTGGATGAGCGTGAGATCTTTCTTGGGCAGTCGTCTGGGCGCGGGTCGGCCCTTGTCGCTCCAGAGATAAATGAGAGGGTTGCCGAGCGCCTTCAGAAGGACGCAGCCGTGCCGAAAAAGAGACGCAAGGCCAGCGAGGAGAAGCTGCTGTCGCGGGGGGCCTCGCTCGGGGGGGCCACGGTTCCTGCGCCGTATGCTTATATTGGCGCGGGGCTATCCCCGCCCCCCGCCGTCGCGGGCCAGGCCCAGCTGCAGGTTCCGCCACAGCTGGGCGCGAAGGAGAAGAGGAAGGCCGCTGCCAAGGCGAAAGCCGCCGCCAAGGCAGCTGGCGGGGCAGGGTGAACTGCGTCGCCGTTATTTGCGTACACGGTTGCGGCGATTGGTGGCCCCCGAACAGTTACTGTTATTTCGCAGGGGGGGCGCCCGTGGACTACCCGGTGCTGGGTTTTGCTCATGGACGATTGTGTTCCATCTCAGGACTTCCCGGGCCTCAGCCGCTCGGATGTTCAGTTGTTCCAATCAGGCGCGGCGCAAAGCGCGATCGTCAAAACAGATGTCTACGAGATGGGACTCGCAGTTTAAATGCTCTGGGAGGTCAAGGGCGAGAGGTCGCTCATGATGCGGTGCTGACGGTGCCCCAAAGCGCAGCTGTACGTCGCCTCGCGGTCTTTGGCGGGTCGGTGAGCTTTCCAGATGAGCGCCATGATTCACTTGCGGCGTGGACGACGTTGCAGGGGTTCCAGCCTGGCTATTCCGAGTCAGAGTCGGAAGGTGGCAGGGCGGTCTACCAGTCAGGCAAGATCTATGTGCCTGGTGGCGGTGCTGGGAAGGCGAAGCTGGATGCGATCCTCCTCGACACGCTGCGCTCGATGCTGGAGACTGGACATGGACTTCTGCGTGATCCATCTGAGGCCGCCTCGATTTTTGAATCTCATACTGAGAACCTTCGCTACCTTGACCCGAAGTTGGCGAGGAAGGGCCATGACATCGGCCGCGCCCTGTTCGAGCTGTT
>CAUYUJ010012146.1:0-18806 GCA_963575745.1 Prorocentrum cordatum | reverse complement strand
GGATGGCCGCGTACCTGGGGGCGCGAGTCGAGCCATGTGGCCCCTTGTCGCCTGCTCGCCGCGCGCGCGGCCCCAGGCAGACCAGCATCGGACGAACCGGCACCTGGCTGCCAGGGGCAGGCGCGCGCGCGAGCGCCCGCGCGGGCACGGGGGACCTGCGCCTCCAGCGGCGAGCTCAGGACCCCCGACCACGGGGGCCCTGCGCCTCCAGCGGCGGGATGAGGGCCCCCGACCGTGAGGTCGACCACGACCTGCTTGCCGTAGCCGTCGGGCCTCCACCACCGCCCACGCGGTGGATCTTCACGCCGTCTAAGTAGTAGGATTGCTGGAACCTCTGCGACTCGAAAAAGTCGCCCATGAGGAAGAGGTCGAAGCGCATGGCCTCGATGTGCTCTGGACGACCTCCGCCATATCCACGCCATCCCAGAACACCATGTTGAAGACCTTCTCAGCCTCCGACACCTCCGCCTCCACCGTCTCGGAATCGCCCGACTCCGAGTGCGACCCCTCCTTGTCGAAGTTCTCCACGCCGACGGAGAGCATCTGCGCCCTCCTCTGCACGAAAGGCTGCACCACCCGCCCGCGCCGAGCACCAGGGAGGTCGAGAGAGGACTCGACCCACAGCTGGCACTCCACCACCTTGGACTCCGCCGCCACGCAGATGTCGGACACCTGCTTCTGCAGACGCGCCACCTTCGCCAACCCATCGTCGTGGCAGCACTCTGCGACGACCTTCGGCTCCTCCTCCACTTTCTCCTTGAACACGTGTTTCTGGGAGTCAGCCTTGTACCCGTCCGCCTGCACGCGGTCACCCCCGCCCAGCTGCTCCAGCAGGACGTCGACCGTGTCGCGGCTGGCGGACTCGAAAGGCGCGGCCTCACCCCGCAGTGGGAAGGCCTGCACCTTCAGCTTGGCCTCGAGGTCGCTGGCCTTGACGCCGACCGCCCGCGGCAGGGCCCCGCCAGCCGCCCCTGGCGGCGGCGCGCGTGCCTCGCCTGGTTGCCCAGCGCCAGCGCCTCCTCCGCCTGCTTTACCGCGCCTGGGCAGCCCAGGAGACGGGCGGTCGCCAGCCCTTCGCCGAAGGAAGGGAAGTGGCAGCCGAGCATATCTCCGATGCGCTAGTGCGCGTCCAGCGCCACGCGAAGCGCCTGCGCCCGCCGCGCCAAGTCTTCTGCGCGAGAGGAGCCCATCTCCTCGCGGCGCTCCCTGCGGAGGCGCCTGGCGAGGGACCGCGCGCTCGCGGCCGCCCAAGCCCAGCCGCCGCCACTGCCGCCGCCGCCCGACAGGGCCATTTGCGCGCCCGAGCGCGCCCGGGCGCGCAGCGCGAGGGCCTCCCGAAAGCCAGCTCGCTTGAGCCACAATGGCTACGGAGGAGGAGGAGGAGGACGAGGAGGAGGAGGGGGAGGAGGACGAGGAGGAGGAGGGGGAGGAGGACGAGGAGGAGGAGGAGGAGGAGGGCGAGGGGGAGGAGGAGGAGGAGGGCGAGGGGGAGGAGGAGGAGGAGGAGGAGCCACTCTCGCCCAAGGCTCGGCGGGGCAGCTCCCTGGGCCTGTGGCCCCCCCGGGCCGGGCCGCGACGCGGGCGGGGCCGCCGCCGCGGTGCGGGCCCCACCCGCGACGGCGGCGCGGGGGCCCACGCCGCGGGCGTCGGAGCTGGCGGTGGTGCTGAGGCTCCACGAGGCCCTGCAGGACTCCCAGACCTCCCCGCGCTGTGGAAAATTTGCGACGGGAGGTTTTTCGCTATTTTCGGGTTCCGGGGGCCCTTACTGGCCCTCGGGACCGTCAAAAAAGGACTCAGGATGAAGAGCCGGTCGGGGGAAGGGGACGCGATCGCATGGCAGAGAAAAGGCAGTGGGGAAAATATGGGAAGTGGGGGGGAAACCAAAATCCAGAAGATGTGAGAAAGTATGGGGAATCCTGGGATTGTTTATATTTATTTGTCTGTTCCTGGGCCCCTCCTCCACCTGTGGGAAGTTGTCCAGACCTCCTGTGGTCCACGCATCAAACAGATTTTTGGAGCGCCAGGTGTCCGAGGGAGGCGAGTTGAGGCAGCGGTAGGTGGCCTGTTGGGGGGGCCTCCTCGTCGCCGCGGCTCGACGCAGCTCGGAAAGCTGGTGCGTTTGGGCCCCGGGAGGGGCCTGAGGACAGAGATCGTTTTTGCCCTGGCTTCGGATCCGCCGTACGTTGGCTGATTCTCCGACGTGCAGCTGCATTCGGAGATGCACCCGAAAAGGTGCCCCAAAGTAGGACGCAAATTTCCGCCTCAGAAAGTAAGGCGGAAACAGCGACGGCAAAGTAAGGCGGAAATCGACCTCAGCGAAGTTTGTAAAGTACAGGGCGGACATTCCCGCCCTTTGTGCGAAATCGCCCAGAATATACGGCGGATCCAAAGTCAGGGCATCGCGAGAAATCACGAAAGGAGCCTTGGATCCCTTTTTCCCGCGGCGTTTTTTCAAGCCGGATCGATCTGTGATGGTCCTAGGGCCCGGTACCAGGCGAACGCGCCCCGTGTGGAACAATTGAGCCCCGCAGATCTCAGGGTGAAATCAAGACTGGAGCCCTGGACCCCACCTTCCCGCGGCATGGTTCGAGCGAGATCGATCGGTGGTGGCCCCAGGGCACGACACTGGGCGAAAGCGCGCGGGAAAGCAAAGCTTGAGTCGGCGGGGTCCGAGGACCCAGACCGAGCTGCCGCGGTCTCCAACCTCGACCTGCACCTTCCGGACCTTCCGCGCGGCAGCTGCCGCGCTGCCGCGGCCGCCGCCGCGGCCGTAGCGGCGGCCGCAGCGGCGGCCACCGTCCCCAGACGTGCGACGTCTTGACCTCTTCAGTGCGCCGTCCTCGGAAGTCCCGACCCTTTCCCCGGGACCGGCTTGTCATCCCGCTTCTTCACGGCCACAGGGGCCCTCAGCGGCCGAAGACGTCGGAACACCTCCGCCCTGATGTGTTCAAGGCGTTGCACGTCTGGGTCGTGGCCGCAGCGGCGGCCGCCGCGGCCGCGTCGCGGCGGCACTCCCCGCGCGGCGGGTGGGGAAGGTGCAGATCGAGGGGCACTCGCCCTGCCCCGAAGGACCCCCCCGCGAGGCCGAGCGGGGCGCAGGTGGGCGCGGAGATACTGCAGCTGCTGAAGGCCCAGCTGGCCTACGCCGAACGTGCCCCAGAACTCGAGTAGGGCATGGCCTACAGAATTGGTTTGCCCCGAAGCTGGCCTCCTCGTCGAGTCCATGACACATGCGTAGGATGTTCGTCGATCTACGACCGCTATGCTCGTGCTTCATGGATTCGGCGAGACGGTCCATTTTGGGGTGCATCAGTTCTGCAGTCGATCCCCTGCTCGGAGAACAGACGTGCCCTGGAGAGGGGGCCTCAGGGCCCGCCTCGAGACGCCCGATGGCTGCGTTTGGGCGCCCACTGTGGCTGGAATTGTGGCCGCTGCGAATCCGCACTGGGTGTACGTCGCCCTCGGGGGGTACGTCTGGGCCTTCCCAGTTCTTGCGTCGCAGCGCGGGGGCCTCTGGAAGTCCCGCCAGCTGTTATTGGGGGGAATTTCGAATGTGTTCGGAAGTTGTTGTGAGGGAAGTTTTCGAGGCGCGTGGTGGTGTCCTTCGGCTGCGCCTCGTCGAGAGCCTGCCGAGGGTGCCCAGATCGTCCCGAACGGCCGCCAGGGAGTGGAGTTAGGACCCGAGAGCCACCCTGACGTCGGATCCGCCGTACTTTGACTAATTATCCGACGCAGCGTTGTGTCGCACATGCGCCCCAAACGGTGCGAAACAATTGTGCGGAGGCTCCCTGCCCTGCACGACTCAGAGGAGGGCGAGGTGAGACAGCGGTAACGCTGGCCTTCCGGGGGTGCCCTCGTCGCCACGGCTGGACGCAGCTCGGAAAGTGTTGGTGCGTTTGGGCCCCGGGAAAGGTCTGGGGGGACCGAGTTTGAGCTGGATTCGCCGGCTACCTTGGCTGATTCTCCGACGTAGAATTGTGTCGGAGACGCACCCCGAACGGTGCGAAAAAGTAGGGCTTAAATTGTTGCCTTAGGACGGTGGGGCAAATTTCCGCGAGGTTATGGCGAAAACAGCGACGACAAAGTATGGCGGAAAGCGGCATCAAAGGATTAAAAAGAAGGGCGGAAATTGCCGCCCTACCTTCGAAAAATAGGGCGGAAATTTCCGTTCTCTTGTGCCGTCGCTGTTTCCGCTGTATCCGCCCTCCCCCTCCGCGGTGCATGCCTGACACGATTTGAGTGGGGAGATCAACCCGAGCACGGCGGATCCGAGGTCACGGAGCGGCAGCTCAAACTCGGTCCTCGCGGGGTCCAACCGCGCCAGCGTTCCGAGCTGGGTCCGGCCGTGGCGACGGGGGCCCCCCTGGTCGCAGGGCAGTTTTTGTCCGCTGCCTCCGCTCGCCCTCGCCTGAGTCTTGCAGGGCCTCGTGGCGCTTTGTTCGGACCCTTCGGGGCGCATGTCCGACACAGTGTCACGTCAGAGGTCTGGGCGGTCGTCGGATCACGACTGCGCTCCCTGGCGGCCGTTCGGGACGATCCGGGCGCCCCCAGAACGCTCGCGACGAGGCGCAGCCGACGGCACCCACCATGCTCCTCGAAAACTTCCGAGCACTTCGAGCACATTAGAAGACTCCACCCCATCGAATGCACACCGCCAGGATGGAAAACAGCAGCTCGCCGGAGATCTGGGACGGCTTCAGGGCGTCGGATGTCCAGATGCATGAGTCAGGGGCAACGTTGGAGGAAGATGGGCTCAGGGGGGTTGCATCGACCCCCAATCGCCCATTCATCGCCGATCGGGGTCTGAAAGCCCACCCCGCCCAGGCACGTGAGCATGTGCCATCGGGGGCCCATCGCTGATCTATCGGCGACGTATCGCCGATTCAAGGTCGCTGTTTCCACCCCTGATCGGGTCCTGAGTGGTTCTCGTGCCATATCTCGGCTCTCTGGCGGCCGTCCAGGATGATTCAGACACCCCAGGAACGCTCTCGGTGAGGCGCAGCCGCTGGAAGGCATCCCGAGGCTGGAGAGCCGCGGAGAGCCGATGAAAACGCCCTCAAGCCTCGAATCCGAAGCGCTTTCCCCCCCGTCCTGTTTCTCTTCGTCGTCCTCCTCGTGCTCCTGAGCCAGTCCCAAGGCTCATTTCGACTCCTCCGATTCGATTCGATTCGATTTTGATGGCTTTCGATCCCGATTGGATTCGACTTGAGATTCCGATCTGGATTCCGATTGATCAGTGGAGGCCTCACGGGCCTGCCGGCTTCCGCCGATTCGACCACCCCCCGACTTGGCTGCGTCCCGCCGCTCCGACTCGTTTCGATCGCCGCTCCGACTGGTCGATTCGATCCTGGGCGCTCCTGAGCCAGTCCCCCGGTCCCCTGACGTCGGCACTGTTTCTCAGCGTCGACCCCTATAGAGATTTCGACCCCTTCCCCTGGGCCGGCCTTCCGTCCCGAGTCGTTTCTGGACGGTCCCGAGGCCCAGCCAGGACCCTTGGAGGCCGAAAGTTGCGAAAAAATTGCCGTCGCGATTTTGGCCATGACGTGAGGGGTCTGGGTTCCGCGGCCTTCCCCTATCGTTGACTCGTTGACCCTCCTCCTCGACCATCGATCCTCAACCCTCCATCCTCCTCTTCGACCCTCGACCTCGATCCTCGACTCTCGTTCCTCCTCGACCCTCGATCCTCTCCCTCCTCCTTGACCATCGATCCTCCTCCCCTCGACCCTCGACCCTCGGTCCTCCTCCCCTCGACCCTCGACCCTCGGTCCTCCTCCCCTCGACTTTCGATCCTCCCCACCGTGGGCCCTCCGTGAAAGGGCGGCCCCGGCGTGGAGCCCACGGACCCCGGGCGGCAGCCGCCGCCCGCGGCGGTCGCGGCGCGGCCAGCGCGGGGCGGCGACGCCACGCCGAGCACGAGCGCCTCGGACCGCGCCTCCGACGCGGGCGACCAGCACGCTCCAACCTCCTCCTCCTCCAACCTCCTCCTCCTTCCTCCTCCTCCTCCTCCTCCTCCTCCCTCCTCCTCCTCCTCCTCTTTCTCCTCCTTCTCCTCCTCCTCTCCTCCTCCGCCCCTCCTCCTCCTTCTCCTCCTCCCTCCTCCTACTCCTCCTCCTCCTCCTCCTCCTCCTTCCCCCCCTGCTTGGATAGCAGTAGGGGCTCCCTCATCGACTCGGGGATAGCCGGGGCGCCCCCGTCGGCGGAGCTGGCGGGCGGTCTGCACCACCTGCTCCGGCGTCGTAGAAGTAATGCTGGCGACCAGCCAGAGGACTGGCGGAGGCGGGAGGGGTCGCGCCCCCCCCCCGCGGGAAAGGGGGGTAGGCCGCGGTGGAACTGTGCCCTTTCCTTCCTCTTTTCTCCTGGCTCTCCCTTTTCTCCTCTCTCCTCCCCACGGGGTTCACAGTGCCGCTGCGGTCCACTCCCCCGCTGGGGCTCGGCTGGGCTAGAGGAAACCGCGGCGGCGCGCGGAGCGCGCTGCCGCGGCAGGTGAGCGCGGAACGCCCACGCCATGCTTGAGCGTGGCCAGTTTTCGGTGGTTGATTTTTCAGCTGCGAAGTTTTGGGCCCCCCTCGCTCATGGAAAACCTGGGATAGGGGAAGCTTCATTATCGACGGCTGTGCTCTCTTGCTCATGACACAGTTGAACGGCAAGCAGAATCCAAGCAACATCGTCCTCCGCCTCCTCCTCCTGCTCCTACTCTTCCTCCTTTTTCCCCTCCTCCTCTTTCTCCTCCTCTTTCTCCTCCTCTTCCTCCTCCTCCTCCTCTATTCCTCCTCCTCCCCCTCCTCCTCCTCCTCCTCCTCCTCCTCCTCCTCCTCCTCCTCCTCCTCCTCCTCCTTCTTCCTCCTTCCTCCTTCCTCCTGCCTCCTTCCTCCTTTCTCCTCCACCTCCTCCTCCTCCTCCTCCTCCTCCTCCTCCTCGTCCTCGTCCTCCTCCTCCTCCCTCCCTCCTCCTCCTATACTCCTCCTCCTCCTCTCTCCTCCTCCCCCTCCTCCTCCTCCTCCTCCTCCTTCTCTTCCTCCTCACCCCCTCGCGCTGTGACAGAAAATCACAACGGGAGGTTTTTCGTTGCGTTCGGCCTCGGGGGGGGCCCTTGCGCCGGGCCTCGGGGCCTTGCAAAAAGCAGCCCGAAGGATGCAAGTCCTGTCCCTGGGGCCCTGGGGAGGGCGCGGACCTCGGGGGGTCGACGCTGTGAGCAAATCACAACGTCGGGGGTCTGGGTCCTCCTCCTCCTCCCCCCATCCCCTTTTCTCATAGACGCCGGGTGTTTGAAGAGGTATTCCTGGATTCCCAGATCCCAATCTAATCCAAGCGTCTTCCTGTTTCAAGAATCGGTATGTTGTTGTTTGCTGTATGCTGTTTTTCTCTTGGGGGGCCTGGATCCAACCTACTTTTTTCCTCGTTAATAATGATTGTTTCTATCTCTTCCGACCGACGTGTGACAGAGTCCTCCCTCTTGCGCCCCGAGACGCGTCGGTAGGGCGGGAGGGCGTCTCGCTTGAGACTCCCTCATCACATACGACCCTTAAGCTTAGATGGTGGAAGGCTTTCACGGTTGGAGGGCGGGGCGTTTTCGAGAAGAGGTTCTTGCCGTAGCGCCGTTGACCTTAGTTTTGAACGTCCGCATGAGCTCCACGGACGGAGAGCGCTTTTCTTCAGAATGTGGTTCTCGCCTCCGCGCCGTGCGCACTGTTTTTTTGTAGTCAACGACAGCTAGGAGGAGTGTGATGCTCGACGTCGTAGAAATTGTGTTTTGGCAAGCTGTGGGATTGTCAGGGCGCAACAGGCACGTGTATTCGCGGTGCTGAGATCCCAGAAATGGTGTTGTGGTACGGTTCGGGATCGTCAGGACGCAACAGTAGCTTTGATTCGCGGCGTTGAACTCTTAGGACCTATGTTTTGGTATGGGTCCAGATGTTTCCAACGGGCAATTCCTCCACCCCAGAAAAGGTAGGTAGGGATTTATGAAGAGGAAATTTGGAAGGAGGCTTTACTGCAACATCGTTGATGGGTATTGGGTTCGCGTTTTTCCTTTTTCTCCTCCCCCTCCTCCTCCTCCTCCTCCTCCTCCTCCTCCTCCTCCTCCTCCTCCTCCTCCTCTTCCTCCTCCTCCTCCCCCCCCCTCCTCCTCCTCCTCCTCCTCCTCCTCCTCCTCCTCTTCCCCTTCCTCCGTAGCCATTTTGGCTCAAGCCATTTTGGCTCAAGGGGTTCCGTTGTCACCGTGGCAGGCAAGGCAGTTTTGCCTGGCAGCGTTTCTGTGCCTTCACTGTTGGATCTGGGCCCCCACAGCTGCAGCCCCATCTCACTCGCATCAGTTTGGTGCCGCTGGGATGGCCTCGAATGACGGAACGAGGAAGTCGGTCATCAAGACTACTGGCAAGCCTTCACGTGGTTGCTCTCGCGTCGTGCGCCAGCGGCCCTGAACAACACTCCCTGGTTGACGCTTCAGATGATGACATGTCCGATGCCCAGATCCGCACCATCTGCGCCGAACTGCTCAAGGAGGAAGTCTCAGCTCTGCAGAACCAGTTCGAGTCCATGGTCGTCGCCACGGTCAAGACCACTGTACACGAAAAGGCAGCGACTATTACTTCGGCCTTCACGAAGAACTTTGACGAGTGCCTCAAGAAGTGCCAAGACGACTTCAACAAGATCGGCGCCAAGCTCGACGAGCGCATCACCTCCGCAGTGGCTCCGAAAATTGATGACATCCGACGCGAACTCACGGCCAGCATCGATGACATCCAGTCGCAGGTGCTGCACCAAAATAATCGTCTCGCTGGACATGATGAGCTACTTGGACAGATGGCAGCTCAGATCAAGCGCTTGGAGGAGGCTCTGGTACACAGTTCGACAGGGACACAGATGGCACGATCATCAGGGCCTCAGCTGGGCAATTGGTGTCTAAGGATGCGGTGCTGGCTGAGCTTTCCCCGCGGTTGTCCGAAGTCGGCTTTGACAACGACAAGTGCGAGCTCCAATCCGCCGATCCCCTTGCAAAGCAGTTCATTCTCAAATTCACGGGTGCTGCTGGCTTGGCTGCCCGCCGCGTGGGCAAAGCTTTGCAGTCCCTTCGTGGCAGTGACGGAACATGGCGGTCATTCGCTGTGGCTGCGCGCGGCGGTGGTGGAGAGGCTCGACTCCATATCTCGCAAGATAAGAATCCTCGTCAGGTCAAGCTCGAGATCCTCGGCCGCAAGACCAAGCTCGCCTTGCAAGAGGAGCTGGCTGGCCGCAAAGTCTTCTTCGATCGTGATCGTGGACGGGTTTCAGTTGGCTGGGGCGCGCCGTGCAAGATCGAACCGAGGCAGGGCAGGGAGAAGGCTGAACTCATGTGGAACATGGCGACGATCCGCAAGCTCGGAGTGCCCAAGGAAGCCCTCGTTGCTCGCGCAAGCCAGATTTTCGAGCCTGATGCTGAACCTGTCGCAGGTGCTCTGTGATATGAGTTCGGTGGGTGGCATCAATTTCACGACGTGGAAGTGTAGAGCGCTTCCCCAGTATGAAGGGGGCTCATGCATCTGAGAAGCTGGGTTATATGATTAGGCTGCGCCTCGGTTCCTCTGTTACTTCGTTTCAAGAGGTCCATCAAAACGAGGTCCAGCTGCTTATCTTTTTGCAGCGTGTGCTCCCAGGGGCTGTGTTTTTTTAGTTTCTGCGGGGAAGACCGTGAGGGCCGCGTCCGAGGGGGTGCTGCCACGGTCATTCCAGGGATTCTAACACCAGGGAGTCCCACCCCTACTCTTCCTCCGGGCGTCTCCTCCTCCTCTTCTGCCCCGATTCCTGGCAGGGTCTTGCGTGTAGTGATAGCGGGTGAAAATACGAAGATAATTCATGGGAGTATGCATAACCATGAGCTCACGGCAGCTCGGGACGCGTGCAATAAAATATCCAGGGGGCGGGCCGAGTCTGAAGCTAATCCTGAGGGGTGTTTAACGGTTGTCACAGGCGATTTTAATGTTGCGCCCGAGGAAAAGCTGAGCTCCTCGCAGCCATCTGAAGCTCAAAGAAACGCTCGCCCCCTGCATGCGCAGGCGCCGAGATGGCGTGACACTCTTGACCCGTTTATTGAAATATCCCCTGCTGCCGCCACCCATTATGATAAACAGGCGGATGCAGCAGCCGCTATCGACCGCTTCTGGTGTTCTTGGCCTGGTTGGATGATTGCGCAAATTTACTCGCGCGCGGGAGTTGCGGGCAACCCCGAGGAGCTTGCGAAAGGCAAGGTGAGTGATCATGCTGCACTGGTCGTCTCGTTTCTCACCCGTGAGATCCCCGGCGAGTTTGATCGACCCATCCCGAAGCATAGTGTGAGATCTCTTAGGTTTATGTCTGTTCTTGGGAAGTATATGGAAGCAGAAGCTGAACATCTTGAGGCAATGTGTCCCCCTCGTAGATGGGGGCGTTATAAAATGCTGATGCAAGAGGCCAGTCGAGTTGCCCGCGACCTCTTAGCGTTTAAGAACCCGCATGATCCGCGGACACCGTTACTCCTTGCTCGAGCCCTGGCTCGTGTTGTGTGGCGCCAAGATTGTGAATGTGCCGAGTTATTGCTGAGCTCGCACGAGATGGCCCCAGTCCACCCGGCTTCGCTTCCAAGACGGTCGAACGAAGTGCAACTCAAAGCTGCTGGTTTAGATCGCGCTTCGGCGCAGGCTCGGCTCGACCAAGCTCAGGATGTTAGCTCCAGGACTCGTCCTCGTCAACAGATTCAGGCAATCGATCGTCGCGCTCGACCTTGAGCCCCGTTTTCCAGGAGGTTGATTTTGAGAGCTATCATTGTCGATGGGGTCAGGATGGGGGATGCGTCGGATCGTGCTGCTGCTCTTACCAAGCATTGGGGCTCTGTATTTGCTGGGAAACCATGGCCTGCTCAGACTGCTGCTGCATGCGTCAATCGCTTCGTGAAGCCCGTCAGATTCGAAGACTGCCCGCCGCCGTCACTTGCTGTTCTCAGGAAAGTTGCACTTCGTGTCAGTGATTCTGCTCCTGGGGTGGATCGTCTATGCTACGCTGCCTGGCTCGCTCATCCATCTGGGCTTGTTGTGCTGCGCGACGTCCTCTTGTGGACGTGATCGGTCAATGGCCTTTTCTCGTCGGAGAGCGTGACCCTGCAGGCCTTCCTGCTGAAGGGCGAGTTCGCCTCCGACCCGTCTGATGGCGAGTGTGATCGGGGAGCAAATGCTGTTCGGGTTCTGGGTATCCGAAATACGAGTATCAAGCTTTTGTCTGCGGCGGTGAACCTTGCCATCCGAAGGCCTCTGGGCCGTTTCGCCCCTGGGGGCCAACGCGGTTTCATGAGAGGCCGAACTTTGTGTATGAATATTCTGGAAGTTGATGCGCTCTCCCGCACACGCTCAGCTCGCCCCGAAGCTGATGATGACTGCCCCGTACTGTATGCTCTGGATTATGGGCGTGCGTGTCTTAGCTTGTCCCAGGAGTTCGCGATGTTAGTCCTTGTGAAGATGGGGTGCCCGTCAGCGCTGACCGATTTCATTATGATTTTGTATGGAGCCATCCAGGGGGTGGTTGCCGTACGAGGGTTTCTGAGGCATGCGTCTTGGATCCGTTCTGGCATTATCCAGGGTGATGCGCTGTCGGGGCCCCTGTTCGCCATTGCCCTGCCCCCAGCGCTGGTCGACCTCCGCGGCTGCTTCGAGAGCAAGCGTCTTGGAATCAGCCGAGCGTGCGCTGATGACCTCGGCGGCGCCCTCAGGATGCTCAGATCCCTCATCCAGTTGTTCAGAGTTATGAATATAACCGAAAAGATCGCCCACCTGAAATTGAAACCTGCGAAGTGTGTTATTGCCCCTGTTTCAAGCTGCTTTACCCCGGGCTCAAGAAGAAGGTTCAGAAGTTTTTGGATATGTTTATCCCTGCTGGGAGCGAATTCAGAGCTGAAGATAAACTGTTTTACCTGGGCATGCGGGTTGGTCTTGGAGCCTCGGAAGGTGATTCCTGGGAGCTGCCGATTTCGAAGTATCGTTCTCGTTGTGCTGCGGTTTGTCGTGAACCGACCCCTGCGTCCTCCTCGGCAGTCCTGTGCAGCACGCGTTGTACTTCCGTGCTGAGCTATGTGATGCAGTTCTTGCCGATTCCGAAGTCACTGAAACACATCGAACTGGGCTGTCTCTCTCAGGTATTCCGAGTTCCCCTGGGCAGTTTCAGGTCTGTTGATTGGCTTCATCTGGCTGGATATCACGGGCCGAAAGTTTTTCCCTTGGAGATCACGAGCGCTGCGACGATGGCGAGAACTGCTAGTCACACTCTTCCTGGACACGCTCGTGTCTTTCGGTGGCTGTGTGCGCAGAACGACAGCGCCGAGCGCGCTGACGAGTTGCGGCTGACGATGGTCCCAGCTGGCAGACTGTCGCCAGGGCATTGGAAGTCGAAATCGTACGTTGAGCATATGGCTGCCGCCTGCCGTGGGTCAACTTCTGAGCTTGCGCATGAGGCTGCCCGTGTTTGTAGGCTCCCACGAGTTCCGCTCGAGGCCTTTAAGCCCCAGCGGGCTGCGAAGATCGCTTGCCCGCAGCGCTGGCAATCGCGCTCGCTCGATGCGCTCCTGAGGTCTCGCCTGTGCAAGATGTTCCCCTCGAAGGCCCTTTGGATTGCCCGCGGGGATTTTGTTGCTGCCCGCCAGGTCTTAAATTAAGTTCCCCCGTCCTGGGCTTGGGCCTGGCTTAGAACTGTTTCTGGAGGGTGGCTAACGAGCCATCGTGTTTTGCATGCTCGGGGAAAGCTGCCGCGTCTTCTTGGATGCGCAAAACAGCCAGATTCGTTGCGCCACTATTTATGCTGCCCCAGGTTAGCTTGGCCCATCTCATGTTCCCTCCGCTCTCGTTCCTTATGCCTCGACCCTCTCGGCCGTCTTGGGGCCCCTGGATACTGCGCCGTCCCAATATTAGAAAAGAGTTATGTTGCTACACACACATGCATCATCAGCTTCGCATCCCTCCTCCCGAGGTCCTCCTCCACCCTCAGACTGCCAACGACGCAGCTCGCGCTGCGGCGCGGGATCTCCGCCTTCCTGCACAGGCAGGGCAGCGCGGGATAGGGTAGGGTGGGACGTCGTCGTCGTGCGCTTGCCTGCTCCTCCCATTCCTCCCCCTCTCCTCCTCCTCCATGTTGCATGTTGCATGCTCCTAAGGGGGGCCCGAGCGCTCCTCGGGCCCGCTCGGGACCTCATTGTGAGATCCTGTGGCCTGGCACCCCTAACGCCCGCGCGCAGTCCTCCTGCGACCTGGCGGCGGGGGTGCTCGGCCACTGCTGCAGTCCTTGCGGCGGCAGTCCACGCAGCAGCCGTGGCCTCGCCTTCTTCCCCGTGCTTGTGGGGGGGGGGGGAGGCAAGGTTCCTTCAGCTTAAAAGCTCGGGTTGAGGACCCCCCCCCTCCCCCCCCCCCGCACCTGCTGCAAAATGCGACCCCAAAGATGACGTGGAGGTGTGGGAGGTGAGACGTGTGAAACCACTGGGCATGATTCGGTGTGCATTGGGGCCCGAGCCAGGACTCCTTGGCCTCGCGAATCTGATACCTGAAACATATCTTGCACCGCAGGCCCTCGGGAACGCCTTCCAACACATGCCGGGCATGACCCCACTTTTTGGGGGCCTTAACCCGTCCCCGCTTCTTGGGAGCAGGTGGCGGGGCAGGGAAAACCTCCCAGGAAAAAAAAAACTCCTGGACAGCAGCAATTCGATTCTGGATGAGCTTTACTTCGCGATCGGCTGCTAAGACGGGGCGGGTCACCCAATCAGGAAGCTGGACTCGTGCTGCTGCATCAGTTGCTGCCAAGTGGTTTGCCAGATACGCCCAGGGCTGGATGTTGTAATCCCAGAAATCATTCTCCGTGGGGTGGGACCTGGTTTTGTGGAACTCCATGGCCCCGTCAAAGCTCTGATGGGCCTCCCAGAACTCAGTCTACATGACATTTGTGCTACCAGAGGGGCCCTCGTAAAACTCCACGAAATACATATGCTGAGTCTGTCACGATGGTGATCTCACCTGCTAGGTTCTGAACGGCTTTGACCACCGCGTAGAGCTCTCCGCGGTTGACCGTACGTTTCCCTGGCAACCCCCCTCTTAAGGTTCCTATGGTCTCGAGGTCGGAATCTTTAACTGCGACCCCCCAGCCAATTCTCCTCAGCCTCGGATCATTCGGAAACCTTCCTCCTCCAGCGTCGGTCCCCACCAAAAGCTTGCCCTTGATAGGGCCCCCTTGGATCATGAAGGTCCCCGTGGCTCCGAGGGTGGCTCTGGGCGGGTGTTGGTCCAGGCGTCCTGTCGTAAAATCAGCTGGTTGCAGTCCTCGTCCCCACTTCACTGGATAGGAGGGGAACTCATAGCCTTCTGGATGAGGTGCTGGGAGTCGAGGACTGCTTCGTCGGTACTGCGCACGTGCGCTGGGCATGTCCAAAGGCGGTGATGGTCATCCTCCACTGGTGCTCCACACCTGGCACATCGCGCTGGCTGGCTTGGTTTACATTCGTGCACTCGGGCGTTGGTCCAGATCGAGGCCTTCCGAGGGCTTGGAGAGTTTTGGCTCGGATGGGCTGGTTATCCTTCCGAAGCTTCCGGTAGGTCTTCTGAAACTGGAACGCGCCGATTCCAAGCTCAGCCCCCCCTTCCGAGATGGAATTGCGAGGCCCTTTCCCAGAGAACCCGAGACACGTATTCACTGAAGTCGTACAGGAGGGCCGTCTGGGCTCTGAAATCTCCAGGAACGAGCTTATACCGTTGATCGCCGGGAAGGATCCATCCCCAGGGCCCCACCATGTACACTCCTAGGTCATGAAGGGTGGCAATGGGCGCGGAGAAGAGGGAGGTAACCTTACTCCATCGGGTCTTACTTGCCAGACGTGCCGCTGTAGGAGACAATATTTTTCCTATCGCTTTGTGCAACTCTGGATTATGGTTGACCATGTCGAACCAGGTCTTGACAACTTGCATGGGGAGGTAGTGCGCAGGATCCTCCTGATGCTGTCCCCGTACTGACAAAGCAAAGCCTGCGGTCGTGCATCCATACTTGGGAACATATCCGAGCCCTCGGACAAGTCGTCCCCGAACTTGCTTGAGTACTGTCGGCGCAATACCTTGCCGCTGTTGGCCCCAGAAGAGCTGTGGACGGGCCCCCGTGTTGACTAGCCTCCGACTCTTCTTGGTGGTCCTGGTGAGGTTGGTGATCCCGTTGAGCCTCTGGAGCCCCTTCTTGAAGCGTTCCTTCCGAATCTTCAAACGCCTCCGAAGCCCCAAGGTAGTGTCCAGGCCGAGGTCCCTCCCCTGGACACTGGTCTTGACGGCCCACCCCGACTCCTTGGTGCGCTCGCTGATTTTGACGCTCGGCCCAGGCACCGACGCGAGAACACAAGATTTGTGCGAGAGCTTGCAACCGTGGGCCTCGAGCTTCTTACCCAGGAACGCCATTGCCTCTGGAACCGCCTCCAGGATCTTCTTAGACGAGCCCCGAGCTCGCAACCTCAGGTCGTCAACCCAGGTACGAAAACGAACTCGTGGAAACTGATAGTGTAAATCTTCCAAGATGTTAAACAGAACTGCTCGGGCTAAAGATGTTGAATAGGTGCAGCCTTGCAGGACACTGCCAGTCGGACACGTGGGCGACGAGCATCCTAGAGAGGCAGATGACAAGAATCTGGTTGCTTGATGAACTATCATGGCGTACATAAGCGGGATGGTGGGATACTCAAGACTGATGGCCACCCCGCAGACGCACTCCGTACAAATGGTGTCGAACAATTTTTCGATGTCAATCAATGCCTCTGCCAGCGGTATCTGCAAACTGGTGACCAGCTCCGCTGTCACTTCGCTCAAAAGAGCTGCTCGGAGGCACGATGATCCTCGGATGGCCTCATCCCAAAATCCTGCTTTTTTTGAATCCCACGTGGTGAGGCCTGGGCGGTGCAGCTTGACTAGAATCCGATAGAAACTGTTGGTATGGGTGATGGGCCGATCGGATTCGATATTCTTAGGGAGGAGACGGACCATGTTGAGTAGCACCTGCGCGGGATACTTAAAGGTCGTCCGAACCTGATTGATCAGGTCGGTGAAGGCAGTCTTGCCCTCGGGCGGCAGGGCGTCGAGCTCGCGCGGGTGCCACAAGTCAGCACCTCCTGCTGAGCTAGGGCCGCACCTCCGAGCAACTTCAAACACTTCGGCTTCAGTCCAATCGGGCTCCTGGGCAGCACGCTGCCGGGCAACTCTTCGGAGCTCTTGAAGCCAGGGAGGATCTTCAGGGCACTGGCGGGGTCCCTCTGGGCTCCAGTATTTCTCCCAATAGGTGAGCTTATGCTGCATGATAAGGATGGGGTCATCGGAGAGGGTCCCGTGAAGAGGTACCACGTCTTGTTCTTCAGGAGGGGGAGGGGTACCCTTGGTGCTGGCATGTGAGATATTACCTCCTTTCTTAAGGTCCTCCTCGATCCACTCCTGGAAAGCCTTCCGAGACGCCTGATTTTCTTTCTTCTGGAAATGCTGAGGTATCTGTTCAAGATAATCCCCAAGAATCTGCCCAGCCCCAATCTGGAAATTGGCCTCGGAAACCTCTAGGTCCGAGAACTGGCCTGTGAAATACTCGAGACTGACATGTTTAATCTCGGGGTCGACATACTCTGGCCGTCTAAGATCGGGAATAATTCTGTTCAAAAGAGCCTGCAGTACAACAACTTGTGCATGGGGCCCAGGGCGTCGCAGGAAATGATCACGATCCTGCACGCGTGCGACGATCACCTGCCACCGGTTTGCGTCGCTGGTGGCCAGCCCCGTCTGGGGCGCTGGCGGCAGCAGGGGGCGCCTGAGCAGTTGCGCACACTGGCCTCGCTGCGGTGCGGACTGGAACCCCACCTTGTTGTGGGTTTCCTGCAGCTCCAGGGCACGACTCCAGATGGCGTAATCTCGGGTAATCTGCTTGCTGACATGCTGGGCACAGACGGGGTAGGTGGGTATGAGGTTCATGCTCTCCTCCTCCTCCTCCGCCCTCTCTTAATAGTATTCCCAAGAGTGTTTAGCTCCAGAGTATTCTTTGGGGAGCGGGGAGGCCCGACTGCATGCCAAAATCTCCTTCTGAGCTACTGCGCGTGCCAGAACACCTGCCACGCCTAGGTGCGGTCTCCACGGGCCCTCCAGGACTGCCGTGAGGGAGGTGTCGAGGGCCAGACGCTGGTCGACCACAAAATAGTCCAGCATGCGGTGCCCATTCGAGCACGTCCACGCCGTATTTTCTGGGGTAACCACGACCCCAAGTACCCAGGAAAGCCACTTCATGGGTTTCTCCAAATCTTCAGGAACAACATTCCAGTCCCCCGCGATGAGGTAGGGGAGCTTCTGCGTGCGAATGTGGGTGGTGAATTCCATGACGATATCACGATTTGCTTGGTTCATCCCAACCCCTGAAATCAGATATACGGCGACAACCAAGAATTTTGCCCTTGGCTCCCATGACCCGAGCGTGAGAAGAAAAGGTGAGATCGAACCCCAAGAAGGATCCCGCCTTGGCTTCCCTGAGCGGTGGGTGTGGCTGGCCAGACGTATGTCTTCCAGCCACTCTTCTGAAACTTTTTCCGACCATCCCCATGTCGGTCTAGTGTGAGGTGCGTCTCTGTCGGGACACAAACGTCTGCTGCGAAACGAGAGTCCAAGCTATACTTCTTAGCGGTATTGTTCCATGTAGTGATATTAGCGGCGTAGATTGCTAGTGACCCTCCCTTCCCACTTGCAGTTCCCTTAGCCTGAGAGAAGGACGGGTAGCCAAAATTGGCCGCGTAGTCTATGTACGGGTGGTCGGCGATTGCTGCCTCACTACTGCTCACGAAAAGCGTGGCCATCACGAACCTGAGGAGGAACTTCAGCTTCGCCGCCGTCGACCTGCATGGTGTTCTCTCGCCGTGGGCTGGTGCTGCGCCTCTCTGGGGGCTGCGACGTGGCGGCGCGCCTGCCGCGGGCGCCCTGGGTCCGCCCGCCACTGGGGCCCCCGCTGGCGCCCGCTCCCATGGCTGCCTGGCGGGCACCTCTCCTCCTCCTCCTCCTCTCCTCCTACCCTCCTCCCCTCCTCTCCTCCTCCACCTCCCTCACCCCACAGCCCCCTCCCATCCCCCCATCCCCCTCCCCTCTCGCTCCATTTCAGCCCCGCTCCTCCTCCGCCCCCCTCAGAGAATGGTTCGAGTCGACTAAAGGCGGAGGCCCGATCTGAGGGGATGGGCCGATCTGAGGGGTTGCGGTCAAGGGAGGAAAAACCATCCAGACCCCGACAACTGGCGTTTACTAAACGGCCCTGGGCGTTTACTGAACAGCCCTGACCTGTTCGATTCCTTCCTGGGGTGCGTTTACTAAACGGCTCCGCTTGCCAGGGCGGCTATTCTGGGTGTGGTTTTTGTTTGCCCTCTATGCGGGGGCCCCGAACCAGCAGCATTGGCGGCGGCAGCCGCGGCGCCGTTAGCAGCCGCGGCGGCGACGGCGGCGGCGACACCGCTGCGGCGGCGACGGCGGCGGACTCGACCCACGGCGGCGAGGGCGAGGGCGGCGGCGGCGGCGTTGAGAGGCCTTGGGAGGGGGCCCAGCGCCGATGCAAGAGCTTCGCGCGGGGCCTCCGGAAGGGGACAAGCCTCCAGAGAGCTCTTGAGAGTGAAGATGTTCGCGCGCCGATGCGGAAGGGCTTGAGAGTTCCTGAGAGCTCCTGTGTTTACTCTTCTGAGGCTTGAGCCTCAGCCGAAAACCAACGCGCCGACCCAAGAGCTTCGCGCGCCGATCCAAGAGTTTCGCTATGTCCCAGGTGAGGGGGCGGGCCCCACGCCGCGTGCC